>WNWK01000464.1:0-205000 GCA_009830355.1 Cherax destructor
TGGATTTACCTGGAGAGAATTGGGTCAACGCCCCCCCGGCCCGGCTTGACCAGGCCTATTTGGGCCCCAAGCCTGATCAACCAGGTGTTATCCCCACGCAGCCCAAAGAAACCACAGCCTGGCTGGTCAGGTACCGACTAAGCCGGCCGCGAAGACAGCCAGGGTTTTTTTGGGTAACCCCCCTTATGTATGCGGGGAGGCAGTTGAACAATTTGGGCCCTGACACTTATTGTGTTTTTCCTCAATGCTAGTGGCACCCCCGCTTTTCATTGGGGGATGTTTCATGCTGGGGTCTTTTGCTTTCGTAGGGGGTGATTTTTTGCAAGTTTGGTACTAATTTCCCCAAAAATTTTCCATGTTATAATAATGTATCTCCCCCTGCGTTTTTGGGAGTACAGGTTTAGAAAATTAAGCTTCCCAGTAATTGGGTGGTTTTGATTATGCGTGCGTGAAGGGTTTTCTGCACATTTTCCAGGTCAGCAATTTCACCGCCTTGAAATAGTTATGTGCAGCAATATTCCACCCAGATAGAACAAGCGATCTGTAAAGTGTCAACATGGGCTTGGCATCCTTTGGGTTTTTAAGGGTTTTCATTATCCATCCTGTCATTTTTCTAGAGATGCGATTGCTACGGGGTTATGGTCCTTGAAGTGAGATCCCTGACATGATCCTCCCAGGTCTTTGACATTTGTTTTCGCTCTATTTGTGGTTGGGAAATTTGTTTTTTACTCCGATGAGATTTTTTAATTTTCCCCCCTTTTCCATTGAGTAATTGAAATTTCTTCATTGAACTTTATATTGTTTTTTCGCCCATTTAAAGATTTGGTTTATGTCTGAGGGGTCTTGCAGTGTCTTCAAAGGTGGACACTGTCATACAATTCGGGGGTTCTGCAAAGGAGACACGGCACGTGGTTATATCCCTGTCTATGTCCGATATGAGGATGAGGAAAAGGATGGGACGAGTACTGTGCCTTGTGGAACAGAGCTTTCACATTAGCTGCCTCAGACTTTCTTGTTGACTCTACTCTTTGTGTTCTACTTGTTGGAAATTTTTGATCCATCCACCAACGTTTCCCCTTATTCCTTTATCACGCATTTTATGTGCTATTACACCATGGTCACACTTGTCAAGGCTTTTTCAAAGTCTGTGTATATAACATCTGCATTCTGTTTGTCTTCTAGAGCATCTAGAACCTGGTCGTAGTGGTCCAGTAGTTGGGACAGACAGAGCGACCTGCTCTAAACCCGTGCTGCCCTGGGTTGTGTAATTGAGGGGTATCTAGATGAGTGGCGATCTTGCTTCTTAGAACCCTTTCAAAGTTTTTTTATGATATGGGACTTAGCGCTATTGGTCTGTAGTTCTTTGCTTGCTTTACTGCCCCCTTTGTGGAGTGGGGCTATGTCTGTTGTTTAGTAACTGGGGGACGACCCCAGTGTCCATGCTCCCTCTCCATAGGATTTTAAAAAGCACGTGATAGGGGCTTCTTGCAGTTCTTGATGAACAGGAGTTCCATGAGTCTGGGTCTGGAGCGGAGTGCATGGGCATTCATTTATTGCTTTTTCGAAGTCATTTGGCGTCAGTGTGATGTCAATAGGCATGCAACAGTCAAGTTCGTGGCACTCTCAAAAAAAAATCATTTGGGTCTTCGATTTTCAGTCTGATTGCGGCTCGCTAATAACTGAGTCATACTGGGACTTAAGTAACTCACTATTTCCTTGCTGTCATCTGTGTAGGACCCACCCCGTTTAAGTAGGGGCCCAATACTGGTTGCTGTTCTCGACTTTGACTTTGCATAAAAAAATACTTTGGGTTTCTTTCAATTTCGTTTATGCTTTTAGTTCTTCCCGCGTTTCTTGATTCCTGTATTCCTGCAAGGGGCGGGTAACCGTCTCCGCAGCGCGGCTCGCGAGCAAAAAGGGGCTTAATTTTCTTTTGGCTACACAATGGTACCAGAATCAATGTTCTACGACGTTTCTAAAAGGGAAATTACAGCCATTTATATAATTTTAAAAAATTTTAAAACCCATTTATTATAATGTTTTTGGTGAAAAATTTTTGCGACCACCAACATGACTGCTTGCATCCCGTTTTTTTTTTCGTTTTTCCGTTTTTTATTGCTATTACTTGTATTATTCATTCTAATTTCCTACATGGCACTATATGAGTGTGGGTGGAGCTTCCCGGGGAGTGCCGGCTAATCAGGAACGCTTGGCAGCATTCCCCCTCCGCCTACTCCGGGAGCCAGGGAAAAATTTTTCTTTTACTCTAATATCATCTAAAATGACTAAATAAAGACTAAACACATATAAACATGTATATACACTAGAACTAATAAAATAGGCCGTAACAAGGCGACTGTACATCCCGGATTTTCGAAAATAAAATGATTTCCCTTTCATCATGTCGTCTTTTATGACATAGACGGACATTAGTGGGGAAAACGGTGGTTTGGGAGAGGATAACAACTCTAGGGAAAACCACTGAACGTAAAACTACACCGATTTTCGCGAAAAAAAAATCCGAGCCTGGAGGCGTTTCACGTTTATCCGAAGCAAGTTATTGACCTATTTTATGACACCCACCCTTTATTATTGAAGTAAAAACAATAATATTGACAGGAACCATAAAATTATAGTTTTACATTATCACGAAGAAAATTTGCAATATTCCAAATATTTTTTGGGTTTGAGTGGGAGTAAAGGGCAAGATATTTTTCATATAACAAAAACTGAGGAACTTTATTTTTTGTAGAATAACTAGAGATAATTACACGAATACCTTCCGTGAGAAAATAGCATTAGCATTGTTTTTTACGTACCAAGTCTCAAATCCACCCTTTTGTTGTGCCATTTGGCTGAGGTAATGTTTAAATGGAATCTTCATGGAATTTTCAGTAAATTTTTTTTCTCTTTTTTTTTTTTAAAGGGGAATCTTATTGAAACTCACAGGCAATAAGGTCACTAAACACGTCTTCACGTGCAAAAAAAAATAACGAAATCGGACGAAAAGAAAAAAACATAATTGGTTACCCCTCCCTAAGATTCTTTTTGTTTTAATTCGATGTTTGCTATTTCTCTGACTAGTGTCTCCCTTCGTATTTCAGATATATTGGCCTCTGTAGCCGCTCGTTATTCTTTGCCTTCGCCTGTATAGGAGCGCCTCTCTTTCTAGTTTGCATCTTTTCCTCTTTTCTTAAGGAATTTGCCTTGAGGAAACCTAAGTGCCACAGAATTAATTTGTTCTAGACATAGGTTAGGATCCGTGATGCTTAGGCTATCTTCCCATTGTATATCATTTAGGACTTGGTTTACTTGGTCCCATCTTATGTTTTTGTTATTGAAGTTGAATTTGGAGAAAGCTCCCTCTCGGTTGATCACATTTTGTTGATCTTGGGCTCCCAACATGCATGTCTGGACCTCTTTTAAATTTGTTATGATCTGAGTATATTTTTTTTGATATGATGACATTTCGTATCAGTTTATCATTTTTATTTCCCCAATTTCTTTTTTAGGCTCTACTATTTGCGGGTTTTAAAAAGGTGAATTTGGTGCAGAGTTTTAAAAAGTTCATGTGAGTTCGATTTTTCATCTGCCTGCCCCCCTTTTATCTCTGCTTCCACATTGTTTAATGCTCCTCCATTGTTTGCAATGCTCCTCCATTGTTTGCAATGCTCCTCCATTTTTGGTCCCCTTTGAAGGGTTTTGGGAAATCCCTCAGGAGAAAGATGTTGGGGACAGGAGCTGGAAGATTTTCAGAAAAGGGGTCTTTTCAAACTTTTCCCCGGGAAATTGTTGGGACGTTGCATCCGGGCTTGTATCAACCATGATACCAGGTTTTGATTCT
Organism: Cherax destructor; assembly: GCA_009830355.1. Classification (NCBI taxonomy): domain Eukaryota; kingdom Metazoa; phylum Arthropoda; class Malacostraca; order Decapoda; family Parastacidae; genus Cherax; species Cherax destructor. Next base: position 3,845 of record WNWK01000464.1, read on the forward strand.
CGATCTTTATTGCTAATATTTCCCTTCCCTCATTTGAGGCATTTAGTAGTTCTGAACATTAAGTGACCCCTGTGATATCGGGCCCAACCTTCCCCCACTCCTCCTTTTGCCTGTTCCCTCTTTCACCCCCGGGATAGGTTGAGCCGGGGATCCATATTTCATTGTCCAAGTGACCCCTTTATGTGGGTCTCTGTGAAACCCACAAACATGGCATTTGTCTGAAAAGGGTCCACGGTTGGGGGTTTTTTGTTGTTTGCTTCTGGTTTTAGCCCCTGAATTTTTTGCAAAGATGAATGTTTTTGGATTGGTGGTATGGGGGGGATTTTTTTCCTGGCACAAATTCTGTTGTATTGGAGTGGGGGCCATTGACTGTGATTCCACTCCAGAAGTGATTGCAGTTTGTGTCAATTTCTGTCTTTTCCCTCCCATTTTTTTTTCCTTTTGGCACTAAAAAACCTCTCCCCGGTGTGGCTGTGGCCCCCGGGTTTTTGCTATGGTCTGGATTTCTGTGTCGCCTCGTACCCTTTAGGTGGTATGCCTGGCAATATAAGTTATAGCACTGTCTTTCCTGAATTGATAGTGGCACTTTTCAGGGGGGAAAAAATTTGGGGCCCCGGGAGGTTGCTTTTTCCTTTTTCATATGGGCACGGCTTTTTATGGGGTGATCAAATTGCTTTCCCCCATCTGATTTCCCATATTTTCCATGCCTGCAGATCCCAAAGGGGCATAATATTCACATAGGCCTGGTTTCCTTTTGCCCTTTTTTTTTGTAAACTGTGTTCCCCATTGTTTTCCCCTATTGGTGCTTGTGTTCCTGTCTCGTTTCTATTTTCCCAACTCTAGTGCTGACAATGGAGCCTTCAACATTTTTTGGTAATTTATCTTCAGTTTTTCCCAAGGGCACCCCCTGTTTACTATCTCCCGGGGTATTGTAGTTTGTAGCACTATTTTTTGTGTGTCCTTGTCTACACCTGTTTCCCCATCATTTCGCCCACTAGAGCCCCTGTCCCCCTTCAGGTCCCACCCATTTTTTCTCCATTCGTACAGTTTTTTTGACTACCATTGCAACATCTGTACCGGGGGTGGTAGCACCATCGGGCCCCAAGTTTTTTTATTTTCCCCAACTGTTATAGAATTTTGTCATTTTTTTTTATGAAGCCCGATTTGATTTTGTCATTTTTAATATCAATGTGTTTTTTATTCCACAGTTCGGTCTCTTTTGGGGCATACCCAAAAACACTTCCCTTGTTTGATATCTTGTGTAGTAGATTCTCGAATGCCACAAAAAGGGCGTGGCAACATTACCACAAAGTTCATGTAATCCACCCAGGGGAAACGTTTTGTTTGTTTGGTTGCATACTACACGGGGTTTCATGACTGATTTTGTTTTTTGTTTTATTTGTATATTCTCCCTAATAGTTTCCCCTGAAGTGGTGATCTTCTTTTTGTATTTTTCAATTTTATTTGCATGTGTAAGTTTTTGGGGGCAATCTTCCCGCTTTAATTTTTTTTTTGTTTGGTTGTTTGTTGGGCCCCTAAAACTCCGTCCACTTTTGAATCGGTCGAGGATACCAGTTTGAATCCGTCAAGGGTTTTCCCTTTTTTTCTTGGATCAGAAAAGGGCCCTGTGTCCCTTAAGTGAATCCTGTAGGGTTTTTTTGGGGTTTAAGACAGACCACGGGGGAGATGATTAAACAGAGTAATAATGATCAGTATGATAAAAAAAGTATAATTTTTGTTTTGGAAAAAAAAAAAACGATGCTTCTGGCAGCTCCTATTGAGGGGCAGCCGTACCCCCTGGCACCCTGGTTTCCTCTGGCACCCTGTTTACTTCTGGCACCCGGGAAAACCTCCCCCCGGGTTTTTACCACCGGGGTTTTTATTGCACTTATGGTTCACTCTCTGGGTTTTTTTTTCTCTACCTACCCAAAACACTGCTGATTTTCATTTGGTTGACAATGATAACAGTCTTATGTTGTTGAAATCGTTCACTGCCCAACTCACAACTGGACACTGTTTATCTTTTTTTCCCGGTGGACAATTTTTCTTATTTCCTCAAGATTGGGACCTATTGTAATTCATAGAAAAACCTTTATAACAATGTAATCAATAATTTTGGTCAGTTATACTAACAGTTTAAAATTATCAATACAGGACCTGCGGGTTTTTTGGTTTAAAGGGCCGGAGGCCGCTGGCAACTGATTTCAAACCGGCTTTGTTAGGCTAACACTTCTGCCTTAGTTTTCACTTTAACATCTATTCATCTGTATACTGGCACCACTGAGATATTCACTAGCAGATCTATCATACCCCATTTTCAGGGGGACTTTCCTTCCTCTGGGCAATTATTTCGTTTCTGTTTTGTTATTTCACACGGCATTTAAATTTCCCCCCTGAGATTATGGCACTAAATTCTTGCCCCTAATTCCCTTGTTTTTGACTCAGTATAACTGTTTACTGCCTGATTTGTTCCGAACAATGGAGGGATGTCCTTATAAGATCACTGGCACAGTTTTAAAGTTCTAGCACTCAAAAGGGGACCCGGGAAAAAAACGAAAAACCCGGGCAAGGGGAAATGTGACTAAAAACCCCCGATGACTAACAATTTTAACTTTTGGGAGTTTCATTTACTAAAGTTGGTTAGGGGTTCCTGAAGGGCTTTTGGGAACGCCCCGCTCCCGGTCTGTGACCAGGCCTCATGGTGGAAACGGGGGCCCGATCAACCCCGGCTGTTACTGTTGGGCCCCACAACCCGCGTACGAACCACAGCCTGGCTGGTCAGGTACTGACTTTAAGTGCCTGTTCAGCGCCTTCTTGAAGACAGCCAGGGGGCTATTGAACGTCTTGGACCCTGATACTTATTGTGTTCTCTTATTTGTGCTAATGGGGCCCCTGTTTTTTATTGGGTGGATGTTGCTTTTGTGCCCCAGTCTTTTCTTTCATAGGGTTGTGCGGTCTCACTGTCAATTTTTTTTCTCCTTTTTAAAATGAATTATACATATATAAACTTGCATGATAAGACCTGTTAGCATGCTATAAAAAAAACATGGCAAAGTTTTTTATCTTCATTGAACAGCTCAGATTTTCCAACAACCTTTCCCCGGAAATCTCCTCTGGAAAAAAACTATAGTTCACTCATAGTTGCTGTATAATTGGTTAGTCATCACCCCTAAAAATTCTTTCCCGTATATCAGGGAAAAACTGGAATATGAAGGATATTCATACCTGTTATTTTGGGGGGGTTTGGGTTTTATATCACGGCCTAGCAAAGAGCTCTATTCCCTTGTGTCGACCTCACTTTCAGTACATATCAAAGGGTTTATGCAAGTGAAAATATGACCTACCTTGCTCATGTAACGAAAAAGTGGCGTTGATTGCGTCCCCTCTTGGGAAAACCCCTCGATGTTTGATCGGCGTTGAATAACAGAGTCACTTTTGGAAATGTTTGGCACTAGTGTTCTTAATGATGGAGGGGTTTTGGGAAAGTCGTAATCGACTTCTGGGTAAGGCTACTTTTTGTCTAAACTGGACATCCTTAGAGGTTACCCATCAAGTACCTTTAACAGATAAAACCCAAGAAAATCTCTGCCTTCAATTCCCGGGGGTCTTTTCAATATACAGTTACCCCCTTGGGGGAAAAATTTGCCCGGGATCATTCCGAAACTGATCCATCAGGCTATTAAAGGACTTGAAAGGGACGGCTGCTTACCTAGATGAAAAATCGTTGTTGAATAATATACTTTTGGGGCAAAACATGTTTAGGCTTAAAAAAAACTCTTTGAGACCTTCCAGGTTTCCCAACTTAATTTATCCAAATCATCCTTTGGCCAATCTACTTTTTTTTGGGTCATGAAGTAGGTAGTGGCAAAGTGGCCCTAAAAATTTTCAAAAAATTTTTGCCATTAAAAAAATTTTTCAGTATCCCCCGATAGGAAATCCCTCCCAAATTTTTCTAGGGATGGTAGGGTTTTATAAAAGATTCTGTAAATTTTTCAGATATTATAACCACTCTAACCTCATTAAAACATTAAAAAAAACGACATCCCCCACCCATCTATTTGCAGGGGGAAAAAAATTGCTTACGTTTAAAACTTACAGATATCTTGGTGTAGATGTACCCTTTTCAAATCCACTATACCACAACTAAATAAAAAATGCAAAAATAGACTAAATGCTCTTAAAGCTGTTTTCTGGGTACAACCCCAACTTTTTGGTGCTAATTTGAGAATCCTTTAAATGATGTACATAGCCTATATTAGGTCCTTTTGATTATGCTGCTCCCCTTTTTTTAGCTCGGGAAAATTCTCTCCGACCCTTGGAGTTAATGCAAAATGAAGCCCCAAATTCTTGGCTGTCCCCAAAACTACAAAAGGGTTTTTAATATGAGGAAGGGCTTGGTATTACTAATATCAGTGATAGGATTGTTGAGATTAACACTGTACTTGGTATAGAATGTTAAAAAATGAACCAGACACTGTCACAATGAATCTTACTAAATGTCTGGGAAATAAAAACTCCCCAGATCTAAATGGATTGTGAAAACATGCAATTACATTAAGTTTTACAACCTGCATGAATTGTATCCTGTAGGCAACAAGAGCATTTCACCCCTCCATGGAAGATGTGTTCATTTAATATCACATACCTGCTCATTGCTAGTAATCCCTTCCTTAAATCACTTGTTAAAGCAACTGCTCAAGAAGAAATTTCTCGCCTAGCTGGTAGTAATAAGTTATCTCAAGTTATATACACTGATGGATCTAAACAGGAGTCTTTCTGGCTGGGCTGCATCTGCTCTTGTTGCCACCTCCTAGTTAAGAACAATAATTTTTTTTTTTGAACTAGGCATAAGAATTAACAACTGGGCGTCTACACTGCAAACTGAATTGTTTGCAATCCTAATGGCACTAAAGCTAACTTATGACACTGAGCTTGACTCTATCATCATTACTGATTCTATGTCATCATTGAAGGCTCTTGACTCATATAATGACTCTAACAGCATGCTCATTGGAGAAGCCAGGTATAGATACTCAAAAATCCGGGACAAAGGAATTAATGTACAATTGCTATGGATTCCATCACACATTGGATTACTCCTTCATGATAAAGTTGATATGTTAGCCAAGAAGAGTACCCAGAAGGAGAATGTAGAATATAACTTTGGTATATCTGTGTCTAGCATTAGGAATAATATTAGGAGAGAAATAAATAATGAAAATGATTGCTATATGAATGCAGTTAGAAGCCTGAGTAGATCTATAACCCACTATGATAACATGAACGTAGATAAGTATGTTTATGGAGCAACTTGCAATGTGAACAAACTGACTGATGTTGTAGTGGCCAGGCTTAGGCTTGGCTACAAGTACTTCTGGCAGTTTGGGAGATACACAGATGATGATCAAACTAAATGCAAATTATGTGATCAGGCATATGGTCACTGTCTTGAACACTATGTGCTTAATTGTCTACTTATTGAGGAATATAGAGATAGACAGTATAATAACCTATGTGACATGTCAAGATATCTTATTAGTGAAGGTAGGATACCACTTATACTAAGCAAATTTCCTAAATTTGCTTGTAACAGATAAGTGAACTGTAGATATAAATCCAAATTTGTTCGTCACTCAACCTTGGAGTCGAGCGGACGTGCGACCAGCCTGCCTCTACCGGCGCTTTGTGACATTGTTGTTTTCACAACATGGTGCAGTTGGGTCATCGCTGAGTTAACACTGTGTGTATTCAGATGACTCGTGGGGCTGTCGGGCCAGAAAGCTTCTGTTCTACTGAATTCCATTATACGAGACGCCTACGGATTGGAGAATGACGATTTGTGTGGTGTGGCTATAAATGGTGTGTATAGAATCTTCGTTAAGCTTCGCACTGCCGATGTGTATGAGAGGGTCGTCGCAAGGTTTCAGGAGGTCCCTGTGGACATGAATTCGGCAGTGACGGTGTGTCTTCACGACGTGTCCAGGTACTACGTTTGAGTAAAAATTCGAAATTGCCCATTTGAAGCGACTGAGGCTGATTTGAGAACAGTTTTTGAAAGATATGGAACTGTACATACGGCGACGGTGGGCAGGTGGTCGGAAGGGATGTTTCAAGGTCTGCTGGAGGGAACGTTTACGTTAAAAATGACGTTACGCCATCCCATCCCATCCTATGTACTGTTGGAGGACTTCAGGACTCAAGTAATGGTTACCTACGCTGGAAACGTCGTCCTGCAGGTTGTGTGGGGCCCTGTACTCACCTAATTGTACTCACCTAATTGTGGTTGCAGGGCGAGACTCAGCTCCTGGCCCCGCCTCTTCGCTGCCCGCTACTGGGTCTCTGCTCTCCCTGCTCCATGAGCTCTATCATACCTCGTCTTAAAACTATGTATGGTTCCTGCCTCCACTATATCTTTCTCTAGACTATTCCACTTCCACTACTCTGTGGCTGAAGAAATGCTTCCTAACACCCCTTTGACTCATCTGAGTCTTCGCTTCCAGTTGCCCCCTTGTTTTCTGTTTTCCCCTTTTTGGAACATCCTGTCCCTGTCTACCTTGTCGTTTCCCCGCAGTATTTTGATTGTTATCATGTCTCCTCTGCCCCTTCTTTCCTCCAGTGTTTTAGTCCTATTTCCCTAAACCCTTTTCTTCATAGGACAGACCCTGAGTTGTGGAACTACCTTGTCCAAACCTTTGCACTTTCTCTAGTTTCTTTACGTGCTTGACCAGGTGTGGGTTCCAGACTGGTGCTGCATATTCTAGTAGGGGCCCTGCGTACACGGTGTACAGTGTCTTGAACGATTCCTTGTTTAGGTAACGGAACGCTAATCTTAGGTTTGCCAGTCGTCCATATGCTGCCGCAGTTATCTGGTTGATGTTGCCTCCGGAGACGTACTTGGCGTTATACTCACCCCAAGGTCTTTCTCCTTTGCCGAGGTTTGTAGCCCTTGTCCACCTAGCCTGTACTCTGTCAGCGGTCTTCTTTGTCCTTCTCCGATCTTCATGACTTTGCATTTGGTGGGATTGAATTCGAGAAGCCAGTTGCTAGACCAGATGTCAAGCTTGTCCAGGTCTGTTTGAAGTCCTGCTGTGTCCATATGGCTGTGCAGTGTGGTAAACGGATGGGCCCAAAGGATGTTGGACGTCAACGGGAGTCTTCAGTGGATCGTACGGAGGAGCGTGGGTCGGACAACCCTATGTCGGGTGCGAGTTGAAGTGCTGAGGTGGACAGGTCAGAATCTTTAGAGGATGGCTGTGCGACCTTACCAGGGGTAACGGAACCATCAGGCCTGGAGCCATGGGAGGAGTATCGGCGGCTAATGAGAGGGTGGCAGAGGAGGCGTTTGCTACGGTGTTGCAGGACCTGTTGCGCACCCCAGGTCAGGTGTGTGTGGACGAACCTGCAGCTGACTTGGAGTCAGCGGGGACAGGGACGCTGAGGTGGATGGCCTCCTGTGGCTAGTGCCTCGGCCGCAGGGCGGCTGCATCACGTGGAGGCGGAGGTGCACATCGATGGCCTCCAGGAGGTGGGTATGGAGGAAGAAAGTGCGTCACGGAAGAGAGCGGCCCAGTCTGATACGGACGACGTGCTCACACCAGCGCAACGTCCGGGCAAGAAGATGTGGGCAGACGTAGCGAGGGGTGATGTTGGTGGTCCCAAGGGACAGAGACCCATGAAAGGTGGTTCCCGAGACTCTGGGAGTGACCATGGTGGTACTCGGGGGAAAGGGGATCGGCAAGTGCCAGTGCCTAAAGGAAAAACCCCTCTGTCGGTTTCCAGTGCTTTACTGTGAATATTAATGGTTTGTGTGATAAGATGAAGCGTGAATGGTTTCGTGAGTATTTGGTGATGTATGGTATAGACGTGGTTTTTGTGCAGGAACATAACCACAAGTATGGATGTCAGTTACTGATTGAAGGCTACACTGTTTACACTGCACACTCCTTGAGAATGAAAGGGGGTGTGGCTATATTAATAAGGGAGACTAGCCCTGTGTCTAGGAATGTTGGTGACCAGCAACCCTGTGTCTAGGAATGTTGATGACCAGCAACACTGTGTCTAGGAATGTTGGTGACCAGCAACCCTGTGTCTAGGAATGTTGGTGACCAGCAACCATGTGTCTAGGAATGTTGATGACCAGCAACCCTGTGTCTAGGAATGTTGATGACCAGCAACCCTGTGTCTAGGAATGTTGGTGACCAGCAACACTGTGTCTAGGAATGTTGGTGACCAGCAACCCTGTGTCTAGGAATGTTGGTGACCAGCAACACTGTGTCTAGGAATGTTGGTGACCAGCTACCCTGTGTTTAGGAATGTTGATGACCAGCAACCCTGTGTCTAGGAATGTTGGTGACCAGCAACACTGTGTCTAGGAATGTTGATGACCAGCAACACTGTGTCTAGGAATGTTGATGACCAGCAACCCTGTGTCTAGGAATGTTGATGACCAGCAACCCTGTGTCTAGGAATGTTGATGACCAGCAACCCTGTGTCTAGGAATGTTGGTGACCAGCAACACTGTGTCTAGGGAATGTTGGTGACCAGCAACCCTGTGTCTAGGGAAAGTTGGTGACCAGCAACACTGTGTCTAGGGGAAAGTTGGTGACCAGCAACCCTGTGTTTAGGAATGTTGGTGACCAGCAACCCTGTGTCTAGGAATGTTGGTGACCAGCAACACTGTGTCTAGGAATGTTGATGACCAGCAACACTGTGTCTAGGAATGTTGGTGACCAGCAACCCTGTGTCTAGGAATGTTGATGACCAGCAACACTGTGTCTAGGAATGTTGGTGACCAGCAACCCTGTGTCTAGGAATGTTGGTGACCAGCAACCCTGTGTCTAGGAATGTTGGTGACCAGCAGTCCTGTGTCTAGGAATGTTGGTGACCAGCAACCCTGTGTCTAGGAATGTTGGTGACCAGCAACCCTGTGTCTAGGAATGTTGATGACCAGCAACACTGTGTCTAGGAATGTTGATGACCAGCAACCCTGTGTCTAGGAATGTTGGTGACCAGCAACCCTGTGTCTAGGAATGTTGGTGACCAGCAGTCCTGTGTCTAGGAATGTTGGTGACCAGCAACCCTGTGTCTAGGAATGTTGGTGACCAGTAACCCTGTGTCTAGGAATGTTGGTGACCAGCAACCCTGTGTCTAGAAATATTGATGACCAGCAACACTGTGTCTAGGAATGTTGATGACCAGCAACACTGTTTCTTGACTCACGAAATCGTAATGACACGATTGCAAACAAACCATACCACACTGTTTCTTATTAGTGTTTAGGAATGTATGTGCAAAGAAACACTGTGTCTTAGTAGTGTCTAGGAATGTTAGTGAACAGCAACCCTGTGTCTAGGAATGTTGGTGAACAGCAACACAGCAGCACCGTGTGTTTTACTCCAGTAAATGGATCTCTAATGGAAGGTTCCCTGGTGCCGGCAAGGAACTTTTGATCCAACGAATTGGATTTATGCTTCACTTCCTTAGATCAAACTTGAATACTTCTCATTCCAGGTGCTGCATTCTACCATCATTCTACCTTCCCTCTCCCCATTCCATAAATGTACCAGTTACTGCAGTAGATGGCGTGTGGCCTCAAACATCTGTAATGACTCCACTCTCACTGCACTCCACTCTCACTGCACTCCACTCTCACTCCACACTGCAAGACTCCAAGCAGACATCAACCAAATCTTTAAATGGGCTGCAGAAAACAATATGAAGTTCAATGATGAGAAATTTCAATTACTCAGATATGGAAAACGTGAGAAAATTAAAATCTCATCGGAGTACAAAACAAATTCCAACCACACAATAGAGCGGAAAACTAATGTCAAAGACCTGGTAGTGATCATGTCAGAGGATCTCACCTTCAAGGACCATAACACCGTAGCAATCGCATGTTAGAAAAATGACAGGATGGATAATGAGAACCTTCAAAACTAGGGATGCCAAGCACATGTTGACACTTTTCAGGTCGCTTGTTCTATCTAGGCTGGAATATTGCTGCACACTAACTGCACCTTTCAAGGTAGGTGAAATTGCTGACCTAGTAAATGTGCAGGGAACCTTCACGCACGCATAACTGCGATAAACTACCTCAATTACTAGGAAGGCTTGAAGTTCCTAAACCTGTACTCCCTAGAACGCAGGCGGGAGAATACATTATTATATACACGTGGAAAATTCTCGAGGGATTAGTACCAAACTTGCACACGAAGTCACTCCCTACGAAAGCAAAAGACTCGGCAGACGATGTAACATCCCCCAATGAAAAGCAGGGTGCCACTAACACGTTGAGAGACAACACAATAAGTGTCAGGGGCCCAAGACTGTTCAACTGCCTCCCAGCATACATAAGGGAATTACCAATAAACCACTGGCTGTCTTCAAGCAGGCACTGGACAGGCACCTAAAGTCGGTACCTGACCAGCCAGGCTGTGGTTCGTACGTTGGACTGCGTGCGGCCATCAGTAACAGCCTGGTTGATCAGGCTCTGATCCAACATGAGGCCTGGTCAGAGACCGGGCCGCAGGGGCGTTGACCCCTGGAACTCTCTCAGGTATACTCCAGGTATCTCGCATCGACACAAGGCAATAAACGTGATAAATATTTTAGTAAGTTTTTATTCAGATTCAGTATACAAATTTATTGTTCACATTTGTCTTATGCAGTTATTAATGCATAATTTAATCTAGTACATCTAGTAAACTCAAACACTGACATTTTTATCGCTGGGTTCTGTCTTACATAGATATATAGTTTGTTATATAGCTATGAAGGTTGCTCTATCGAATATACATACTGTTATGTCCTCTACCATTATTAATAATTAAAAGGCAAATAAAAATTAATGTATCATTTACATTATTATAAGTTGCATGAATATAGCTTACAATTATTAACAATAAAAAATAATTCTAAAATTAATATATCAGTGACTTGAAAATCAGTTGACAGTAACAATGACAACTTTATTTCCAGAAAGTACAGTACTATATGAAACTGACATAGGATTAACTGACATACATATACTACTAGTTTATAGGCTGCCCAGTGTTAAACAGAGCATTTTATGCAGCCTTTAAATTACCTAATACGTACCTGGAGTTTACCTGGAGAGAATTCCAGGGGTCAACGCCCTGCGGCCCGGTCTGTGACCAGGCCTCATGTTGAACCTACAGAACTATTAATTAACTTGGTAGCTTAAAAGAATCCTGTAGTTTGCTGAGTTTGACATTTTATATCAACATTTGTTTGTGATTTATGACATTTTGAGATTTACGCCTCAGTTTGGTATAACATTTGTAGTGGGGAATACCACATTTTTGTTCCTTTTGCATAAGGGAAGGCATCACCTGCCCGTGAGCGAGCGAAGAAAAAATAGAAAATTATGGAAATTGAGTTAATCTTATAGAAAAATAGCTTAACTCACTGGGGAAATAAATGGTATAAAATACCGACACAATGGAAAAATAAACACATAAGCAGTAATGTGATCTTTTGACAACGTTCGCCCACGCAGTGGCTTTACACAGACAGATCTACCTAGAAAATGAGTAACATGAAGATATATATAGGGTATAGTCAGGTGGAGAATCTGGGTCAGGTGGAGAAAGCTGCATGTGACAGTCTTAAAGTAGTGTGATAGTTAAAAACATTGTGGACAGGACCCCAGTGTACCATTCTTGAGTTCTAGGTGGATAGGTTGAAGAAGTTCTTGGCAATAGGTTCAGCTATGTTGTAGAAGCCGTTGTTCTAGAACAACGGCTTCTAGAACAACGGCTTCTACAACATAGCTGAACCTATTGCCAAGAAACTCTTCAACTCTATCCCACCTAGAACTCAAGAATGGTACACTGCAGGTCCTTTAAGTCACACAATGTTTTTAACTATCACACTACTTTTAAGACTGTCACATGCAGCTTTCTCCACCTGACCCAGCATTCTCCACCTGACTATACCCTATATATCTTCATGTTACTCATTTTCCAGGTAGATCTGTCTGTGATTCGATAAAGCACTGCGTGGGCGAAACGTTGTCAATAAAGGATCACATTATACTGCTTATGTGTTTATTTTTCCTTACTCACCTGTCAACACAATGGTACAAGAATCAATGTTCTAAGACGTTCCTACAAGGAATTATGGTCATTTATATCATGTATGGTGAAACTACTGGTAGCAATATCTGCTCACAGCCCGTACATTTTAAGTTTTTGTTTTATCCTTTTTTTTCTATTTCTTCTATTATTCATTCTAATATAATAATTGACGATTTGGCATCATACGATAGTGGGTGGAGCTAATACGTAGACTTGCAGCCAATCAGGATCCGTCTGGGAACATTTGCTTAGGTCAGCGGAATTCCTGAGTCTTGGGAGGCAAGTAAGTTCATTCAGGTATATACAAATAATAATAATAATAATAATATTAATAATAATAATAATAATAATAATAATAATAATAATAATAATAATAATAATAATAATAATAATAATAATAATAATAATAATAATAATAATAATAATAACATATTTACCACAAGTACATGTACAAGGTATACAGGCCTAGCTGACATCAATGACATACTACTATATAGAAAGCCCCTTGTTATGCTGAGTATTATCAGATATAGCACCATATGTGTAGAGAACCTAGGATAACCCAAAAAAGTCTATCACAATTGATAAACAAAGTGAAAAAAAAATCAGATTATTTTCTAAACAAAATCCACTGCTCACAATGGCAGCTGTGGCATCTGACCACTGTAGGTATTGACCAGGACATGATCTAGTGTAGACCTCTGCTTTGTCATGCAACAATGACAGCCAATGATTTGCAAGAATTGATCGTACAAATACAGTGTCTCCTGGGTACAGTGGCGTTCCTGAACATTCATACCTGGTATCAGTAGAACATGAACCTTCCTTACCCAGAACGTAAATCCAGAATACTTCTTTCGTACATTTACCTTCTTCACCTCTTGTGAACACCTCACCTGACAGCTCCTGGAGGTACAGGTGCGACCTGCATCGAGACAGCTCAGCCACCAGTTACCGCTGTACTCAGGCCTACCATGTTTCCCCACCTTATAGCATCCCCAAACTTTCTCTTTATTGCGTAGACATAAAACGATTCCCGAAACACCTGTCCCAGTCTTCTTGATTCATTACCTGCCCGGGACAAGTACTCGCATGTTGTCTTTTAGAGAAACTTTTGGACATACATTTAAGAAGTCGATAGAATGGAGAAAAGTCCTGCAAAAGTCATTAGGGGTCTCTTCTGGGTAGCGGTTAGTGTTGTAGCCACTCAAGAAGCCTCCGCATAATGACCTGAGAGCGATGATGTCACCAGAACGCAGGTAAGTGCAGCTCGACTCGTCACTACCGTCGCTGCAATCATCGTCTCCATCACACTTATAACTCAGGGGTAAACACCTCTGATTACTGCACTTGAATTTCCCGAACCTGTGAAATGACAAAAATATAATTAATTTAATAAAATCTGAAGTATGATGATCCAAAAATGGTTATAACTATGACCATAATTTTTAAAGGGGTGGACCGGTAAACATTGGAACGTCTCAGTCAGATGACCAAATACTCCAACGGCGGGTCATCATCTGACTAAGACCCGCGTCAGGAAAGAGTTGTCCTGTTTCCTGACAAATCTTACCTAAGCTAACCTAATATAACGTATGATGAATTTACAGATGATTTTACATCATCAGCAGATTGCATTCTCGTGAAGGGATCGCTTCGCGTTTCTTTTCCTTAACACTATTGTGCACTTGTAAAAGGCACACCAAGAGGTGGATCAGTGTTAGTAAAAATGATCCATTGACTACAATTTTAGAGGATGCTGAAACCTATTAAAAGTCTAGAGAAAACACTATTCAAGAATATTCACTGATAAAGATGACTCGTGGACAGAAAAGAAAGATACATTCTTGCAATAAGAAGATATTTGCCAAGTTATATGAGTTTGCACACACGAGTGATGGTATATGACGCGGTGTCAGAGTGGGCACCTGTGACAAGGGGGGTTTCACAAGGGTCAGCCCTAGGTCCGGTGCTGTTTCTAGTATATGTGAATGACTTGACGGAAAGAATAGATTCAGAGGTGTTCCCTGACGATTTGAAGCAAGGGAAGAATTCAAATGGATGAGAATCAGATAGGGCCAAAAGAGATTAAACAGGCTACAATCCTGGTCCAGCAACTGACCCTGGAGTTTAACCCCTCCCAAGGCAAAGTCATGAAGATTGTGCAAGGGCAAAGAAGACCGCAGAGTGAGTACAGGCTAGTGGGACAAAGACATAAGAACATAAGGAAATAAATGGTAAAAATACCGACAAATGGAAAAATAAACACATGCAGAGATCTTTATAATTCCACGTCAGAAGTCACGATTTTGAAAAGGGAACAAGAATATATGGGAATAGTCAGGTTGAGAATGGTCAGGTGGAGAAATGCAGTGACAGCTAAGTAGTGATGTTCTTGATTAGCCCCATTTCCATTCTGAGTTCAGGTGGATCTAAGGCTGGCAGGTTCAGCAGTGAGAAACCGTGTCTGGGAGTTGGGGACAGATGGTGATCCTTTTGGGCGGTTTTCTGGCGAGTTGGCCTGAAAATGGTTTCGGTGTTAACACAGGATTTAGTCGCAGATCCTCTAAGGTTTAAAATGTGTTCGCCCGACGTATAATTTGCTGCAGCTATTACAAGGGATTGTGTATACCCCTGCCGACTGCAGACGACGGGCATTAAACATCTTCAACACACCTAGAGAAGACACTGCTGAGAAGAGATACATAGTCCTTCCCACCAACTCCATTTCCAAACACGTTTCCAACATTTTTTCTAAGACCTCATTCCGAGTATCCACCTCCACATCCACCACCATCAAGACATTACTAGTAACAGACAGGAAAAGCTTCAATCCACGGCAGGGGTATACACAATCCCTTGTAATAGCTGCAGCAAATTATACGTCGGCGAAACATCCAGAGACCTCCAAACACGCATTTCAGAACACCAGTACGCAGGCAGATCTGACGACTCAAGAAATGCCTGTGTTCAACACCGAAATTTACACAAACATTTAATCAACTACAGAAACGCAAGACTCATCGCCAGAGAAGACAACACTCAATACCGAAGAATCCTGGAATCATCACTTATCTGTATATCCAACAACTTCAACCAGAACAACGGTTTCTACAACATAGCTGAACCTATTGCCAAGAAACTTCTTAAACGCTATACCACCTAGAACTCAAGAATGGTACACTGCAGGTCCTTTAAGTCACACAAGGTTTTAAACTATCACACTACTTTTAAGACTGTCACTTGCAGCATTCTCCACCTGACTATATCCTATATATATTCATGTTACTCATTTTCCAGGTACATCTGTCTGTGACTCGATAAAGCCCACTGCGTGGGCGAAACGTTGTCAATAAAGGATCACATTATACTGCTTATGTGTTTATTTTCCATTGTGTCGGTATTATATACCATTTATTTCCAAACCAATATTTTCCTATATTCTTTCTAAATCTAAACTTACCCAATTTTAATCCATTATTGCGGGTTCTCTCTTGGAGAGATATCCTCAAGACCTTATTTATATCCCCCTTATTAATACCCATCTTCCACTTATATACCTGATCATGTCTCCCTCATTCGTCTTACAAGTGAATGTAATTTAAGGGTCTTCAATCTTTCTTCATACGGAAGATTTCTAATGCTATGAATTAACTTTGTCATTCGTCGCTAAATGTTTTCTAAAATTTTTATCCATTCTGTAAAATGGAGACCAGAACTGAGCTGGAGGTGAGGCCTTTCTAATGATGTATAAAGCTGTAAATAACCGCTGGACTTCTGTTGCTTACCTTCTTGATATAAATCCCAGTAATCTACTTGCTTTATTTCTTTCGTTTAGGCATTGCTGCTTGGTTTGGGTTTCTTCTTACCATAACCCCCAAATCCTTTTTGCATTCTGTACGGCCGAGTTCAAAAATTGTGGTAGGTGCTAGGGGTTTTGAACATTCCCGAGGGTTTTGAACTTTGCATTTATCTACATTGAACTGCATCTGCCATTTTTTTGAACAGGGAAATTTAGATTGCTAAATCCTCCTGAAGTTCCGTGACATCTACGTCTGAATCAACACTTCAATTTCTGCTTAAGTCAGCAGAGAAGCAGATTAGGCACACGGCTGGTCTGTGAATGTGTATAGTAAAACAGTTTTAAAATACAAAGTGTTTATAATGTTTATAGACACAAATTAAGAGAAGAAACTGTGTATTATGTTTGCCTTATAAAATAAAGAAGGATATTGGGTTTAAACTTTTATTAATTAACATTGTAAAGTGATATATGTATGTATAAAAAATTGAATATATATTGAAATTATACAGTAATATTTTCATTTTGAAGTGACGTCAGTAAAACCCGTTTACGAGACAGAATTGGGGCATAAACAAACAGCGTGTTGTTTCGTCCATATGTACCCCCTCAAGGCCACTGACCTTGAAAGACACGGTTAGGGGGTCTAGTGTGTTTAGCAGTAAAACAAACTCAGCTGGAGTTTTTCAACATCAAGTGTGCTGTTAGTCATTATACTAGCAAAATGTCTCATTAACCAAAAACCCGCACGTTCGCGAAAATTACTCAATTGGGGCAATTAATTTCAGTTGTATGGTTTAACCCAAGACACAAATATAGACTATGACCCGTTGGAAATTAAATTCAATTATTTAATAAACGTCTGGAAATCATTAATTCAGGCTACGAGATATACAAAAAAAGGTTTTTAGATTCCAACCCGACAGGGAAAAATTAAAAAAATGTTTGGGGTGCCTTTAGTGGAAAAAATTAAGGTGGACAGGAATACAGGCTATCTGCCGAAAAAAATTTGTCACAGAGACCTGCCGTGGTAAAACAGACACCTGTCCCACACCTGTCCACACACCTGCCACACCTGGTGTTCCTTACCTACTTTCCCAAATTGGCTAGCCTTTTTTTAATAATGATTATGAAAGTTCATTTGTGGATTTAATTTTTAGTGAATTACGTACTGACATAGATGAGATAGCTAATTCAATTATCTCAGATTCTCGTAAAGGTAACCCTATGAACTGATTAAATCATTTGGGGGTCAAAGGCAATTATGCTCTAGCCTTACGTGTCTTAGCAGATAATTATCTTGATGCTGACAAATCCGGGGGTTTGACATGCAGTTTTTAATATCAAGCTTGAAACCACCCAAACATTGTCTTTCAGACTTACAGTCATTTAGGATCACATTAGACAAAGTCTCAGAACTCTAGGAGTTAAATATGATCTAAGGCAATGTGATTGGTTTATCAGTGGATTATAAAGAAAACTGTCAACACAAACCATTGAACTTAAATATTATGTTCAATAAACGCTATTTCACTTGTGAAGAAAAGAAGGGTTTACAAACAATAGTCTCATGCATGCAAGCAACGAGACAAGATGAAAACCCAACAACCTGTTGTGGATAATAAACCTTCAACTCAGTACAAAAGGAGTGTCCTATCCCACAAAACCCAAATAAGGGGAAAAACCCCCATGTAGGCACTTATCAAGCTGTGAACACAACAGACAGTAAACAGACTGTCACACATAAACGTCCCCCAAAATGTGTTTTTTTGTATAACACATTGGGAAAGACACAATACACAAAAAGGGGGCAAGGAAACAACGTGTCAACAGCTAAAAAGGGGCAAAAATGTTTAAAACAAAAGGGAGGTAAATGCTCACTGAAGAAGTTTTTAAAAAATGAAGGGGGAATGCATCAAAAGCATTATGCCCAAGCACTTATGTTGAAAACCCCGTTTTTACAGAGTAGGAAGTCAACAAACAGCAGCATTAAATGGGTTCTAAATGACTCCCTTTTTCCAATAGCTGGGGGGTTAACAAAAATTACACAAAACCAAGGTGCTAACACTATTTGATCAAGGATCACAAAGGTCTTTCATAAGACGAACGTTTGAAAAAACTGAATAAAAAACCCCCCCATCCAAAAAAATACAGTTAAAAAAAAGGGTTTTTTTCCAAAGTTCTGGTAACCAGAAATATGCCCTAGCCAGATTCACTGTTGGCAGGAACGGAAAAAAGACAGTAGAAGCGGGTAGCGATGATTTGCCTGTCAGTGAAACCCGGGGGAATAAAAGATACAGTTGCAACACTGAAAGCGGCCAAGGTCAAGTTAGCCTGTCCTGACATACAGACGGACAAATTAGCCCGATTTAATTTGGAAGGGATTACTAAAAATTTTTTGGGGAAAATATAGTAAGTAAACAGATGTTCATTTGTAAAAACAGGGGAGGCCAAGATATGGGCCACCCTCTCAAAGGGAAAGAAGCTAAATTTGGGATTCAGTAGAAAATGTACTAGTTACAAGAATTGTGATCATGTACCACAAAAAAATTATATTCCCAAGAAATGAATAAAAGGATAAGTTGTGGGATTTGATCGATAGGTATAGATGTAAAAAACCAAGCCCACAGG
The DNA here is from genome assembly GCA_009830355.1 of Cherax destructor. Lineage (NCBI taxonomy): Eukaryota > Metazoa > Arthropoda > Malacostraca > Decapoda > Parastacidae > Cherax > Cherax destructor. Next base: position 22,379 of record WNWK01000464.1, read on the forward strand.
GGGAGATTTAAACAATTTTGACATTTCAAATATGAAGATGGAATTTTGGGGTTAGGTTACCATAAATTAAATCCACCACATCTCCTTTTAAATTATCGCATTTTGGACAAAGAAAAAAATACATGAGCTCGGAAGAATAGAGCTGCTGACTGTCTATGTTTTCATAAAAGAACAGTTAAAAAATTCTTGGGGAGGAAAATAAGATAAGTTGAAAAAGATGCCCCTTATCTACCCACCCAAAGGGGTCGGAAAGATTGAAACCACCCCCTATGTTGTATACAATTTCAGCGACGTGCAAATAAAGATGGGCCCTTTAAAGACGCTGATGACCGGCCCCCACTAACTGAGAAGTTGGAGCTTTATGAAATTTCGCACAAAACCATATGCCACACGGCTGATATTTCCAAACTTTTTTAAGAGTAGGGGTACAAGAAATAGATAGAGATTATACTCGATTCTTGTGGCCAGAAAATCCACATGATCCTCAAAGTCCCGGGAAAATTATCGTTTCAAGTCAGTATTATTTGGTAACATCCTCTCCATTCTTACTAGAAGCTACTCTTTTTTAAAAAATTTTAAGAAATCTGAAAGCCCCAAAAAATCTTTTTAAAAAAAGTTTCTATGTGGGGAATCTTCAAGTACAAAAGAATAAAAAGAGGATTTGAAATCCTTATACAGAGAACTAACAAGGAGATGAAAGAAGCAAATATGCCTCAAGGATGTGGAATACTAAAAATTCCCCAACAATTAAGGGAACTTACAAAGAAGATTTCACTGAAGCTGAAATTCCCGAATGCAACAACATGCTTGGAATTTTTAATTGGAAACACAGGAAGACACTTTGAGTCTCAAAAAAGGTAAACCCCAAAAATCAAGCAGTACACTCACTAAACGTATTTACTGTCAGAGGATCACAATGTTTTGATCCTCTAGGGGTGTCTCACCAATTCCATAAAAAAGGAAAATGCTTGTGCAAGATGCATGGAAGCTCAAAAAAAAGGGTTTGGGGTGAGAACTTTTCCCCAGAAATGAGTCAAGAATGGGATGAAATACCAAGGGTTTAAACAACTTATCAAATTAAATTTCAGGAAAAGGTCAAAGGGAAACAAGAAATTACATGTGTTCTGTGATGCGTCAACCAGAGGTTATTGGGGGTAGCTTACATGAGTAACGCTGACGGGGAATACTTTTTTTCAAAGGCCGGGTTTTACCCTTGAAGGGCAGAACAGTACCACAATTGGAACTGACAGCACTCTTTAGGTACAAAATTAGCTGTCTATCTCAACAAAGATTGATCATCTCAAAATTTTTGAAAAAAAGTGATCTGGAGTGACAATGAAGCAGTTCTCCAGTGGTTAAGAAATAATAAGAGTAAGTTGGTCTATGTACAGAATAGAGTAGCAGAAATAAAGGGGGTGCAGAGAGACTATCTCTTTCTCCACGTCCCTACACAAGAGAACCCAGCTGACATGTTTCCGGGGCCCCCCAAAACTTTGTGGATAAAAATTATGGCTCCCCCGGGCCTAACTGGCTTCTAGTGAAAATAACTGGCCAAGAAAAGCTTACATTATGCCAGAAGATTATTATTATTATAATCAAATGAAGCGCTAAACCACAGGGGTTTTTCAGCGCTGCAGGTTATTGTAGGTCGGGGATGGGTTGTAAAGGGAGATGGACGATTAGTAGGGTATGGAGTGCAAGATGACGGTGGATAGTGCAGGGTGGGGGTAGCAAAGATCGAGGTAGAAGGGACTGAGGGGGTGCTGAGGTATAATTTTTTAGAGTTTGTGTAGTAAGTCATTTTTGGGCAAAAATCAATGGGATCGGGATTAAAGGAGGGTCCATCTGCAAGAAGGGAAGGTAAAAAAAGGGGGAGAGCGGACGCGTTGGAGGTAAATTCTGCGTGCTCGTTGATAGGTGGGCAGTCCAAAGGATATGTCAAAAACACGGGGAACCGACAATGCTCAAGAGAGGGGCGGGGGTCCATGAGAACCCGTGAGTAAGACGGGGGGCCATGCGAAGACGGGGGGTAGTCCCCCCCAACCCCGACATTGGTGACAAGAAAAGGCCGAAACCTATAACCGGTTTAATAGAATGAAGTTTGTTATTCAGCAGGTCAGACCAGCGTTGTTCCCAAAGGGGTGCGAAGGTGGGTAGCAATGACCGCAAAATAGTCCGTAAAAGGAACACCCCTTTTATGAAACTGGAAGGTCATGTACTGCTGACAGAAGAAAAGTCTGTTTGAACACCGAAGAAATAATCTTTTTAAAACTACAGACACAAAAAAAAGTCATTGATGGTTTAAAAATACTATCTTTGAGAAACTTTTAAAGTTACAGCTCTTGTTTTTTTAAATTTTTAAAAGTTAAAAAAACCCAATTATGAATTACTTGAACCCATTAAATACTGGATAAAGTTAATACAGAAAGATTTTTTTTACAGAGATAGATTTCTGGAAACTCGGATAAATCACCAAAGAAACCTGATATGATTAATTTTTGGGACTTTATCTCGACTCAAAAAAATTATAAGATGTCGAGGAAGAATTCATAATTCTTCACTACCTAAGGAAAAATACATCCGTATTGATCCCCAAGAATCATTGGCTAACAAGACTGATTATTCAGAATGCCCACAGTAACGTGTTACATGGTGGTGTAGCTGACACTCTTTTTCATATACGTCAATCCTACTGGATACCCCCAAGGTGCAAAGGGGAAGAAACAAATCAGGGACTGTTTTACTTTTTCGCATTATGATATGCGAGTATGTCAGCCCCCGGTCCCCTCCATCCCTTCTGAAAGAGTATGTCATGTCACCCCATTTGAGGTGACAGGTGTAGATTACACGGGACCAAAATTTTTAACTAAAACAGTTGACAAAGTTCCTATAAAGGGTACATCTGTTTGCACCTGTGCTACAACTAGAGCAGTACATCTAGAAGTAGCCACTGATATGTCTGCTGAAACCTTCATCAAATTATTTAGAAGGTTTGCAGCCAGAAGGGCATGTCCCAGGCTGATGATATCAGACAATGCAACGAATTTTTTTTGCTGGTGCTGCTTATATAAAAAAAAAATTTTTGGGGGAGCCTGAAGTACAACAGATGCTGAATCAACGCAATTGTCGTTGGAGACATTCCTCCTAAACCCCTGGCACGGCGGATTTTACGAAAGAATGATAGGCATTGTGAAACGTTGTTTAAGGAAACCCCTTATCGTCAGAGAATCGACTTAAAAAATTTCGCGTAAAAGAAATAGAAAATAGAGTCAACAACAGACCCCTTTTAAGTATTTACCGATGATCTGGACAATTTAGAAGTGTTAAGTCCATCTCATTTACTACATGGCAGAAGGCTCGAACCTGTTTCCCCCCCTGAAATAAAGAAATCATAGAGGATCCTACTTATTTCGAACCTGAACAACTCAACGTAAATTCAAAAACCTTAATAAAGTGATTGAACGCTGGGAAAAATTTTCGAAGACTATCTCACCTCATTGAGGAACACCATGGGGGTGGTGTTCCAGAAAAAAATTTAAGTCCTTAAGACCTGGTAAAAGTGATTTTCAATGATGGTCCAGGTCCCTTGGCCTCCTGGAAAAATTTGGGGCCAATATCCTGATGCAAAGAAATCAGGCAGTTTTTGTTTTTTGCAAAGGTGAGGAATAACGGAAAAGATAAAAATTTGTGCCGTTAAATTACACAGTGTTGAAAACAAAATAAAATTAGTGATTTCCCGAAACCCACAGACTGAAGCTGTTCAGAAAAACAAGCAGCAGTGATGGCGAGTGAGAAAATGAAATTAATGTTGGATGAGTAGTTCCCCCTTTCGTGAATTTCGCGCCCCCCCTGTGGAGAAAAAATTTCCAAAGGAGGGGTATGCCCTTACTACCCTTGGGAAAGGGCCCCACCCCTTTTCCCCCTTAGGGAAAGGGGGCCGAGGGGGGGCGTCCCCGGGTGCATAAACAATTTAATTGCCAGATGTACTGTCAACAGTGTGTCAAAATTGTGCTGACCCAACACCACGAGGCACCCGTGGCACCCATGGCTGCACGAGACTGCAAAAGGCAGCACGAAAAGGGGAGTTAATTTTGGCCCCCAAGCGGGCAGACTTGGGGGCATCCGGGGGGGCGTAAATCAACATAGACATTTCTCGTTTCCTTTTATTTTAATCTCCACTAACGTCGGAAATAAGATAAAACTCTGTTCCAGCGCGTTTAGTGAATAACATCAACATTGCAGTATATTCAGAAGGGGCAGTTTCTGCAAAAGGAGCTAAGACAATCGCAAGTAATTCCATCGAAACAAGACGGTGACTTCAGCGGCATTCTACAATCAAGACAGCATTTCCGCCGTATATGGGGGAGAACACCATCGCTCAAAGTACACGAGCAAGGTATGAATTTGATGTTCTGGTCAAAAGGGGACTGCGCAGTTCTTGTAGTCAAGAAACAAAAAATTTTTCCTATTGAGGGGGTTATGGGACTTTTTTTCCAAAACAGTGAGTAAAACGCCTTTAGTCCATCTAAGACCGAAATATGGACATACCTGGGGAAAATTAAATCCCTTTTTTTGTTTATCCATACAGCCCCTTGGAAGGGGATAGATGTTTCCCCGTGTAGGGAGGGGGGTGGCCGACAGCACCACTGTGTCTTAGAGTCTCTGGGAATGTTGGGACCAGCAACACTGTGTCTCAGTAGTGTCTAGGGTGTTGGTGACCAGAAACATGTGTCTTAGTAGTGTCAGGAATGTTGGTGAACAGCAACACAGCATCACCGTGTTTTTGCATAAATGGTCCTCTAATTTAGGTTCCCCTGGTCCGGAAAGGAACTCGCCCAACAAGGGATTTATGCTTCCTTCCTATGATCAAACTTGAATAATTTTCGTTCCAGGTGCTGCATTCCTCCAACATTTTACCTTTCCTCTCCCCCTTCCATAAATGTATCAGTTACTGCAGTAGATGGGTGTGGCCTCAAAAATCTGTGATGCCTCCCCCTTGCATCGACAATTGGTCCTGGGCGGGAGGTACTTGATCTCCTCCCCTGGCAGACATTAGTCTGAATGGAAAGGGGCCGGCCGGGCCACCCTTGGGGCCCCGGGGCCGGGGGGGACCGGTGAACCAAGAAGAAGAAGAAAACACAAGGAATAAACGTGATAAATATTTAGGTAAGTTTTTTTGAAACTTAGTATACAAATTTATTTTTACATTTGTCTTATCAGTTATTGATGCGTAATTTAAACTAGATAAATACAGTGAGTTTACATCCTAGTAAACTCACTGTGACTTTTTTTTCTGGGGTTTTGCTAATATATATATAGTTTGTTATTTAGCTACGAAGGTTGATGTATGCAATATACATATTGTTATGTCCTCTAACATTTTTAATATTAATTAATAATTAAAAAGGCAAATAAAAAATTTAAAGTATCATTTACAGGATTATATGTTGCATGAATAACAATTATTAAAAAAAATTTTAAAATAATGTATCATTGACTTAAAATCAGTTGGCAGTAACAATGACAACTTTAATTCCAAAAGAACTATATATGAAACTGGCATAGGGTTAACTGAAAACAAAGTAAATTTTTAGGCTGCCACGGGTTTAAAAAGGGATTTCGTGCAGCCTTTAAATTACCTAATACCTACCGAACAATTAATTAACTTCGCTAGCTTAATAGAATGGTATTGCTTGGGTTTTAAATTTTATATCAACATTTCGTTTGTGATTTATGACATTTTTAGATTTGCCTGTTTGGTATAATATCTGTACCAGGAATACCACTCTTGTTTTTGCATAAGTTAAAATATATTGTTAATAGTGATAACATTAGTGTATATGTTTTATTTGAAAAATAGGGATGCTAATGGGAAACTGGGCTGGATAATACATCTAAACATAGACAATATATCACCTCGATAATCTACTGCCCTAATAATCTACCTTGCACTATCACCACCCTAGATTTTTTATCACTGTCTACCTCCTTGGACTGTCTACCCGGGCCCATCTACCACCTTAGACTGTTACCCCCTTTAACAGTCTACCTCCTTGAACTGTCTACAGACATGAAGTGTGCCAGTCTACCATTATAAAATGAAAAAAAAAAAAAAAAAAAAAGGAAAAATTTCAGATTACTCCAAAAAAAAAACATTGCTCGCATTTGCAGTTTCTGCATATTGCTGCTATAACCCTTGATCCGGGTAGGTGCTATTTAGACAGGTTAAAATTAAACAAGTCACCAGGCTCACGAGCAACAAATCACTACAAACGGGTATCGTACCAGATAAGGGGAAAAATGGCAAATGTGATACCTATTTACAAATTTGGGGGAGATAGGTCGTTAGCTTCCAACTATAGATCAATCAGCCTAACTTCAGTTGTAAAAAAAACCGGTGGAATCAATAATTGCATACGAAATTAAAAATTTTCCCTTGAAAATATAATTTAATCAATGAATAGCAATAGGGTTTTTACGAATGGGCGTTACTGCCATATAAATTTATTTTCTGTTTACTAAGGTATATATGAAGCCGTAGATCAAGATAAAGAATACGATATCGTGAATATGGATTTCAGAAAAACCCTTTAGATAACGAAACCACACAGAAGAGTGTTGAAGACAGTAGCAACACACAGAATAGGTGGAGAAATTATTTCTGATTGAGGAATAGTTGACTAATAGACAAAAGGGGAGCTTCCAGCTGTGTTTCATAGTGGTCAGTGTTGTTCCCTTTATTGCTCACACTATAAACGACTTAGATGATGGAATAAACGGAATACGATGTTTGATGAGGCCACTAAAATGGGCCCTTCAAAATAATTCTGACGAGGACACATGAGAATTAAAAAGACCTCAATAGATTAATGTTTTGGTCAGAGATATGGCAGATGCAGTTTGAGGAATTGTTTAATGTTGATGAAGATAGTGAAGCTGTTATTTCGTGTACGGGGCAAGGAGGAATAACATCATGTAGGAGTGAGGAAGAGCCAGTTGTGAGTGTGGGGAAGTTCGTTGGGCAGTGGGTAAAATAAAAAACTGGTAAGGCAGCTGGGAGGATGGGATAAAGATAGAAATGTTAAAAGCAGGTAAAGATATAGTTTTGGAGTGGTTGGTGCAATTATTTAATAAATGTATGGAAGAGGGTAAGGTACCTAGGGACTGGCAGGGGCGTGCATAGTTCCTTTGTATAAAGGAAAAGGGGGAAAAAAGAGAGTTCAAAAATTATGGGGGTATAAGTCTGTTGAGTTTACCTGGTAAAGTGTATGGTAGAGTTATTGAAAGAATTAAGAGCAAGACGCAGAGTAGGGGGTGTAGACCAAGTGTTTACAGGAAACATATAGTTGATCAGTATTTAGATTAGGTAAAGAGGCTTTTGTGGCATTTATGGTTTTTGGAAAAGGCAAGACAGGGTGGATGGGGGGATGGCAATGTGGCAGATGTTGCAGGTGTATATTTTGGGAAGGGGTTACGGGAAAACAGGAAGATTTTAAACCAGGATAGTGAGGCTCAAGTTAGAGTATGTAGGAGAGGGGGAGATTATTTCCCAGCAAAAGTAGTCCTTAGACAAGGATGTGTGATGTCACCATAATTTAATATATTTATAGATGGGGTTGTAAGAGAAGTGAATGCACGGGTCTTGGCAAGAGGTGTGGGGTTAAAAGATAAAGAATCTAACACAAAATGAGAGTTGTCACAGATGCTTTTTTCTGATGACACTGTGCTTTTTGGGGGACTTAAAAGTTGCAGAGGTTGGTGGATGAGTTTGGTAGGGTATTAAAAGAAGGAAATTAAAAGTGAATATAGGAAAGAGTAAGGTGATGAGGTTAACAAAAAGATTAGGTGATGAAAGATTGAATCAGATTGGAGGGAGAGAGTATGTAGGGGGGTGAATGTATTCAGATATTTAGGGGTGGACGTGTCAGCAGATGGGCCTATGAAGGGTGAGGTGAATCATGAATTGATGAGGGTAAAAAGGGAAGTGGTGCACTTAAGAGTCTGTGGAGACAAAGAACTTTGTCCGTGGAAGAAAAAAGGGGGAAAGTATGAGAGTAGTTATACCAACATTCTTGTATAGGGGTGAATCATGGGTGGTGAATGTTGCAAAAGAGGAGAAGGGGGGGCAATGGAGATGTCATGTCTGAGGTCAAGTGTGGTGTAAATATAATGAAAGGGAAATTGTAGTGTGGAAATTAAAGGGGGGGGTTCAAAGACTATTATCCAGAGGGCTGAGGGGGGGTTGTTGAGGTGGTTTGGACATGTAGAAAGGATGGAACAAAGTAGAATGACTTCGAGAGTGTATAAATCTGTAGTGGAGGGAAGGCAGGGTAGGGGTCGGCCTAGGGGAAAAGGGTTTGGGGGAAGGTGGTAAAGGAAGTTTTGTGTGTGAGGGGCTTGGACCCCCCAAAGCATGCATGAGGTGTTTGATAGGAGAAATGGAGACAAATGGGTTTTAATACTTGACGGGTGTTGGAGTGGAAGCAAGGTAAAATTTTTTGAAGGGATTCAGGGGAAAACCCGCAGGCCGGATATGAGTCCTAGAGATGGGAAGTAGTGTCTGCACTCTGAAGGAGGAGTGAAAAGTTTCAGTTTTATAACTGTAGTGTAAGTACCCCTCTGGCAAAAGGATGAAGTGAATGATGATGAAATTTTTTCTTTTTCTAGCCACCCTGCCTTGGTGGGAAACGGCCGATGTTTAATAAAAAAAAAAAGTTGGGGTCTATTATTGGAAAAGAAAATAGCTAGGGCACGTAAAAAACCAAACAATATAGATCTCGGTAAAACAGAATGCAGAAAAGACGGGTTAGCAGCAACCAAAGCCAAGACAACAGTTCCAAGTGTTCGTAAAAAAGCTAATAGAATTCTTGATCGGGAAGTGTAAATAATCGATGCCCATGGTTAAAATTTTTAAACTTTATGTACCCTTTGGTAAGACCTTTTTTGGGTTTTTTTGTACAATTCTGGTCCCCCATATTACAAGATGCACATAAAGGCACTTGGAAACATACAGAGAAGGATTACGAAGATGATCCTGTGTATCAAAATCATTCTTACGAAGAAAATTGAAGACCCCGAATCTGCACACGTTTGAAAGGTGCAGAAATATGGGGAATATATGACTGGTGTATAATGGAAGGCGGGAAAAAAATATATAGGATTTAAATAACATTCAAAAAATATCTAACTAAGAGAGAATTCGTAGCAGGGGGGTTCAAGATGGAGAAATTTAGTTTGTGAAGGGATACAGGAATGTACTGGTTTGGTAACAGATTTTGGACGAGTATAACAAACCCCCGAGTAGCGTCAAAAATTTTGGGGCATATTTTTCGCTTTTTGGGCATATTTTTCCAAGAAAATAATGTTTTTTTTAATAAAATAAAAATGAAACATCACAATAAATTTATCACCGAGATAATGTACCATACTCAGGTTTCCACCATGGTCATCTATCATGATCAGATTCCCCCCGGTTCACCCTTTACCACTACTGTCATTCTACTGTACTACAATGGTAAATCTACCGCCGTGGTCTTTCTACCTTCAAAACAGCCTACTATTCTAATCAGACTAGCACTCTGGTCAGTTTATAACGACAGTCAATCAAATAACACGGGAGTGTGCTAGTCACCATTCGGGAAGTGCAAACAAAATAAAAAAAAAATCACATTACTTCCTAAACAAAATCCACTGCTCACAACGACATTGTGTTGCATCTGACCGCTCTAGGTGTTGATGAGGACAGATTCTAGTGTAGACCTCTGCATTGTCATTCAACGATGACAGCCAATATTTACATGATATGAGAGTACAAATACAGTTCCCGGGGACAGTGGTTTTCCTGAACATTCATACCAGGTATCAGTAGAACATAAACCCTTTCCCTTTCCAAGAACGTAAACCCGGGAATACTTCTTTCGCACATTTACCTTCTTCACCCCTTTTGCGAACTCCCACCTGGACAGCCCCCAGGAGGTACAGGTTTTACCTGCATTGACACAGCTCAGCCACCACTTACTTCTGTACTTCAAGCCAACCTTGTCTCCATACCTTATAGCATCCCCAAATTTTTTCTTTTTAATGCATAGAGATGAAACCTTTCCCCCCAGCAGCGGTCCCAGTCACCTTCATCCATTTGCCCCCGGGGACAAGTACTCATACGCGCTTTTAATTTTACTGAAATTTTGATATGAGCATTGCACAAACGCCCAAGTAGAGCAATATTGAACTTCCTTCCGTCCATGGTTGTCGGTCTCGTAGCCACCAAGAAGCCTCCACATAAAGACTTGAGAGCGATGGTGTCCCCAGAACGCAGGAAAGGGCAGCTCGACCTTTGTCACTACCGTCGCTGCAACCCTCGTCTCCATCCCCTTTTCAATGGGGCAAACACCTCTGATTACTGCACTTGAAATTCCCCCAAACCCGTGATATGACAAAAAAAAAAAATTAATTTAATAAAATCTGGGAAATATGATGATCCAAAAATGATTATAACTATGACCATAAGTTTTTTAAAAGGGGGGGACGGGTAAGCCAGTGGGAAAGGGCCCCGGTCAAGACCAAATGCCCAACGGCGGGTCATCATCTCACTAAGTTCCCAAGGAAAGACTTGCCCTGTTTCCCGACAAACCTTACCTAAACCCCCTAATCAAGCTACGATGAATTTACAGATAAAATAAATACTATGATTTTACATCACCAGCAGATTGCATTCCCGTGAAGTGACCGTTTCGCTGTTCTATTCCTTAACACTATTGTAGGTAAATATATGATGTGCACTTTTAAAAGGCACGCCAAGAGGGGAAAACAGTGTTAGTGAAAATGATCCATCGACTACAATTTTAGAGGATGCTGAAACCTATTAAAAGTCTACAGAAAACACTATTCAAGAATATTCACTGATAAAGATGACTCGGGGGACAGAATAGAAAGATATATTCTTCCAAAAGAAGTATTTTCCAAGTAATAAGGGGTTTTTCACACGAGTGATGCCATGACGCGGTGTCATAGCATTAGAAATCTTCCGTAGAAGAAAGATTGAAGACCCTTAAATTACATTTTACTTGTAGACGAAGAATGAGGGGAGACATGATCGAGGTATAAAAGTGGAAAATGGGTATTAATAAGGGGGGTATAAAAAAAGGTCTTGAGGATATCTTCCCCCAAAAGAGAACCAGCAATAATGGATTCAAATTGGATGTTGAGATTTAGGAAGGATATAGGAAAAAATTGGTTTTGGGAAAAAGGGTAGTTGATGAGTGGAACAGTCTGCCTAGTAGGGTTATTGAAGCAAGGACCTTGGGTAGTTTCAAATTTAGGTTGGATAAATTAAGGGGTGAGAGGGGTTGGATTTAAGTTCAGGGGGACCTGTCTTAGCTCAGTGGTGACCTGTACTTAGCTCAGTGGTGACCTGTACTTAGCTCAGTGAGGACGTGTCTAGTCCCCCTCTGTGGACTGAACCTTTTTTGCTCAAAGATTTTTTCTGGGGGTGCTCTGTTCTTAGCTACCTGAGATTGGATGATGGCTTTCCTCGACTACGAGCAGCTATATCTCCAACTAAAGGCGGAATTAACGGAAGCTAGAACAGAAATTCAACTTTTGGGAAGGGGTATATGCAAGGATTCCCCCGGGAACAATGTCCCCGATGATCAGCCCCGAATGGATGCTAGTGGGATCTGGGGACGAAGCGGGAATTTTAAGAAGGCCCCGGAGACTGCTGTGAAAACCAGGAACTCCTTTTCCTTGTTATCAGACGAAGGGAAGCACCCCAGGAAGACCATTCACAAAAACCGTCGAGAACGTCATGCACACCGCCAGTCGAGGTAAAAACATTGTTTTATTTGGGGAACTAGATTAGGTTTATGGATCGGAATTTTGTCTTAAGGATAGGAATAGGAGGCAGAGGGTGTGTTATCCTGGGGCTGGGATGAAGGATAAAAAATTTTGAAAAGTCTTCACAGAGAAAAGATTTCAGCCCAAACAGGGGTACACTAGACACGTCCTCACTGACCCAAGTACAAGTCACCACTGAGCTAAGAACAGGTCACCACTGCTTAAACCCAAACCCCCTCTCACTCATGAATTTATCCAATCAAAATTTTGAATTTACCTAAGGGAAATTGGTGTCAATTGCGGGGGGGGACAAATACTGAAAGGAAAAGGGTAACATTCATTGACAACTGGGACCTCTTCTATGGCAGAAATGACATGTCCCGGTGGGGTTTCCTTTTATCTGGGTGAACTGTTAGGGCAGTGGGGGGAGCTGGGGGGTTTAAACTAAAAAAGTTAGAGGTATGGGTTATGGGGGAAAACAGTGAAGTACCGTTTTTTTTAATGTTATGAATTTTGGGGAACTAGTAATAGGCAGAATAAGGTGGTTTTTGGGGAGAGTCAGTGGCACTAGGTGACAAGGACACCCTTTAGTGACTATGCCCTCATCTACTGCACGTCCTTTTCCACCTGACGTTAGTATAAAAGGGTCGGGCATCCTTGCCTCTGCCCCAGGATTTGGTGCTGTTCACACCAACTCCAAGGCCGAGGGGGGATAACCTCTTTTTTTTGTATATAGTTCTTCTGTCTTCAAAAATGTCCTAGAATTTGTATTGATAAAGCCACGGGATGGCCAAACGATTACAATAAAGAAAACCAGATGTTGCACATGTGTATTTGGCCTATCTATACTGGCTCCTCTGTTTTTTGCTTGTGGCTTTGTAAATGTTAAGTAAAAGGACACAAATGCATCTAATGTGACATTTTTTTGTAACTTTTTGTTCTCCAGGAGCATTGTCAAGCCATTAAAACAATACATGGACACAGACGGTATATATAGGCTCAAAGTTGCATTTGTGTCCTTTTACTTAACATACTGTCTGTAATTCTAACAATATTACCTTTGTAAATGGTCCTTTGGGACCGAAACGTCGTCGTAAGCTCCTCTCTCCTGTGTTTGGTTTTTTTGATATTTTTAAAAAAGAGAGCGCAAATGACAAAATCATTATTTAAAGTTTAGCACAATAAGCATATCTTCTTACACTTACTTTTCTTGACAGCAGTCCTTTTATTACAGCCTTTTGACTGAGTATCAATATCTCCGTTGTGCTTACTGCGGGTTCTTGATCTCCTGCCTCCTCCACAACTTTTGCTGCAGCTTCCCACGAGCTCCAGCTGCTCCACATGTACTGACACTGAGGAGTCTCCGTCCACTGTAAAGTGTCGCCTATCCTTGTACAGGTGACTGACGAGGTTGAAGGTTGTTTTTTGTTCCCACAGTTTTCGGTCACTTTAAGTCCCGAATAACTGTGAATATTGCCACAGTATTTTTTCCCGGAGGTCGTCAGCAGTCAACCCCTGCACGATGTTGCTTTCCAGTGAGCAAAATACTTTTTTCCCAAAGATCCTCAGCCAGGCCCCTTTTGCTACGGACAGCATCGAGGGTCTCTTCTTTGAAGCTCCCAAATGTTGAACTTTAATTAGTTACCAAAATACTTGTCTCTGTCACCGCTTCATCGATGATCATCAAATTATTTACCATAGCAGACACTGCCACGGAGTAGTTTTGCGTACAGGCAAAATCTTTCACCTAACTCTGACATAATCTTTTCTTAAATACAGTCAAAATATCTTTTAAATGAATAATCCTTCACCAAGAATTTCCGTTCAAGACTACTAAACACCCCGGGTTTAAAAACAGTATTCATAACATTTTCTAAGAACCGTTCTTTACTCAGTGTGTTATTTTCATTTTATTATATTCATAAGTAATGTAGTTTTCCCCTTTCCCCGATTTGGGATACTGAATCATTAGTTGTAAGTATTCATGAGAGTTCAGTAGTGATTTATGCATTTGTTCAATTTTCACGAGACAAGTCTACCATATGTCCAAAGACGTCAGTAACAAGGGGGACTCCCCCGATGTTGGTGAAGGTCATTCTCATGTCAGCTACTATGTCAGTGATGTTGTGACTTATTGGGGGATTGTTATAGGTTTCACAGTTGTGTCCTTCGTAGTATTTGTCACAGATGCACATGTGGCTGCTGGTGTATGGTATTTTGGGAGATTCCATGGTTGCTACACTCGTTGGAAGCCCCACACGGGGCTTGTTCCCGACTAAGTCCATCAAAACTTTTACAACCCACGACTTCCATTATATTTGTCCTGCCATACCACAAGTACTTTACTTTTTTCATTGTCTCCAAGATTTTCAATTCTAATTAACTGATTTTTTTGTAAATGCATTAAGAGAGATATTCCCACATATTGTACGAATTGTATTTTTCATCTTGAGTGTACATAGCAACCGCCCACGCATACCATGGCATATAGTCAGACAGCCTCTCTTTAGTACCTCGCTTGATCGAACATTTTGTTCCGCACCAATTTTTTATCTTTTTCCCAGAATATAATTTAAAATTTTCATAACAGTTCCAAAAGTGCAGTTGGTATTGGTGAGGGATATCATATAGTTGGTCAGAGAACATTACCATTTTTTCCCCCGAACATAATTAATATTTTGATTTTTTTTTGAGAAACTGATATGCCATGGTCTGTTTTGCAGCACTAGTCATTGGGTTTCCCAAAAGATGATCATCAGCCGAGGGGTTCAAATACGCCCTTTTTTTCTCCTGCTTTTACAAACCAAACATATTTTTTTTTGTTATTTTTTTTTGAATGCCGGTCAGTTGGGTATTTTTTTCCCTTTTCCTTCTATATCTTGATTTTCAACGTAGAATGAAGCCTCCATGACTTTAAATTTTTTCCCCCCTTTTTCCGGGGTTTAAAAGACTGTTTGTTTCGTCAGTTTATTTTTCCTTTCCCCGATATCAAGTTCCCAGTCTATGTAAGAAGTTATCCGTATTGTTTCTATGATGTTTTCAGTTCACCCCTTTTTTACTGTTCAATTGTGAATCTATTTTATTGAGCATATCATTCACCCTATTAAACCCCCTTTAAACATCCAACTGTTTGGGGCTTTAAAAACGGAACCTGTAAAAAAGGGCGCTTTTTAACGGGCCAAAGGGAAATTGTGAAAAGTAAAGCATTGTTAAAGACCTTGTGTAACTGTCCAAATTTTTGATTTTTCAAATATCGGGGCGAAAAAAAAAACGAATTCTTCCAATGTTATTTTTAAAATTTTAAAATTGACAGAAATTTTTGTTTTTTCACCATCCGTAACGATGCGCCCCCGGGGATGAGACCCCAGCACCATTAATGCACACAAGGACAGCTACTATATTCCTTGCCATTGTTCTCATATGTCATCAACGATTTTAAAAAATTAAAACAACTATAAAAACAGAACTTCCAAGGTGATAACCGTTCGTGAGAACAGTAAGGTTTTGGGGGGGTGTCAGCACGCTGGGGGGTGGAGAGAGTCTGAGGCACGCTGGGGATGGGGGAAAGTCTGAGACGCTGGGGGGTGGAAAACCCTCTGATGACGCTGGGGGGGGGGGAGCACGTCTTGCAGGGGGGTGGAGAGCACGTCGATGCACCCGGGGGGAGAGCCCTTATGTACCCGGGGGGGGAGCACGTCTGAGGGGCTGGGGGGTGGGAGCACGGGATGCACGCTGGGGATGGGAGCACGTTGATCACGCTGGGGATGGGGGCACGTCTGATGCACGCTGGGGGTGGAGGCACCGTGCCCCTGGGGATGGAGGATCTGATGCACGCTGGGGGTGGGAGACGTCTGATACGCTGGGGATGGAGAGCACGTCTGATGACGCTGGGGATGGGAGAGCACGTCTGATGCGCTGGGGATGGAACACGTCTGATGCACGCTGGGGATGGAGGCCGCTGATGCCCCGGGGGTGGAAGGTCTGATGCCCCTGGGGATGGGGGGGAAAAAGTCTAATGCACGCTGGGGATGGAAGCACGCTGATGCAGGGGGGAAAAAAACGTCTGATGCACGCGGGGGTGGAAGCACTTGATGCACGCTGGGGATGGAAACGTCATGCACGCTGGGGAGGAGAGCACGCCCCCTGCACCCGGGGATGGAAACACGTCTGATGCACGCTGGGCATAGAAGCACGTCTGATCCCCTGGGATGGAGACACGTCTGATCCCGCTGGGGAGGGAACCCCTGATGCACGCTGGGGATGGAGAGCACGTCTGATACGCTGGGGTAGGGACAGAAATGCTTGTGGTAACTCCCCAAAACTTCTTATATGATGAATCCCGGGGGGGAACAACCTTGAAGGGGGGCCCGTCAAACTGGGATCATACCCTTATTTAAACTTATTTTAATAGCAATTTTTTAATTTTTGTTATTATTAATAGAGTTAATGAAATAAGATAATCAAGACAGTAGGATAATCTTATTATATTACTACTACTACTACTACTACTACTACTACTACAAAAATACTACTACCCCTTACTACTACTACAAAAAAAACCAGCTTGGCACCAAATAAATTTTTTTCCATGCTGAAAATTTTCTTTTTTTTCTTAGTTTACCTGGGGGGGAAAAATTTCCCAAAGGGCCCGCCCCCCCCTCTGCGGCCCGGTTCTGACCAGGGCCCCATTTTGGGCCCCGACCGATCAACCGGGTTTTACCCGGGGGCCGGCCCCCGCAGCCCAAAAGTACGAAACCCACAGGGCCCGGCTTTCGGGGGACCGACTGACCAGCCAAAAGGGGCCCCCCCTTTTTGACAGCCAGGGGGTTTTTTGGAATCCCCCCCTTTTTTATGCTGGGGGGGAAAAAAAAATCTTGGGCCCCCGACACTTATTGTGTTGTTCCTCGTGCTATGGCACCCCCCTTTTTTTGGGGGGGGGTTTCATCGTTTCCGAGTCTTTTTCTTTCGTAGGGGGGGTTCTTTTTGTGCAAGTTTGGGGGAACCCCCGGGAAATTTTTTCCCCCTTTTTTTATATAATAATTTTCTTTCCCCCCCGTTCTAGGGTAAAAAGGGTTTTGAAACTTCAAGGGTTTCCCCCCAATTGAGGTGGTTTTTTGCAGTTATGCGGGAGTGAAGGTTCCCCCGCCCCCTTTTCCCCCTCAAACAAATTTTCCCCCCCCTTTTTAAAGGGGCAGTTGTGTGCAGCAATATTCCCGCCTGTGAAAAAAGCGATCTGTAAAGTGTCAACATGGGGTTGGCATCCTTGGTTTTGAAGGTTCTCATTATCCATCCCGTCATTTTTTAGAGATGAAAATTTTTTTCGGTGTTATGGGGGGTTGAAGATGAGATCCCTCATGACCTTCCCCTCTTTTACATTATTTTTGCCATTGGGGGGGGGAATTAGTTTTTTATCCATGAGATTTTTAATTTTTACGTTTTTTCCCTATCTGAGTAATTTAAATTTCTCATCATTGAACTTCATATTGTTTTTTGCAGCCCATTTAAAGATTTGGTTTATGTCTGTTTGGGGGTCTTGCAGTTTTTAAAAGGTTAAATGTCAAAGTTTTGGGGTCCCCCTAAAGGATGACCGGCACAGTGGCTTATACCCCCGTCTATGTCCGAAGAGGATGGGGAAAAAAGGTGGGGGGGTTGTGCCTTGTGGAAAGATTTTTTACATTAGCTGCCTCAGATTTTCCTGTTGACTACTACTTTTTTTGTTCATTTTTTGAAATTTTAATCCATCCACCAACGTTTCCTGTTATTTTTTACCGCTTTTATGTGCTTTTAAAAACCCCGGTCAACTTTTCAAAGGCTTTTTAAAATCTGTGTATAAAACTGCATTCTGTTTGTTTTAGGCATCTAGAACCTGGCGTGTGGTCCAGAGTTGGGGACAGGGGCGACCTGCTCAAACCCCCTGCTGCCCTTTAAAAAAATTTTATGGGATCTAGATAGGGCGATTTTGGGGTTTTAAACCCCCCTTTTGTTTTTTTGAAAGGGGCGTTGGGCCTATTGGTCTGAGTTCTTTTATTGCTTTACTCCCCCCCTTTTTGGGGAGGGGTTTCTGTTGTTTTTAGTAATCAAGCCCCCCCGGTCCATGCCCCCTCCCCAAAAGGGGTGTTAAAAGCACGTGATAGGGCTTGGGGGTTTTATGAACAGGAGTTCCATATCGGGGGTCTGGAGGGAGGCTGGGAATTTTTTTGCTTTTTCGAAGCTTTTGGGGGTGTGATGTCAGAAAACAAAAGTCAAGTTCGGGACTCTCAAAAAAATCATTTAGGTCTTCGATTTTCCCGGTTAGGGGGCCCCCAAAAACTGAGTCAACGGGGACTTTTTTTCCCCTTTCCCGCTGTCATCTGGGGACCCACCCCGGGGGGCCCAAACGGGTTTTCCGTTCTCGATTTTTACTTTGCAAAGAAAAAAAAAAATTTTGGGTTTTTTTCAATTTCGTTTATGGTTTTTTTTTTCTTCCCGGTTTCTTGATTCCTGTATTCCCAAGGGGGGGGGTTTCCCCCCCCCCCCAGGGGGCTCGCGAAAAAAAAAATATAAAAAATTGGGAGTTATTGGAAAGGAAAATAGCTTAACTTTTGGCTACAAATGGTCCCGAATCAATTTTTTTACGACGTTTCAAAAAGGGAAATTTTTAACCTTTAATAATAATAATAATAATAATTTTTTATTTCAATGCATTTTTTAAATTCAATGTTATTGGTATTTTAAAAAATAAAAAAAATTATAAAACTGTAATGCAAGGAGAGCCACCAACATGACTGCTTATCCCGTATTTTTTTTTTTTTTTTTTTCCCTTTTTTTTTGCTATTACTTTATTATTCATTCTAATTTCACTACAGGCACTATATGAATTTGGGGGGCTTCCCCGGGGGGGGCCCGGGTAATCAGGGAAACCCTTTGGGGGGATTCCGCCCGCCTACTCCCGGGGGAAAGGGGAAAAAATTTTTTTTTTTCTCTTTTCATCTAAAATGACTAAATAAAGACTAAAAACACATATAAACATGATATATACACTAGAACTAATAAAATAGGGGCCCCCAAAAAAGGGGACTGACATCCCGGATTTTTTGGGGGTTAAAAAAAGATTTCCCCCCCCTCATGTCGTTTTTTTGAATTGACGGACATTAGGAGAGAAAAAGGGGGGTTTTGGGGGGGATAACAACCTAGAAAAAACCCCAGACAATAAAACTACACCGGTTTTCGCGAAAAAAAAAAGAGCCGGGGCGTTTCACGGGTTTTTCGGGGGAAAAGTTATTGACCTTTTGATGACACCCAATTTTTTTGGGGAAAAAATACAATAATATTGACAGGAACCATAAAAAAAATTTTTGTTTTACATTATCCAAGAAAATTTTCAATATTCCAAATATTTTTTTGGGGGTTTAGGGGGTAAAAAGGGGAAAAAATTTTTAATAACAAAAAATGAGGAACTTTATTTTTTTTTAGAATAATAGAGATAATTTTCACAATCCCCCGTGAAAAATAGCATTACTTTTCGTAATTTAAATCTCCAAATCCCCCTTTTGTTTTGTGCCTTTAGGTAGGAAGTTTGAATGGAATTTTTATGGAATTTTTTAAATATTTTTTCTTTTTTTTTAAGGGGAATCTTATTGAAACTCACAGGCAATAAGGTCACTAAACACTCTTCACGTGCAAAAAAAAAAAACAAATCGGACGAAAAAAAAAAACAAAATTTTTACCCCTCCCCCAAGATTCCTTTTTTGTTTTAATTTGATGTTTTATTTTTCATTAAATGTCTCCCCTTTTTTTCAGATATTTGTCTTTTTTTTTTGGGCCCCTTTTCTTTGCCCTTGCCTGTATAGGGGGCGCCCTCTCTTTTTATTTTCATCTTTTCCCCCTTTTTCTTAAGGGGAAATTTTCCTTAGAAACCTTAAGTGGCCCCGAATTAATTTGTTCTAGACATAAGGGTTGGATCCGTGATGTTAGGCTATCTTCCCAATTTATTCATTTAGGGCTTGGTTTTCTTGGTCCCCCCTTATGTTTTTTTTATTGAAGTTGAATTTTGGGGAAAACTCCCCTCTTGATCAATTTTTTTGATCTTGGGGTCCCAGCATGCATGGCCTTTGGGCCCCTATTATGTTAAGGGTCTTTTGGGATTTGTTTTTGATATGATGACATTTGTTAATTTAGATTATCCAATTTTTCTCTAATCTTTTTAAAGGCCCCTATTTGCTGGTTTAAGGTAATTTGGTGCAGAGATTTAAAAGTTCCCTGTGAGTTCGAGCCCTCTGCGCTGCCTCCCGGTTTATCTCTGTTTTCCCCATTGTTTGCAATGTTTTCCCCCATTGTTTTGAATTCCTTTTTTCCCCCCAAAGTTTGCAATGCTCCTCCCTTTTTGGTGCTTTAGGTTTGGGAAAACCCCCAGGGGCGGGTGTTGGGGCAGGAATGGAAGATTTTCCAGACAGTGGTCAATTTTCAGAAGCTCATTACCTCAGAATTGTTATGGGACGTTGCATCCAGAGCTTGTATACAACCATGATGACCAGGTTTTGATTCTCGATCTTTATTGCCTAATACTTCAACTTCTACATCGTTGGGCATTTAGTAGTTTCTGAACATATAAGTGACTCTGTGATATACAGGCCCAGCAGCTTCCCCACTCCTCCTTTTTGCCTGTTCCCTCTTTCATCTGTATGGGATTTGTGTAGGATCCATATTTCATTGTCCAGTGATCTATGTGGGTCTCTGTGGCCACAAACATAGCATTTGACTCTGTAAGGAGTCACGGATGTAAGGTATTTTGTTGGCTTTGCTTCTGGCTTTAGACCTGAATATTTGCAAAATGAATGTTGTTGGATTGATGTTGTGGGGGGATTTTTCTAACCTTTTTAATATCATTGTAATCTGGAGTGGAGGCCATTGACTGTGATTCCTCAGGATTGCGGTTGTGCTAGTACTACATCATTTCCTGCCTGACTTTTTTTTCCTTCCTAGCACTAAAAAGCCTCTCTCCGGTGTAGTGCCTTGGCTCTGTAGTTTTTGCTATAATCTCTGAGATATTGTGTGTCACTCACTTCTTTTCCCTTTAGAATTAGTATGCTAGCATTATAAGTTATAGCACTGTCTTTCCTGAATTGATGAGTGGCACATTTCAGAGGTGGAAACTCTGGGACAGGGTTGCATTTTCCTATTTTCTTATCAGACTGGCATTTTATGGGGTGATCATAATTGCATATCCCATCTGATTTCCCATATTTTTCCATGCCTACCCAGATACAAGAGCATAATATTCACATAGGCCAAGTTTCGTTTGCCTGTTTTTTGACTGTATTCCCCATTATTCCCTAATGTGCTTGTGTTTCTGTCTCGTTTATCTTCAGCTCTAGTGCTGACAATGGGGTATCAACAGTTTTGGTAATTTATCTTCAGTATTTCACAGGGCATCCTGTTTACTATCTGCCGGGAGTATTGCTAGTTTGTGCTTTTTTTAGTTTTTGTGTGTCCTTGTCTACACCTGTTTTCCCATCATTTACGTCTGGGGCTCTGTCTTTTGCCAGGTCACCATCATTTATTTTCTCCATTCGGCTACAGTTTCTGACTACCAAATTGCAACATCTGTGCCAGGGTGGTAGCACCATTGATTTTTACTTTCCCAATATTTATAGAATGTTGTCATGTTTTTATAGTGAAGTGATTTGATGTTGTCATCTTTTCAATATCAATGTGATTTTATTCCACAGTTACGGTCTCGTTGGGCATGCCCAAAACACTTCCTTGTTTGATATCTTGTGTAGTAGATTCTGAATTTTACACACACAAGGGGCGTACAGCAGCATTTACCACAGAAGTTGCATGTAATCCATCCAGTGGAGCGTTTGTTGTTGGTTGCATACTACATGGGGTTTCATGACTGGTTTGTTGGTTGTTTTACTGTATTATTCTACTAATATAAGCTACTGAAGTGCATTGATCTATCTATTTATATTGTATCAATTTTATTTGCATGTGTAGAATGTTTGGGGCAATCTTACGCTTTGAATTTTTTGTTATTGTTTGGTTGTTGTTGGTCCCTAAAACCGTCCACTGTGAATCCGGTCAGGGATACCCAGTTTTGAATCCCGTCAATGGTTCCCTTATTCTTGGATCAGACAGATCCTATGTCACTTATTTGATGATCATGTGGGGATTTTTGAGTTTCAATAACAGACCACTGGGAGATGATTAAACAGGTAATAATGATCGTATGATACAAAGTATAACTTTTGTGTTGGAGAAAAAAACGATGGCTTCTGTGGCTCCTACTATGACGAGCAGCCATGCCTCTTGGCACCCTGGTTTGCACTCTGGCGCCCTGTTTACTTCCAGCGCCCTGGTTAACCTCACCTGGTTTGCCACCTGGGTTTATATGCCATATGGTTCACTCTGCTGGGTTTGAGAGTTTTTCTACCTACACCACAACACTGCTGATTTGCTACTATGTTGACTAATGATGCATACAATCTTATGTTGTTGAAATCGTTCATGACAACTCACAACTGGACACTGTTTATATTTTCGACTGGACAATTTACTTATTTCCTCAAGATTGCGCATATTAATTCATAGAAAAACCTTTATAAATGTAATCAATAGATTTTGAGTCAGTTATACTAACAGTTTAAGATTATCAATACACGGACCTGCGTGGTAGGACCAGGAGGCCGCTGGCAACTGATTTCAAACACGAAACTTCGTTAGGCTAACACTTCTGTAGTTTCACTTTAGCATCTATTAACTTGTATCTGTATACTCGGCTTTTTCCTGAGATCTTCACTGCTAGATCTATCTATACCACCTATTTTCAGGAGACTTTCAGCTATCAGACAATTATTTCGTTCTGTTTTGTTATTTCACCACGGCATAAGTTCCCCTCTGAGATTATGGCACTAAGTTCTTTTTTTTAATTCCTTGTTTTGACTCAGTATAACTGTTACTACTGGTTATTTCGAACAATGGAGGGATGTACCTTATAAGATCCTGCTTTGTTTAAAGTTCTAGCACTCAAGGAGACACATGAACGTGGGAACTTGGAGCAAAGACTGCATGACTAGACCTGATGACCTTTGTTTAACTAGCAGTATTCATGACTAAGTTGGTTGGGAGTATACCTGAAGAGCACAGGGAGTCAACGCCCCTGCGTCGGTCTGTATTGCTGAGCCTGTGGTGGGTCGGGGCCTGATCAAGCAGGCTGTTACTGTTGGCCCACCCCATGCCCGGCCTGAACCACAGCCTGGCTGGTCAGGTGCCTTTAAGTGCCTGTTCAGCGCCTTCTTGAAGACAGCCAGGGGGGTCTATTAGACAGTCTTGGACCTGACCTTATTGTGTTCTCTTATACGTGCTGAAGCCAAGCTCTGTTTTCATTGGGTGGAGTTGCTTTGTACTGCCGAGTCTTTTGCTCACTTAGGGTTGACGGTCTCACTGTCAATTGTTTTCTACTTTTTCGCAAATGAATTATACATATATAAACTTGGCAATGAATATTATAGCATGCTATAAGAAATACATGGCAAAGGGTACTTATATTCGATGACAGCTCAGATTTTCCAGCAACCTTTCCCTGGAAATCTCCTCTGAAGTGACTATAGTTACTCATAGTTGCTGTATAATGAACAGTTGATCATCATCAAAAGTTCTTTCCAGTATATCAGAATAACTGGAATATAGAGGATGTTAACCTGTTGGGCGTTGGCTTTTATATCGACCTGTAGGTAGCTCTATTCACATTGTCGACCTACACATTACAGTACATATCAGGTTGATGCAAGTGAAAATATGACCCTACCTTGCTCAATATAGCGGCAGGAAGACTTGTGGCGTTGATTACGTCACTCTGGAAACCCTCGATGTTTGATCGACGTTGAATAGCAGAGTCACTCGGAAATGTTCTGACACCTAGCGTGTTCTTAATGATGGAGAGGTTTTCAGGCCACCGTAATCGGCTTCATGGGTAAGGCTACTTTTGTGTCTAAACTGGACATCAACCAGGGTTACTGTAAGTACCTTTAACAGATAAAGTGAAAAATCCTCTGCCTTCGTAATTCCAGAGTCATTATCAATATACAGTTACCCCCTTGAATGAAAAACTTCGCCGGCATCATTCGAAAGGCAGATCCATCAGGCTATTAAATCAGGAACCAGAAGGCACGGCTGCTTACCTAGATGATATCGTTGTTGAATCAGATACTTAGAGACATAAACACATGTTTTAGGCTTGAGCTCTCTTTGAGACCTTCAGAGTTTCACTTAAGCATTGCAATTTATCCAAATCCTTTGGCAATCTACTGTATTTTTGGAATTCATATAGAAGTAGAGTAATGCTTAAAGTGGCCTAAGGTAAAAATTAACACCATTAAAAATTGTTCAGTGTCCCTGATGAAATCCCTCCAACTTTTCTAGGGATGGTAGGTTTTATAGAAATTCTGTAAATTTTGCAGATAATATGAACCACTCTAACCTCATTAAAACATTGCTTTCATGGCAGCATACCACATCTATTTGCAGGGGAAAACATTATAGCTCACGTTAAAACTTACAGATATCTTGGTGTAGATGTGCCTTTATCAAATCCACTATACACGCTAAATAAAATGCAAAGATAAGGATAAATATGTAAAGGCTGTTGCTGGCTACAACCCCAACTATCGGTGCTAATTTGAGAATCTCAGGAATGGTGTACATAAGCTATATTGAATCCTTAATTGATTATGCTCCATGTTGATATTAGCTCAGTTCTCTCCGACCATGGGTTAATGCAAAATGAAGCTCTCAAATTATGCTTGGCTGTCCCAAATCTACAAAGGTTCTTAATATGGGAAGGGCTTGAAGCATTACTAATATCAGTGATAGGATTGTTAGGATTCTTTGTACTTGGTACTAGAATGTTGAAATGGAACTAAGACACTACCATCACAATGAATCTTACTAAATCTCTAGAACTAAATGCTCACAGATCTAAATGGTTTGTGAGAGCATGCAATTACATTAAGTTGTACAACCTGCATGAATTATATCCTGTAGGCAACAAAGGCATTTCACCCTCCATGGAAGATGTGTTCATTTAATATCCCACATACCTGCTCATTGCCTGTAATCCCTTCCTTAAATCATACATTTAAGCAACTGCTCAGAGAAATTCAAGCCTGGCTGGTAGTAATAAGTTATCTCAAGTTATATACACTGATGGATCTAAACGGGAGTCTTTCTGGCTGGGCTGCATCTGCTCTTATTTTATACCTCCTAGTTAAGAACAATAATTTTTTTTTTTTTTTGAATAGGCATAAGAATTAACAGCTGAGGCATCTATGCAAACTGAATTGTTTGCAATCCTATCGGCACTAAAGTAACATGACACTGACGGCTCTATCATCATTACTGATTCTATGTGTCATTGAAGGCTCTTGACTCATATAATGACTCTAACAGCATCACTCATTGGAAGGAAGTTAGGTATAGATACTCAAAAATCCGGGACAAAAGAATTGTGCCTGGTGCTATAGTTCATCACATTGGATTACTCCTTCATGATAAGTTGATATGTTAGCCAAGAAAGTACCCAAGAATGTATTATATAACTTTGGTGTGTCTGCAGTGTGAGATAATAATGGGAAATAAATAATGAAATGATTGCTATATGAATGCAGTTAGAAGCCTGGAGTAGATCTATAACCCACTATGATAACATGGACAGCTTAGTGCAGTATGTTTATGGGCAACACAAATGTGAACAAACTGACTGATGTTATGGTGGCCAGGCTTAGGCTTTGGCTAAAGTATCTGGCAGTTTGGAATGCCTGAAGATGATGATCAAGCTAGTACAAATTATGTGATCAGGCATATGGTCACTATCTTGAACACTGTGTTGTGGTGTCTACTTATTGGGGAATATAGAGAGATAGACAGTATAATAACTATGTGACATGTCAAGATGTCTTATTAGTGAAGGTAGGATACCACTTATACTAAGCAAATTTCTAAATTTGGCACATGTGAATAAGTAGTTCCATATAGATATAAATCCATTGTTCATACTCAACCTTGGAAGTCAGTGGACACGTGCGACCAGCCACTGCCTCTACGGTGACTTTGTGACATTGTTGTTTTTTCACTTTGTTGTGGATTAAGGTCATAAGCTGGGTGCTGTATTAGATGACTTCAAATGGAGCTATCGGGCCCGAAAGCTTCATTCTACTGAATTCCATTATCGAGGCGCTCTGGTTGGAGATAGCGATTTGTGTGGTGGCTTCTCAGTGGTGTATAGAGAACCGTTAAACCGCTGCGATGTGCCATATGAGTCATCATAAAGGAGTTTCGAGTCCCTGTGGACATGAATTCGGCGTGACGGTGTGTCTTCGGCGTGTCAAGGGTACGCTACGTTTGAGTAAAATTCAATTGCCCATTTGACGACTGAGGCTGGTTGAGGAACAAGTTTTGAAGATATGGAACTGCCTCGGCGACGGTGGGCGGGTGGTCAGGAGGATCTTCAAGGTCTGCTGGAGGAGCGTTTGCGTTAAAAATGACGTTCACATACATCCATCCATCCTGCCCTGCTGTTGGAGGACTTCAGGATGGGATGGATGGCGTAACGCGTCATTTTAGCAATAAGTTCGGACAAAAACATCCCTTCCGACCACCTCTCAATCTGCCGTATGTACAGTTCCATATCTTTCAAACTGTTTCTCAAATCAGCCTCAGTCGCTTCAAATGGGCAATTTCAATTTTACTCAAACGTAGTACCTGGACACGTCGTGAAGACACGTCCTGCGTTCATGTCACAGGGACCTCCTGAAACTGCGACGACCTCTCATACACATCGACAATCTGGCTCAGAAGATTCTATACGCACCATTTATAGCCACACCACACCGATGCGTCATTCTCCAATCCGTGGCGTCTCATCGTAATGGGTCAGTAGAACGAAGCTTTCTGGCCCGACAGCCCCCACGGGTCATCTGGACTGCACAGTGTTAACTCAGCGCGATGACCCAACTGCCATGTTGTAGTAACAATGTCTACTTGATGAAGGCAGGCTAGTCATCCATCATCTCCAAGTTAGTGACGAACAAATTTAGTTTATATCTTCTGATTCATATCTGTTACAAGCAAATTTGAAATTTGCTTAGTATAAATAGTATCCTTCTAATAAGATATCTTGACATGTCACATAGGTATTATGCTGTCTATCTCTGTTCCTCAATAAGTAGACAATTCAGCACACTGTTCAAGACAGTGACCATATGCTGATCACATAAATTGCATTTAGTTTGATCATCATCTGTGTGCTCTCCCCAAACTGCCAGAAGTACTTGTAGCCAAGCCTAAATGGCACTACAACATCAGTCAGTTTGTTCACATTGCAAGATTGCTCATAAACATACTTATCTACGTTCATGTTGTCATAGTGGATTATAGATCTACTCAGGCTAACTGCATTCATATAGCAATCATTTCATTATTTATTTTCTCTCCTAATATTATTCTAATGCTAGACACAGATATACAAGTTATGCTCCATTTCTCCTTCTGGGTACTCTATTTGGCTAACATATCAACTTTATCATGAGTAATCCAATGTGATGGAATCCATGCTTGAATTATTACATTAATTCCTTTGTTAGTTTTTGGTGTATCTATACACAAGCCTCAATGAGCATGTGGGGAATATCGTTATATCTGAGTCAAGAGCCTTCAATGATGACATAGAATCAGTAATATTGATAGAGTCAAGCTCAGTGTCATGATTAGCAGCTTTAGTGCCATTAGGATTGCAAACAATTCAGTTTGCAGTATGGAGCGCCAGTTGGTCTTATGCCTAGTTCAAAATTGTGTTATGGGAGGTGGCGGCAGTGGTGTGTCAGACTCCTAGATCCATCAGTGTATAACTTGAGATATTGTACTACATAAGTAGAAATTTCTTCTTGAGCAGTTGCTTTAACAATTTAAGGAAGGGATTACTAGCAATGAGCAGGTATCAAATGTCAAATGAACACATCTTCAGAGGATGAAATGCTCTTGACCACTTCTGGGGATACAATTCATGCAGGTTACTGCAACAATGTATTGCATGTTTCTGATATCATTTAGATCTGTGAGTCTTAGTTCTAGACATTTAAGTAGTTCATGTGACAGTGTCTGGTTCATTTCTTAACATTCTAGTACCAAGTACAGTGTTAATCTCTAGCAATCCTCATCATGATATTAATGTACCAGCTCCTTCTCATATTAAGAACCTTTATGGAATTTAGGACAGCCGGAATAATTCGAGCTTCATTACATTAACTCAAGGGTCGGAAGAGAACTTTCTCAACTAATATCGGCATGGGAACGGCATAATCAGTGTAGGACCTAATATCATTATGTGGCATCATTCTCACGATTCTCAAATTAGCACCATAGTTGGGTTGTATATATATTATTATTGAAGTCCCATTTTATTTGGTGCTCTAATTATAGTGGATTTGATAAAGGTACATCTACACCAAGATATCTGTAGTTTTAACGTGGCTAATGTTTCCCCCTGCAAATAGATGGATGAGATATCGTTTATTGTTAATGTTTTAATGAGGTTAGAGTGGCTACAATATCTGCAAAGTGTTGAATCTTCTATAAACCATCTACGAAAAGTTGGAGGATTTCCTATCAGGATACTGAACAATTTTTAATGAGAATTTTTGCAAATTAGGGGCCTTTTTTTACTACTTCATGACCCAAAATAATATGGAATTGGCCAAAGGATAGTGGATAAATTAACAGTTAAAGTGGAAACTCAGGAAAAGGAAGCCTTAAGCTAAACATGTATTTTACATCCCAAGTATATCTGATTCAACAACGATATCATCTAGGTAAACAGCCGTGCCTTCAAGTCAACTAATAGCCTGATGGATCAGTTTCTGGAATGATGCACGTGGATTGCCACTGGAGGTAACTGTATATTGATAATGACCTCCTGGAATTACGAGAGGCAAGTTTTGTCTTAGCATAATCTGTTGAGATACTTGATAATGTACTCTAAGGATGTCAGTTTAGACACAAAAGTAGCCTTACCCGTAAGTGATCATTTGACATTCGAAAACCTCCATCATTAAGAACACTAGTGTCACGAACATTTCCGAGTGACTCTGCTATTCAACGTCGATCAAACATCCGAGTGGTTTCAAGTGTACAATCCAAGCGCCACAAGCTCGTTACATGAGCAGGTAGGTCATACTCGCATCAACCTGAGTATGTACTGTAATGTGTAAAGTCGACGTATGAATAAACTTCTCTTACTAGGCCGTGATAATAAAAGCCAACGCCCAATAACAGATACTTGAATATCCTTCCTATGTTCAGTTGTCTGATATACTGGAAAGAACTTTGATGACTCAACCGTTATACAGCAATATGGGTGAACCTAACGTCACTAGAGGAGATTTCAGAGTATGCTGAAATCTGAGCTGTCAATGGGAATGCATGTCATTTCATATGTATGCTATGAACATCATGCAAGTTTATATGCTTCATGAATTCATTTGCGGTGCAGAAAACATTGGACCGTCGCCTATAAGCAAAAAGGCTGAAGCAACATCCACCCAATGAAAAACAGAGGCGCTACTAGCACGATAAGAACACAATAGTGATCAGGGTCCAGACTGTTCAATGAGCCCTGGCTGTCTTCAAGAAGGCGCTGAACAGGCATGGTGTTCAGCCATGAGCTGGTTCCGTCGTCGGGTTGTGTGACAGTAACAGCCTGATCAGGCCTGATCTCATGAGGCCTGGTGTAGACCAGGACGCAGGGCGTTGACCCCCAAAGCTCTTCAGATTTCTTAGCTAGTCATGAATACACTAGTTAAATTGTTAGTCATCAAGATCTTAGTCCCAGTTCCTTGCTCCGTGTTTTACACATTGTTCCAGTCTATGTTTGGTGCTAGAACTTTAAAAACTGTGCCAGTGATCTTATAAGGTACATCCCTCCATTGTTCAGAACAAATCAGGCAATGCAGTTATACTGAGTCAAAACAGAGATTAGTGTGCAGAACTTAGTGCCATAGTATCTCAGAGGGAACCAAGTGCCGTGTGAAATAACAAAACAAGACAGAAATAATTGTCAGAGGAAGGAAAGTCTCCTGAAAATAGGGTATAGATAGATCTGTATAGTGAATATCTCAGTGGTGCCGTAGTATACAGATAAGTTAATGAATGTTAAAGTAAAACTAAGGCAGAAGTGTGGAGAGCCTAACGAGTTTACGTGTTGGAATCAGTTTGGCCTCAAGGTCACTTTGCACATGAGTCCGTGTGTGTGTCTTAAACTGTTATTTATAACTGACCAAAATCTATTAATTACATTGTTATAAGGTTTTCTGAATTACGAATAGGTGGCAATCTTGAGAGGCAGTAGTCAGCTCAAAATACATTAAACAGTGTCAGTTGTGAGTTGTCAGTGACGATTTCAACAACTTGAGACTGTATATCGATTAGTCAACCATAGTGAAAATCAGCAGTGTTGTGGTGTAGGTAATGAAAAACTAAACCCAGTAGAGTGAACCATGATTAACTATAAGCCAGGTGGTAAACCAGGAATTGAGGTTAACAAGGTGCCGAAGTAAACAGGGTGCCAGAGGTAAACCAGGGTGCCAGAGGAAACCGGGTGCCGGGTTTCCCCCCAAGGAGGACCCCCCCCGAAGGACCTTTTTTTCCCCAACACCCAAAATTTTTTTCCCATCCCTATTATTATTTTTTAAAAAAAACTTTCCGGGGGGTCTTGTCTCCAAAAACCCCAAACTCCAACAGGATTATTTAAAAAAGTGGGGTCTTTCCGATCCAAGAAAAAGGAAAACCCTTGACGGGATTAAAAAATGGTATCCTTGGCCGGTTCAATGGGGAAAGGGGTTTTAGGGGCCCTTTAAAAAACAACCCCAAAAAAAACAAAATTTAAAAACGGGGGTCCCAAAACTTAAAACAAAAAAATTGATAAAAATAAAAACAGATCACCACTTCGGGGGAAAAAATTATTGAATATACAGTAAAAAAAAACCAAAAAATCATAAAAACCCTGTAGTAAAAAAAACAAAAAAAACCCCCCCCCCTGGATTTGGGTTACATGCAACTTCTGGGGTAAATGCTCCAACCCCTTTTTGTAGGCATTCCAAAAACTACTACACAAAATATTAAACAAGGGAAGTTTTTTTGGGATGTCCAAATGAGACCGAACTGTGGAATAAAATCACATCGATATTAAAAGATGACAACACCAAATCGGACTTCATAAAAACATGACAGCTTTCTATAACAGTTGGGAAAGTAAAAAATCAGGGCCAGATGGTGCTACCGCCCCTGGTACAGATGTTAAAATGGTTGACAGTAAATGTAAGAATGGAGAAATAAATGATGGTGCCCTGAAGAGGGACAGGAGCTCTAGTGAAATAAATGATGGGGAAACAGGTGTAGACAAGGACACACAAAAAACAGTGCTACAAACTAGCAATACCATGGTAGATAGTAAACAAGGGGATGCCCAGGGAAATACTGAAGATAAATTACTGGAAACAGTTGAAGGCTCCATTGTTAGCACTAGTAACGATGACAGACACGAGACAGGAACACACCCACGAATGGGGAACAGTCACAAAAAACCAGGGCAAACGGAAACCAGGCCTATGTGAATATTATGCACTTGGTATCTGCAGGCATGGAAAATCTGGGAAATCAGATGGGACATGCAATTATGATCACCCCAGAAAATGCCGTGCCCATATGAAAACAGGCAAATGCAACCTTCCGTCCTGTAAGTTTTTCCACCCTGAAATGTGCCACACATCAATTCAGGAAAGACAGTGCTATAACTTATATTGCCAGGCATACCACCTAAAGGGTACAAGGCGACACAGAACATCCAGATCATGGCAAAACCTGGGTAGCCACAGCCACTCCGGAGAGAGGTTTTTTAGTACGTACCAGGAAGGTAAAAAAGCTGGCAGGAAATGACAGAAATTGTACACCAACTGCAATCATTTCTGGAGTGGAATCACAGCCAATGGCCTCCACTCCAATACAACAGATACTAGTGCCAGGAAAAGAAGACCCCCATACCACCAATACCACCAATCCAACTACATTCATCTTTGCTAATATACAGGGTCTAAAGCCAGCAACAAAGAACAAGATACCTTACATTCGTGGACTGCTTACAGAGTCAAATGCTATGTTTGTGGCTTTCACAGAGACCCACATAAGATATCACTTGGACAATGAAATATGGATCCCGGGCTACAACCTATACAGGTGTGACAGAGTGAACAGGCAAAAAGGGGGGGTTGGCCTGTATATCACAGAGTCACTTATATGTTCAGAACTACTAAATGCCTCAAATAATGTAGTTGAAGTATTAGCAATAAAGATCGAGAATCAAAACCTGGTCATCGTGGTTGTCTACAAGCCCCCGGATGCAACGTCCCAACAATTCCAGGAACAGCTTCTGAAAATTGACCACTGTCTGGAAAATCTTCCAGCTCCTGCCCCCAACATCTTGCTACCGGGGGAGTTCAACCTCAGGCACCTAAAATGGAGAAACATTGCAAACAATGTGGTAGCAGAGATAACACCAGGAGGCAGCTCAGATGAAAATTCACACATGCATGAACTTTTAAATCTCTGCACCAAGTTCACCTTAAACCAGCATATAGTAGAGCCCACAAGATTAGAGAATACGCTGGACCTCATCTTCACCAACAATGATGATCTGATACGAAATGTCATCATATCAAAAACAATATACTCAGATCACAACATAATAGAGGTCCAGACATGCATGCGGGGAGCCCCAGATCAACAAAATGTGATCAGCCGCTTTCTCCAAATTCAACTTCAATAACAAAAACATAAGGTGGGACCAAGTAAACCAAGTCCTAAATGATATAAACTGGGAAGATTGCCTAAGCATCACGGATCCCAACCTATGTCTAGAACAAATTAACTCTGTGGTACTTGAGGTTTGCTCAAGGCAAATTCCCTTAAGGAAAAGGAGAAGATGCAAACTAGAAAGAGAGAGGCGCTCCCTATACAGGCGAAGGCAAAGAATAACGGAGCGGCTACAGGAGGCCAATATCTCTGAAATACGTAGGGAGACACTAGTCAGAGAAATAGCAAATATCGAATTAAAACTAAAGGAATCCTACAGGAATCAAGAAACGCGGGAAGAACAAAAAGCTATAAATGAAATTGAAAGAAACCCAAAGTATTTCTTTTCTTATGCAAAATCAAAGTCGAGAACAACATCCAGTATCGGGCCCCTACTTAAACGGGATGGGTCCTACACAGATGACAGCAAGGAAATGAGTGAGTTACTTAAGTCCCAGTATGACTCAGTTTTTAGCGAGCCGCTAACCAGACTGAAAATCGAAGACCTAAATGAATTTTTTATGAGAGTGCCACAGAACTTGACAGACGCATGCCTATCTGACATCACCATGACACCAAATGACTTCGAAAAGGCAATAAATGACATGCACATGCACTCTGCTCCAGGCCCAGACTCATGGAACTCCGTGTTCATCAAGAACTGCAAGAAGCCCCTATCACGTGCTTTTAACATCCTATGGAGAGGGAGCATGGACACTGGAGTCGTCCCGCAGTTACTAAAAACAACAGACATAGCCCCACTCCACAAAGGGGGCAGTAAAGCAATAGCAAAGAACTACAGACCAATAGCGCTAACATCCCATATCATAAAAATCTTTGAAAGGGTTCTAAGAAGCAAGATCGCCACTCATCTTGATACTCATCAATGCACAACCCAGGGCAACATGGGTTTAGAGCAGGCCGCTCCTGTTTGTCCCAACTACTGGACCACTACGACAAGGTCCTGGATGCTCTAGAAGACAAACAAAATGCAGATGTTATATACACAGACTTTGCAAAAGCCATTGACAAGTGTGACCATGGTGTAATAGCACACAAAATGAGTGATAAAGGAATAACAGGAAAAGTTGGTAGATGGATCTATAATTTCCTAACAAGTAGAACACAAAGAGTAGTAGTCAACAGAGTAAAGTCTGAGGCAGCTACTGTGAAAAGCTCTGTTCCACAAGGCACAGTACTTGCTCCCATCCTGTTCCTCATCCTCATATCAGACAGACAGGGATATAAGCCACAGTGCTGTGTCTTCCTTTGCAGATGACACCCGAATCTGTATGACAGTGTCCACCGTTGAAGACACTGCAAGACTCCAAGCAGACATAAACCAAATCTTTAAATGGACTGCAGAAAACAATATGAAGTTCAATGATGAGAAATTTCAATTACTCAGATACGGAAAAAGTGAAGAAATTAAAATCTCATTGGAGTACAAAACTAATTCAAACCACACAATAGAGCGAAAAACTAATGTCAAAGACTTGGGAGTGATCATGTCAGAGGATCTCACCTTCAAGGACCATAACACTGTAGCAATTGCATCTGCTAGAAAAATACCAGGATGGATAATGAGAACCTTCAAAACCAGGGATGCCAAGCCCATGTTGACACTTTACAGATCGCTTGTTCTATCTAGGCTGGAATATTGCTGCACATTAACTGCACCTTTCAAGGCGGGTGAAATTGCTGACCTTGAAAATGTGCAGAGAACCTTCACGGCACGCATAACTGCGATAAACCACCTCAATTACTGGGAACGCTTGAAGTTCCTAAACCTGTACTCTCTAGAACGCAGGCGGGAGAGATACATTATTATATACACACGGAAAATTCTCGAGGGATTAGTACCAAACTTGCACACAAAAATCACTCCCTACGAAAGCAAAAGACTGTAACATCCCCCCAATGAAGAGCAGGGGTGCCACTAGCACGTTGAGGGACAACATAATAAGTGTCAGGGGCCCAAGATTGTTCAACTGCCTCCCAGCATACATCAGGAGGATTACCAACAAACCCCTGGCTGTCTTCAAGCAGGCACTGGACAGGCACCTAAAGTCGGTACCTGACCAGCCAGGCTGTGGTTCGTACGTTGGACTATGTTATGGGGTATTATGGGCTTGTTATGGGGGCTATGGAACCCAGCATGTATTGTTGTAATTAAATAACATATGAATGCCTAATTATATTGAATTAATCAGGAGTACTGCTTAGTTGAGTTTAAAAGGCTTGGCCAGCCTTAAAAGCTTAAGAGCTGATTAAACTGATTTTCTCAATATAATAGGTTATATAAATAATGCACACATATTATTAACTAATTAATTATAAGTTGCATGTCTCATTGTAATAACATAAGATATGTTGAGAGGATATGCAAAGTGATGTGTTCTTGTTTAAGGGGGAGGAGCTTAGAGAGATGTTGTTTTCCCACAATGCTCGTCCTGAAAACAATGGCGGCTGGAGTGAGCTGGTGTTGTAGGTGCTGATTTTTAACTCGGCTTCAGGGCTGAATGAGTGCCCAAAAGGTAATGGGGAGGGTTGTAGGTCGATGTTACTATGACATTCAGTGATCTTCAGTGTATCAAGACACTGGAGGGTTAAGAAATGTTGAGGAAAAGAGAGTTGAAGGTGGCAGCTGAGCCATGTGCTTTGGGAAAGGCTGATTATATGTTTAGGAGTGGAGATTTTTAACTCGGCTTCAGGGCTGAATGAGTGCCCAAAAGGTAATGGGGAGGGTTGTAGATCGATGTTACTATGACATTCAGTGATCTTCAGTGTATCAAGACACTGGAGGGTTAAGAAATGTTGAGGAAAAGAGAGTTGAAGGTGGCAGCTGAGCCATGTGCTTTGGGAAAGGCTGATTATATGTTTAGGAGTGGAGACCTGTATATTATATGTATATACTTCTTAATATAGCTCTATTTTTATAATGTTGGTTTAAATAACCTTTAAGAGGAATGTGAAAGGACCAATAAGTTTTCAGATGCAGCAGCTAAACCTGAGTAAGTATCTTTTAGTCTAATAATGTCCTCCTTTCACCCTAAGACCTTTTAAGTAAATACCCTATGCTAGTACATGTAGAACCTTGATGATAAATAGGGGAAAAATAACATAACAGACTATGTGCGGCCAGCAGTAACAGCCTGGTTGATCAGGCTCTGGTCCAACATGAGGCCTGGTCACAGACCGGGCCGCAGGGGCGTTGACCCCTGAAATTCTCTCCAGGTAAACTCCAGGTAAACTCCAGGTAAACTCCAGGTAAACTCCAGGTAAACTCCAGGTAAACTCCAGGTAAACTCCAGGTAAACTCCAGGTAAACTCCAGGTAAACTCCAGGTAAACTCCAGGTAAACTCCAGGTAAACTCCAGGTAAACTCCAGGTAAACTCCAGGTAAACTCCAGGTAAACTCCAGGTAAACTCCAGGTAAACTCCAGGTAAACTCCAGGTAAACTCCAGGTAAACTCCAGGTAAACTCCAGGTAAACTCCAGGTAAACTCCAGGTAAACTCCAGGTAAACTCCAGGTAAACTCCAGGTAAACTCCAGGTAAACTCCAGGTAAACTCCAGGTAAACTCCAGGTAAACTCCAGGTAAACTCCAGGTAAACTCCAGGTAAACTCCAGGTAAACTCCAGGTTACCAATGTTTTGGTGATGGTGGTGCCAACTACAGTGGACCCCCGGAGTTCGTACTGCTCCAAACTCGAACAATTATGTAAGTGCATTTTTGTAAGTGCTTTTGTAAGTGTATTTTTGGGGTCTAAAAGACTAATCTAATTTACATTATTCCTTATGGGAACAAATTCGTTCGGTAATGGCACTTGAGCAGCATTCTGGAACGAATTAATGACGAACTCCGGGGTCCACTGTACTGGCAGCCTTTTAAGTTTCTCCTTACTGTTATTATTATTACTATTATATTGTATTATTATTATTGTTATAATAATAATTATTACTATTATTATTATTAGTACATACGTGGTGAGGGGCTCTTCATCTAGGGAATTGGATCTGTGCTCCAGTTCCCTAAATTAATAATAATAGTAATTATTATTCCTAGGTAGTAGGTTGGTAGACAATAACCGCCCATGGAGGTACTACCGTCCTGCCAAGTGAGTGTAAAACGAAAGCCTGTAATTGTTTTACATGATGGTAGGATTACTGGTGTCTTTTTTCTGTCTCATAAACATGCAAGATTTCAGGTACATCTTGCTACTTCTACTTACACTTACACTTAGGTCACACTACACATTCATGTACAAGCATATACAGTGGACCCCCGCCTAACAAGCAAAATTCATTCCAGAAGCCTGCTCAAGTGCCATTACCGAACGAATTTACTTCCTTAAGAAATAATGTCACGTAGGTTAGTCTATTTCAGACCTCCAAAAATACACTTCCACAAGCACTTACAATATTATACTTACATAATTGTACGATTTCCAGGGTGCTCGTTAGGCGGGGGTCCACTGTATATATACACATCCTTCTGGGTTTTCTTCTATTTTCTTACTAGTTCTAATTCTTATTTCCTCTTATCTCCATGGGGAAATGGAACAGAATTGTTCCTCCGTAAGCCATGCGTGTCGTAAGAGGCGACTAAAATGCCGGGAGCAAGGGGCTAGTAACCCCTTCTGTATATATTACTAAATGTAAAAGGAGAAACTTTCATTTTTCCTTTTGGGCCACCCTGCCTCGGTGGGAAACGTCCGACGTGTTGAAAGAAAGAAAGAAGTAATTATTATTTTAACACTCTTATGTGGGTGTGAAGCTTGGGTGCAAATGCTGCAGCAAGGAGAAGGCTGGAGGCAGTGGAGATGCCCTGTCTAAGGGCAATGTGTGGTGTAAATATAAGGAAGAGAATTCGGAGTGGAAATTAGGAGGAGGTGTGGAGTTATTAAAAGTATTAGTCAGAGTTGAAGAGGGGTTGTTGAGGTGGTTTGGTCATTTAGAGAGAATGGATCAAAGTAGAATGACTTGGAGAGCATACAAATCTGTAGGGAAAGGAAGGAAAGGAAAGGGGTCATCCTCGAAAAGGTTGGAGGGAGGGGGTAAAGGAGGTTTTGTGGGCGAGGGGCTTGGACTTCCAGCAAGCGTGTGTGAGCGTGTTAGATAGGAGTGAATGGAGACGAATGGTTTTTGGGACCTGACGAGCTGTTGGAGTGTGAGCAGGGTAATATTTAGTGAAAGGATTCAGGGAAACCGGTTATTATAGATTTAGCTAGACTTGAGTCCTGGAAATGGGAAGTACAATGCCTGCACTTTGAAGGAGGGGTCTGGGATAATGACAGTTTGGAGGGACTATTCTAAACTGTAGTATCTGAGCACCTCTGCAAAGACTGATTATGTATGAGTGAGGTGAAAGTGTTGAATGATTATGAAAGTATTTTCTTTTTGGGGATTTTCTTTCTTTTTGGGTTACCCTGCCTCGGTGGGAGATAGCCGACTTGTTGAAACAAAAAATAATACAGTGGTCCCTCGGTTTTCGTGCATCTCCAAACTCGAACATTTATGTAAGTGTATTTTAGTAAGTGCTGTTGCAAGTGTATTTTTGGGGGTCTGTAATAGACTAAACTATGTGACATTATTTCTTAAGGAAGTAAATTCGTTCGGTAATGGCACTTGAGCAGCATTCTGGAACAATTTTCGGCGAAAACCGAGGGACCAGTGTATAATAATAATACATACAGTGGTCCCTCGGTTTTCGTGCATCTCCAAACTCGAACATTTATGTAAGTGTATTTTCGTAAGTGCTGTTGCAAGTGTATTTTTGGGGGTCTGAAATAGACTAACCTACGTGACATTATTTCTTAAGGAAGTAAATTCGTTCGGTAATGGCACTTGAGCAGCATTCTGGAACGAATTTTTGGCGAAAACTGAGGGACCACTGTACTATAATAATAATAATAATAATAATAATAATGAGAAGAAAAAGAGGATGATTTCCATGCAATTAAAGCAGGAAATCATAGATAAACACACACTAGGTGCAAGGGTTAAGGACTTGGCCATTGAGTACCACCGTAGCAAATCTACAAATAGTGAAGTGAGATAAAAATAAAAATTGTGGCAGTTAAGTTCAGTGATAAAGTGTAGCATTAAGAGTGTAGCGATTAAGAGATAGAAAAAGGACGAAACGAAATGAACTCTTGACAGCATACGCCGCTGAATCCCTGCGACCACTCTCCTCTGCCGCTGTCCACTAGCCACATACATAATGACATATTTTATTCATTCTAGAGTGTACATCAGGTTACTATGTTATTTATATTGTTTATTATGTCATATTAGATCAATTGTGATAGATAAATAAGCCGTAGAGTTAATATTAGCATTATACAGTATATTGAAGTGCATTTTTCCTGCCTCTGAGTGTTAATGCTTTAGGTTTGAACCCATGAACTCCAACATGGAAGACATGAGTGTATGTATCTGGCAGAAAATGTTACAGAAAAAGTGAATAAAAAGTGAATACTACCTGAAACTGGATGTTCCTGCAGTATTTTAATTTGATGTGCTGTTTGTGTGAATAAGGTGATATGTACATGTAGGGATTCAGGGAACCCACTTAGCTGGACATGAGTTTTGGAGGTGGAAGGTATAAAATGTAGTGCTTAAGATGGGGGGAGGGGGTATTGGTGCAAATCAAGAGGTCATGTTACTGGATCATGACTTCTGTATCTTCCTAGAGAGACATTTAGGGAGCAAGTGATGATGAACACGTTTTTACGACTGCTTTGATGGGAAGGGGCTGTGTTAAAAATGTTTTACACTATATTACATACATACAAGGAATGTATTCAGAAAATTAACAATATTTAAATAAGTAGAACATAAAATAAAGCTGGATAGTGTATAATAAATCATGAGAAACAAACAGATGATTAAATCAAGTAACAAAATCTGATAAAAGTTTTGCCAGCCCCATGAGGCCTGGTCTCAGACCGAGCCGTGGGGGGGTTGACCCCCAAAACCTTCTCCAGGTAATATAGAATTTGAAATAACATACAAATGTACAAAAGTGTTTCTATTTTAGGTCACCCTGCCTTGGTGGGAGACGGCCAGTGTGTTGAAAAAATGTACGAACCCATATTCTGCTTTATATGAGTAAATGCTGGCAAAAAGTAAATTTTGTTGATAAAACTAACCTGCCTCGGTGGGAAATGGCTGACATGTTAAAAAAAAAATAAAACTAACATTACACTCAAAAAGAAGCATGGATGAGCATACTTCCTCAACACTAATGATTAATGTCATAATACTTTCAATGAACTTACCTCACAACGGCACTCCCCAGTTGTCTTGTTACAGTCTCCATCATAACCTTTATCTATGTCACAGTGGCAGGGACCACACACAGGATATCCCCACCAATTGGTAGGACATGGTTGATCCAGCACCATCTCACAGTATTCCCCTGTACAGAAAGGGCAAACACCTTAATAACTGGTGGTAAACAGTCATTTACATTAATATAATGTTTAGACAAAATATGTATCCCTCACTTTTGCTCTATGGTGCTAGTAAGGTGGATGGTGGCAGCCTTAACCCATGCACACAATCTTGGATCAACATATAAAAACAAAATACCACAACCTGATTAGCTGACCTCACTTCCATCCAGCATCCCTTGATGTCACCTTGATAGTAGTTGACCTGACCTGTCAGCACCTGACTTGTCCTGGAAGCACCTGACCAGAACCAGCAGTCCCTCATCTCCCAATATGATTTATTTACTATTATTTAAGCCCCTAGTAGGTGAAACATCATACGTACTAATAAAAAGGGTCTTTGTTGAAAGTGTCTTTTTATCACCTGTCAGATCACAGCCATTCAATTAAAAATGGCAAACAAAATAAAAAAAAAGTTTATCAAAAGAAAAGTCTAGGAAGAAGAAAATTAGGCATTATAACTAACCAGAAAATTCATATGTAGGACACTCGCAACGGTAGCCTTTTGGTGAGTGTATGTCATGCACACAAGTGGAATTGTTGCTGCAGGGATTTAGGTGGCAAACATCAGCACATTTTTCACCATAATAGCCCTTATTGCACTGGCACTCATAGCCCTGCCAAGTGTTGATGCACTGGGAGTTGGGTGGGCAGGGACGGGAAGTGCAGGGATCTGATGCAACACATCCATCCCGCACTCCATCCTCATGGGTAGGACGCAGCCAAGCATTCTTGCTGCTGCCTACACGTACATCCTGGGATGACGGTCATTATGTCCATAATTTATAAACAAACACTTTATTAGAGATTTAAATAAGTTGCATTATTAAGTTTCAAACTGAATATTCATTAACAAATAAGTTTGGTTTTAAAATCTATATTATAAACTATAATAATCAAATAACACTGACCTTGATACAGCCCTTGAAGCCTGTGACTTTGGCTGGGTCTGAGGGCTGGACACCTCCCACTGACACCTTCCCAATATAAAGGTTAGCTATATGGGCATCAACTCGGACTGTAATTTCATGGTTGCCATAGTCAAGGTTGATCCACACCTCTCCACTCATCCACTTTACCTCAACATTGTGCCAGAGCCCATCATCCACTAGAGCATCCACCATCTTAATTGTTGTATTCTCATACCGGTACTGGATATAACCATCGACCAGCTAGGACAGAGAAGGGAAATACAAAGACTTCAAAACTGCTTTTGAACTAATTATTTTATTTATTATCCTGTACACCAATTAAGGAATCTAAGATTAAGTAAAGATATACTGGTGTTGCATTTTATGATGTAAGCAGAAGTAGATAAGGCTGTTTTATTATTTAATACATTAGAAACCTTGAAAACAGTTACATTATGATAAATTCATTACTGATTTACTATGTTTTCTTTTCTTTAAAAAATGTTCCCTTCTCTGCCATTATCACAGCTATCATCATAAAAAAAAAGAGCTTTCTCAATGTCTTTGACTCTCTCCTCACCTCAATGATACTGTTGGCATTCTGGCCAACAAGAGTAATCATAAGGAGGCCAAACTGTTCTCGTGTTCTAAAGGAAAGGCTGTTGAACCAGGGCAGTTGGATGGTCTGCAGTTGTGGGCTGAACACAAGGAAGCCTTCACCTGTAAATTGCTTAACGACCTCCACACCTGTATGGAGAGGGATGTTTATCTTATCTGCAGGTAGTAACTTCAGTGCAATGTTCCCCATTGGAAACTTCCTATCATAGCAGTGTAAAAAGAGAAATAATGCACTATGAGAATTCACGATTTTTTTTAATCAACACATCGGCCATCTCCCACCGAGGTGGGTTACCCGAAAAAGTAAGAATCACTTGTACTGTTACTCGTTAAATCACTGTCTTACCAGAAGCATGGTGACATCACTGTTCAAACAGGTCTCTGAACTGCAATATCCCCACCCCTCCTTCCAAGTGCAAGTATGTACTGTATTCCCACCTCCAGGACTCAAGTCCGACTAACCAGTTGCAGTAAATCCCTTTATGGAGACCCTATCTGCACTTCAACAGTGCATCAAGTCAGAAAAACTCATTCTTATCTAATGCACTCACACAAGCCAGTTGGAAATTCAAGCTACTAACACTCAAAACCTCCTTTATCTCCTCTTTACAACCATTTCTGGAATGACCCTTACCCCCATACCCTCCACCCGAAGTATATACATGTATATCCTCCTAGTCATTCTATTTTGCTCCATCCTCTCTAAATGTCCAAACCACCTCAACAACCTCTTCTCAGTCCTCAGAATAATACTTTTAGTAACCCACACCTTCATGTAATCCCCAAACTCAGAATTCTCTGCATAATATTCACATCATGTATTGCCTTCAAACATAACATCTCCACAGCCTCATCTACTCCTCACTGCAATGTTTAAGATCCATGTCTTACACCCAGTGGCGTGTAGAGGGAAGCGGCTGAAGGGGTGGTGGCCCCGGGCATCCAAATGGGGAGGGGCATCCAATTAGAGGGAAATAAGATAGTGATTTGGGGTATACAAACAAGGAGTTTTTGGGGCATACAATCAAGGAGTTGGCCCTGGGCATCACCAGACCTCTGCACACCACTGCTCACACCCATACAACAGTGTTGGTACCACTATACTCTTGTACATTCCTTTTTTTTTTTTTCCCCTCCATGAATAAAGCTCTGTCTCCACATATGCCTCAATGCAACATCAATTTTTTTTCCTTTTATCAGATCTATAGTTCCCCTCATCTTTCACTGACCTAACCACCAATAAGTCCCCCTCCTCATTACCTTTACTTTCTCTAGCTAGCCCACCTTTCTCCCAGCAGTTGCTTATATATTACCATAACTATCTCCTCCTTGAATTTATAAACTTTCATTTCACTCTTACTCACTGATGACATTCTCCTTTTACCCTATCTTCCTCTTATTTTCACTTTAACAACCAATAAATAATGATCTGATATCTGTCACCCCTCTGAAAATATTCACATCCATAAGTCTACCCATCAACCTTTTATCTAATACAGTACAGAATCCTTTATCCCAAATTCCAAAATCTAAAAACATGCAAAATTCAAAAGTTTTTCGAGCGTTGACATGATGTGCCACAAATGTATCATTCAGCGCAAGACGTGATGGAGCAACAGCATTACTCACTGATTACCATGTGTTTTGTGCTCTGTGGTGTAAAGATATTGTTGAAAATGTCAAAAAGGCCTATGGGTAATAGTGAAAAGAAAAAGAGGAAGCATTTATGTTTATCTGTATCACAGAAAGTCAAGTTGTTGGAAAAAACTTGACAGTGTTGTCAGTGTGAAGTGACTGAGGAGTCTGGCATTGAAACAACCACTGTGTATCACCTACAGAAACACAAGGACAAATTGTTGAAGTTCTATGCTGAAAGTAATGAACTGAAGTTAATGAAAAATAGAAAAACACTGCATAGAGGAAAAAAACATGAAGATTTCAATCGTGTATTGGTCAGCGTCGGAGTGAGCATATGCAACTTAATGGAATGCTGATCATGAAACAAGCAAAAATCTATAATGACGAACTGAATATTAAAGGTAATTGAATATTCAGTAGGCTGGTTGCAAAAATTTAAGAGGCACGGCATTAAATATTTAAAGATTAGTGGTGATAAAGCATCTGCTGATCATGAAGCAACAGAGAAATTCATTGATGTGTTTGCTAAGATTGTTTCTGATGAAAATCTAACAGCAGTACAAATCTACAATGCTGAGACATCGGTGTTCTAGCATTATTGTCCTAGAAAAACAATGACTACAGCTGATGAGAGAGCTCCTACAGGAGTTAATGATGCCAAGGACAGATTAACTGTGCTGGAATATGCTAATGCAGCAGCAGGTATGTATAAGTGTAAATTTGTTGTTCTAGGTAAAAGCCTGCATCCTCACTGTTTTAAAGGAGTGAATATCTTACCAGTCCAGTATTATGCTAACAAACGGGCATGGGTTAACAGGGACATCTTTTCTGATTGGTTTCACAGATATACAAATATTCCAAAATCCGAAAAAAATCCAAAATCCGAAACACTTCCGGTCCCAAGCATTTTGAATAAAGGATTCTCAACTGTAATACATAGTCTAACAAACTGCTATAATTATGATCTATATCATATCTAGTTTACTTATTTATCCTATTTTTCTGAGAATGTGTACTATTACCATACTATCATTATATGTAGTTCAATTAGACCCTCATTATCATTTACCCATGACACATTGTTTATGGAAGAAGCATCCTACTCCTTTTCCATGGAGATTAAAGGAAACACTATAAGGACAAGAACTATAAGAAATTTAAAAACTCAGATGAGTGTGTATACTTATACAAAATCATGCACAGTCACGTGTAGTATGAACTAGACAGTTTGTAAACTTAAAAGTTCATGAAAGAACTGTGTACAGAGCTATTCAAAATAATATTTACATTTTGAAAAGCAGACTATCCTAGAAATGCAAAACCTTGGAAGGCTGACACACCTTGTGAGCAGTCTTTTCCACCCCAGCCATCTGGGCAGGAACAGATGTATGTACCGAAGGTTTCCCTGCAGGAGCCTCCATTCTGACAAGGATGAGAGCGACAGAAACTATTCTTCTCTGGACACCCTGGAAATGTCCCATTATCTGCCACAAACCTGCAATACACAGTGGCTCTCAGAAAAATTTGTCTTATTCCAGGAGATAAAAATATGCAAGTTAG
This sequence comes from Cherax destructor, assembly GCA_009830355.1. Classification (NCBI taxonomy): domain Eukaryota; kingdom Metazoa; phylum Arthropoda; class Malacostraca; order Decapoda; family Parastacidae; genus Cherax; species Cherax destructor. The sequence continues at coordinate 67,274 of WNWK01000464.1, forward strand.
ATACATGTGCAGTATACCTGGAGAGGGTTTCGGAGGTTAACGCCCCCATGGCTCGGTCTGTGACCAGGCCTCATGGTGGATCAGGCCCTGATCAACCAGGCTGTTACTGTTGGCCACACACAACCTGACGTATGAACCACAGCCCAACTGGTCAGGTACTGACTTTAGGTACCTGTCCAATGCCTTCTTGAAGACAGCTAGAGGTCTATTGGCAATCCCCCTTATGTATGCTGGGAGGCAGCTGAACAGTCTTGGGCCCCTGACACTTATTGTGTTCTCTTTTATCATGGTAGTGGTGCCCCTGCTTTTCATTGGGGGGATGTTGCATCGTCTGCCGAATCTTTTGCTTTCATAGGGAGTGATTATTGTGTGCAAGGTTGGTGCTAATCCCTCTAGGATTTTCCAAGTGTATATAACCATGTATCTCTCCCGCCTGCATTCTAGGGAGTACAGGTTCAGGAACTTCAAGCGTTCCCAGTAACTGAGGTGGTTTTATCACAGTTATGTGTGCCGTGAAGGTTCTCTGTACATTTTCTAGGTCAGCAATTTCACCTGCCTTGAAAGGTGCCATTAGTGTGCAGCAATATTCCAGCCTAGATAGAACAAGTGACCTGAAGAGTGTCATCATAGGCTTGGCATCCCTAGTTTTGAAGGTTCTCATTATTCATCCTGTCATTTTTCCAGCAAATGCGATAATTACAATGTTGTGGTCTTTGAAAGTGAGATCCTCTGACATTATCACTCCCAGGTCTTTTACATTAGTTTTTCGCTCTATTGTGTGGTTGGAATTTGTTTTACACTCCGATATAGTTTTAATTTCCTCACGTTTTCCATATCGGAGTACAGTCGGTCCTTGGTTTTCGTGTATCTCCGTTTTCACCAATTTTGGTTTTTGCGCACTTTTCTCGTGGAAATACTATTGGCTTAGTTTTCGCCGATTGGCTCAGTTTTCGTTGATGGTACGGAACCTGTCCAGTGCCCAGCGCACATACAAAGCCCGCAAGCCCGCCTCCCACGCACATTCTCAGGAGCATTCTTTATGGTTGAGTGAACATTATCCTGCGAGTTCATACAAAACATTTCTTAACAATCCATTGTTTTTGGCCCTTGATTATTGTGTGATACTAAATAAGCTACCATGGGCCCAAAGACAGCTCCTAGTGCCAGTTCTTTGGTAAAGAAAGTGAGGAACACCGTAGAACTGAAGAAAGAAATACAGTGGACCCTCGCTATTCGAACATTCTTCATTCCAGAATGCTGTTCAAGTGCTGTTACCAAACGAATTTATTTCCATAAGGAATGATGTAAATTAGATTAGTCCATTTCAGACCCCCAAAAATACACTTCTAAAAGCACTTACAATAATAAACTTACATAACAGGGTGAGTTTTGGAGTGTTTGAATAGCGAGGGTCCACTGTAATAGAAAAATATGATAGTGGCGTATGTATTGCCGAGCTCGGCAGGATATACAATAAGGCCCCATCAACCATCAGTTCCATTGTGGTGAAGAGAAAAGAAATCACGGAAGCTAATGTTGTGAAAGGGGTGAATACAATAACGAAACAGAGATCACAATCAACTGAAAATATGGAGAAATTGTTGTTTTTGTGAATAAACGAAAAACAGCTAGCGGGTGATAGTGTTGTGCAATCCATCATATGTGAAAAAGCAAGGCAGTTGCATGCCGATCTTGTCAAGAAAATACCTGGAACCAGTGTTGATGTTGGTGAATTTAAGGCCAGCAAAGGCTGGTTCGAAAAATTCAAGAAGCGAAGTGGCATACACAGTGTTGTAAGGGATGGCGAGGGTGCCAGTTCAGACAAACATGTGGCTGAAAAATTTGTGCGCGATTTCAAAGAATATGTACAGGCTGAAAATTTCAAACCTCAACAAGTGTTTGTGACAAAACAGGCCTTTTTTGGAAGAAAATGCCAAAGAGGACCTATATCACGCAGGAGGAAAAGACACAAGCCTGGCAGAGATAATGCTAGTGGGGATTTAAAATTTAAGCCTTTACTCGTGTATCACTCTGAAAATCCCAGAGTGTTCAAGAAAAACAGTGTCGTCAAAAGTAAGTTGTGTGTGATGTGGAAGGCTAACAGTAAGGCATGGGTCATGACGGAAATTTTCCTGGAATGGTTTAATCAAGTGTTTGGTCCGAGTGTGAAGAACTACCTCCTGGAAAATAAATTGGGACTCAAGTGCCTCCTGGTAATGGACAATGCTCCTGCTCATCCTCCAGACTTGGAAGACAATTGTCTAAGGAATTCAGTTTTTAACAGTGATTCTGGCTCCTAATACACTCCTTCATCAGCCCATGGACCAGAGATCATTGCAAACTTCAAACTGTACACAAAGCAATGTTCAAGGTGCTTGATGTGACCTCAGACACTGCATTGACCTAAGAGAGTTCTGGAAAGATCACTTCAATATCTTCAATTGCATAGGCCTTATAGATAAGGCTTGGAAGGGAGTGACTTCCAGGACAATGAACTCTGCTTGGAGAAAGTTGTGGCCAGATTGTGTCCAAGAGAGGGATTTTGAAGGGATTGGGGATGACCCTGAGGAGCCTATGGAAGTTGTGGAAAGTACTGTGGCATTGGGGAATTGCATGGGGTTGGATGTGAGTGGCGAGGATGTGGAAGACCACAATGAAGATCTAACCACTGAAGAGCTGCAAGAGCTTGAGGTGCAACACCATCAAACCACAACTCAGGAAATTTCTTCAATGAAGGAGGGAGAGAGATGTAAGGTGCCTTCTTCAAAGATTAAGGAGATTTGTGCAATGTGGACTATGATGCATTCATTTGTGGAGGAACATCACCCTGACAAAGATGTTGCAATCTGTCTCGGCAACATGTACAATGACAATCTCTTGTCCCATTTTAGGGACAGATAGATAGTGCCACAAGTGTGCAGTGACTCAAGCTGGTCCTAGTGGCAGTAAAAGACAAAAAAGGGAAGTGACCCCAGATGAGGACTTGGTACCTAGAGTCCTTATGGAGGGGGATTCCCCTTCCAAAGAATAGCCTTTCCCTCTCCCCTCCTCCCTCTCTTCCATCCAGAAACATCAGTCTTCAATAAAGGTAAGTGTCAAGTTGAATGTTCATTCTTTTGTGCATGTAAATCTATCTTTAAGGCCCCCCCAAAAATTTTTTTTAATACTTCTGGGTGTCTGGAACGGATTAATTGAATTTACATTATTTCTTATGGGGAAAATGGTTTTAGTTTTGCTGATTTTGGTTTTAGCCGATCCCTCTGGAACGGATTAAACACGAAAACCAAGGGTCCACTGTAATTGAAATTTCTCATCATTGAACTTCATATTGTTTTCTGCGGCCCATTTAAAGATTTGGTTGATGTCCGCCTGGAGTCTTGCAGTGTCTTCAATGGAGGACAGTCATGCAAATTCGGGTGTCATCTGCAAAGGAAGACACGGTGCTGTGGCTTACAGGAGGATGAGGAACAGGATGGGAGCAAGTATTGTGCCTTGTGGAACAGAGCTATTCACATTAGCCGCCTCAGACTTTACTACGTTTACTACTACTCTTTGTATTCTATTTGTTAGGAAATTATAGATCTATCTACCAATTTTTCCTGTTATTCTTTTATCATGCATTTTGTGCACTATTACACCATGGTTACACTTGTCAAAGGTTTTTGCAAAGTCTGTGTATACTACATCTTCATTTTGTTTGTCTTCTAGAGCATCCAGGACCTTGTCATCCTGGTCCAGTAGTTGGGACAGGCAAGAGCGACCTGCTCTAAACTCATGTTGCCTGGGTTGTGTAACTTATGGGTATTTAGATGGGTGGCAATCTTGCTTCATAGAACCCTTTCAAAGATTTTTATGGTATGGGATGTTAGCACTATCAGTATGTAGTTCTTTGCTATTGTTTTACTGCCCCCTTTTTGGAGTGGGGCTATGTCTCTTGTTTTTAGAAGCTGTGGGATGACCCCTGTGTCCATGCTCCCTCTCCATAGGATGTTAAAAGCTTATTAGGACATTTATTGAACAGTTTTGCCAACCAGAGACTTAATCAATTAATAAAGACCCTGGTGGGCAAAACATCTCAATAAATGTTATAATACAGAATATGTCTGATATTCATATTTATTGGTGATGATTACCTGAAAATAATAACAAAATTAAGAAAACAGAAGCAATATTTAGGAAAGTAAGAACTGTTTTAGATGAGGCATCTGCTTTTAATTTTGATACTTACAAATACTGTATGCTAGGAAGAGAAACAAAAGTTACATAAAATAAAATTGGTAGTAAAGTCGACCAGTAAAATTTCAAAATCTAACACTGCTGAGATTTGAAAAGTTTTTCTGGGAACTTGAACAGTGTTACATTCTTTGATTTGTACTGTAATCTTTCATCCTTGAAACTATTCTTTGAAATTTTTCCCTAGATTTTCACTCAGTTAGGCAGGTTCAGATCACTCTTAACTTTTAGAGTGTAACTATTGAAATATTTGAGAAAACGGTATCTTTGCAAATCCTGAAAATCAACATTAACAAAATAAAGGCAAATAATAACTTGTTAAATAAACTTACGAGGTAAGATCAATGAACTTATGGTCAATATAGAGATCTGATATACAGCCATGGAAGTGTTGGTGTTTGACTTGGTAAGTGGTGGGAAGGGCTGGTAGTCCTCCAACTTGTAATGGCCCTGTTACATCTAAAAAGCGGTGGCAAGCCTGGGTCAGGATGGCACACCTAGGAATAGAAATTCAATATAGTAATAAGTTACATAAATAAATTGATACATATATGTGTGGTGTAAATATTATGCAGAAAAAAAAAAAAAAAAAAAAAAAAAAAAAAAAAAAAAAAAAAAAAAAAAAAAAAAAAAAAAGGAAATGTGAACTGTTTTAGATGAGGATCTGCTTTAATTTTGATACTTACAAATACTGTATGCTAGGAAGAGAACAGTTACATAAAATAAAATTGGTAGTAAGTGACAGGGAAAATTTCAAATCTAACACTGCTGAGATTTGAAAAGTTTTCAGGGACGAACAGTGTTACATTTGATTGTACTGTGACTTTCATCCTGAAACTATCTTTGAAATTTCCTAGATTTCACCAGTTAGGAGGTTCGAGATCACTCTAGCTTTAGGAGTGTAACTTGAAATATTTAGCGGTATCTTGCAATCTGAAAATCAACATTAACAATAAGCAAATTGTTAAATAAACACAGGTAAGATCATGATTATGGTAAATAGAGTCTGAATCAGATGAATGTTTGTTTCTTGTTTGAGGGGATCTCTTGTATCCTTTTTAGCGGTGCAGCCTGGGTCGGTGGCACACCTAGGAATGAAACTTGTAATAAGTTAAAAAAAAAACATATATTTATTTTTAAATTACAGTATCTCCTGCCAGGTAGGGTGATCCAAAGAAAAAAACACATTTACCAACATTCACTCAATCACTATTTTTCCAGAAGTGTGCTGACATCACAACAGATTACCCTATAACTGCAACATCTCCATCCCTCCTTCAAAGTGCAAGCACCGTACTTCCCACGTCCAGAACTCAAGTCCAGCTAACCAGTTCCCATGAATCCCTTCACGAAAGTTACCCTGCTCATACTCCAACAGCATGTCCATTAACAATTACTTGTAAACATGCACCCCTCTCTAGCACACTCACATATGCCTGATATTTATATTACATAAAATATAAAACAGAGATTGGTTTTCAGAGTTCTACTCTTGCAATCTGATCAGAGACCAAACCTTCCTGCTGTCCATCTGATTAAACAGCTGTTGTTGTTTGTGGTCCACAGACTTACATAGTCACTGCAGCCTGGCTGATCAGTTGCTTCCTGTAGAACTTTTACCCTTATTCAGTGGCTGTGCCAAGGGGAAGGCAAGGGGGAGCCGAAGCCCCCATAATCTTCATAAGCCCCCTAAGGCCTCTTAAATAGAAATAATAATAACAATGCAGCTTCAAGACAAGTCCTCAGTCCTCTAGCCCCCTTTCCATCCAAATTGCCATCCCTAAGCTCCTCCCCTATATAGAAATTCTGGATCCCCTCCCCCTACCTTAGTTCCCACAATATTAACTGGTACAGTATCTCACTCTTCTCTCCACAGGATTAGAGGTGTTCCCAGTAGTTAAGGTGTTTCACCGATTCTAAGTAGAAAGAAGATCTCTGTTTTCCAGCACAATTATGAACCCACCACTCACATGAGGAAAACTATGAACTCACCACTCACCTAGGGTCAAGAATCTGAGATGTAGTATTGGCACAGTAGTAGTCACCAATCTTGTCACCAAATCTGACAGACAGAGCTGTGTCACAGTTGTCTACACTAATGGTCGCACTCTGAAGATAAAAATTAAAATAATAGCTTAATACATTTAAAAATATTTTAATTTCAGTATTTTGCTTACTAACTCAGCAATAAATAAACTAAGTGAATCTGACTACCTAAAATATATATACGTAATATAAACAATAGCTGTACTATGTAGCTTACAAACTAATAACATTTGACATACTACTGAAAATGTCAGAAATTACAAAATAATGTTAAAATTTAGGTAATAGGTTGGTAGACAGCAACCGCCCAGGGAGGTACTACCGTTCTGCCAAGTGAGTAAAACGGAAGCCTGTAATTGTTTTACATGATGGTAGGATTGCTGGTGTATTTTTTATGTCTCGTAAACATGCAAGATTTCAGGTACGTCTTGCTACTTCTACTTGCACTTAGGTCACGCTACACTTGGATATAGAAGCATATATATATACACACCCCTCTGGGTTTTCTTCTATTTTCTAACTAGTTCTTGTTCTTTTCCTCTTATCTCCATGGGGAAGTGGAACAGAATTCTTCCTCCATAAGCCATGCATGTCGTAAGAGGCGACTAAAATGCCGGGAGCAAGGGACTAGTAACCCCTTCTCCTGTTTACATTACTAAAGTTAAAAAGAGAAACTTTCGTTTTTCTTTTTGGACGACCCTGCTTCGGTGGTATATGGCCGGTCTGTTGAAAGAAGTTAAAATTTAAAGACAGATTGAGTCTAGTGGTACCAGCACTCGTGTATGGGTGTGAGGCAGGAGTTTTAAACACTGCTGCAAGGAGAAAGTTAAAGGCAGTTGAGATGTTTTGTTTTACAGTGATGTGTGGTGTGAATATCAAGCAGAGAATTCATAGCATAGAAATTAAAAGGTGATGTGGGCTTACCAAGGGTATAATTCAAAGGGCTGAGGAGAGATTGTTGAGGTAGTTTGGGTATGTAGAGAAGATAGAGAGGGATATGATGATAAAGAGGGTGTATAAATCTGGGGTGGAAGGTAGGAGGAGTGGGTCATCCCAGGAATGGTTAGAGGGTTGTAAAGGAAGCTTTGAGTTTTAGAAGGTTGAGCATCCAGCAGGCTTGTTTGAGCACATTAAATAGGAGTAAATAGACATGTGTTTTTTAATGGATGTGCTGCTAGTGTGTGAGCAAGGTGATATTTATGTAGGGAATCAGGGAAACTGATTAGCCAAATTAAGTCCTGGAAGTGGGAAGGGTAGTGCCTACACTCAGAAGGACGGGGTGGGTATGTTGTGATGTTGGTACACATCTGGCAAGACAGCAATTGAATGAATGATAATAAATGTTTCCTTCTTTGGTTCATCCTGCCTTGGTGGGAGATGACCCTGGAGGTAAAATGATATTAATAAATATGCTGTAATATTGTTACTAATGAGAAAAGCTGATACTAACTCTGTTGTAATAGTCTACAGAAACAGTGTGCCACTCTCCATCATCAACACCTCCAGGGAGAGAGGCAGAGACTCTTGTGGTGGTGGTTCCCAGGCTAAACGAGAACACCACAGTCCCACTCACTATTTCCAGTGAAACAAAGTCATGCTTCTCATTGTAGCGTCCATTGTACAGGAGGAGTCCATCTGGCTCACGTGTGGCAAAGCTGTGAAAGATGTACTCATTAGCACCATTAAAACAGCATACTACATAAAATTCATTCATAGAATTCAGCATAAACCTCTGTAAATTTTTGGTCACTGAATGACATCAAACATGTACACATCACAAAGTACAATAATATAAATTATTTGGTAGTCCTTCATTTTTGCTTAAGATTAAATTACAAAATGAAACTGATTTATCACTGTACATACCTGATCTTAATGTTGAGTCTGTGTCGCTGCTTAAGTGCTGGGAAGGTGAGGAAGGAGCCGCTGGAGAAGCGACGTGATCTCAGCTCACAGGTTGAGGTGTGGTAGAGAGAACGACTGCAGTTGGTGCAGGTGAATCCACCAGCACCACCTCCATTACCAACCACACCTGTACACTTGCTGCCATGCATACACACTCCCTCTAAACATGACCCACTTAGCATGTTAACTTCACAGTTTTTACCTGTGGGAAGTAAAGGCGAGTTAAGTGTGACTGCAAGTTGTTCATAATCCATAATAATATAATCATCTTGACAGGTTTAGTAAAATGTCAATATTTCCATGATCACTTGCTCAGAATGATCAATTATCCACAAAGTTTGAAGAAAATTAGTATGAGTTGTCTAGAAAATAATTAATTGCTTACACTTTCTGATCTCCTTCACACAACTACTGTACCCTAAATCTTCACTACTGTAATATGTACGTGGAAGTAAAAAACAACTTTTTTCTTTTAAAACATCGGCCATCTCCAACCAAGGTAGGGTGACCTAAAAAAAAGAAGAAACACTTCACTATCATTCACTCTTATCACTGTCTTGCCAGAGGTGCACTGATATTCTAGTCCACATGCCCCTCCAAACTGCAAATATTTCCACTCCTCCTTCAGAGTGCAAGCAATATACTTCCTACCTCCAGGATTCAAGCCTGGCTAACCAGTTTTTCCCTGAATCCCTTCACAAAATGTTACCGTGCTCACACTCCAACAGCTCGTCAAGTCCCAAAAACCATTTACATCCTCTCATTCAATCACTGTCTTAAAGAGAGCTGTGATGTCAGCCCTCCAAACTGCAATCCCTACCCCTCCTTCCAAGTGTAAGTTTCCCTGAATCCTTTCTTAAATGTAACCTTGCGTCAAATCATAAAAACTAGTCATCTTCATTCACTCCAATCTAATGCACTCACACAAGAATGTTAGATGTCCAAGCCTCTTGCACTCAAAACCTCATTTATCCACCTCCCTTCAACCTTTCTTAGGATGATCCTAACCTCTCCTCTCCTCCACCCCAAACTGATACATCCTCCTAGTCATCCTATTTTGCTCCATCCTCTCTAAATGTACAAACCACAAGAAACCCTCCTTAGCACTCTGAATAATATTTAGAGTAATCTCACACTTCATTTCCAAGCTCCAAATTCCCTGCATATTTACACACCACGCATTGCCCTCAAATATACATGCCCTCAAATACACTGACGTTTAAGACCCATACTTCATACCCATACAAAAGTGTTGGTATCACTATGCTCTGGTACATTTTCCTTTGTTACTGTCATGAATAAAGTTTTTTGTCACCTCAGATGCCTTAATGCACCACCCATATTTTTCCCTTTTGACAGTTCTATAGTTTACCTCATTCATTTTTTATATACTGTAATTTTTATGTTTTGTATACTTATACTGTATCGTGATGGTCCTACAAATAGTGTATATTAATCAGTTGTCCTGAATTATCAATAATCTGAATATCGTAAGTTTTCCAAATTACTGATGCTCAGCTGTATTCATGTACTGTGTCTAATATAGTACTTTTAACATGACTTGTTATTAAGATATCTTTTTACTCCTGAAGACTGCAAGACCTAGTAACTGTTACTAGGCTACAACTCTAATAAATTTGGTAAATAAGTTGTTGCTGTTAGTAAAAACTTTGTTACACTGACTTACCAGTGTATCCAGGAAGACAGACACAGGTATAGCCACCTTCACGTCGCATACAGGTTCCATGGTTGCCACAGGGGCTACTGTAGCATAGATTGACCTCTGTGTCACACTCATAGTGTTCACGCATCCCAGTGAATCCCTGCCAACACATGTACTGTCAGTCAGTATATCTTGTGTCACGGACAAGGCATGGTTCAACACTATAAAAACTCTTAATTAGTTTCAAAGGGAAACATTGTACATTTCTATATTGCAATTTGTTTAAAGTATTATATATACAATATATATTAACTAAGACACATGGGATTCAGAATAATATATTGAGATTTAAATACTAGAAAATCAAGACATGGGGGAATTTATCCCATGAAACCCTGAAGAATGTGTGTTAATCACTTCCTAGCTAGCTTTCTTACCGTGCATATAATTGCAATGAACTACGTACTTAAGAAATCCTACTTAACAGATCATTGAATCTGTTTGAAATAATAAGTTAAACTTTTAAAAATTGTACTACTGTTCATTTAGCTACCTTTCTCATTGTGCATATAATAGTAGTTAACTGTATAAAAAGTCCTACTTAATAAACCATGTCTAATTCTAAAATAGTCTTTAAGCATTATGATTAGTTTGCCTGAAATGCATTGCATACTAGTGGCTTTCTTTTATGGCTAACAATGTTTTATCATATGTAAACTACATTATCCATGTACAGCATAAAAAGAAATAAAAATTTAAATCTGAACTTGAAAGACAGACACCTATTTTGTGTTTTTTTAGCCACCGTCTTAATCATGAAGAACGATCGTATCCATTTATTCTACTTGGAAGCACCTGTCATGATATATGTATCAACAAGTGAACACTGATACTGACACCAAATATCGTGGACTCAGTTTGGCCAATTCATTCAGAAGGCTGTTCAGTGCCATTACGAGTGTTGTTCTAGGAAAATGTAAGTAGGTTAGTCCTAGACCCAAAACACTTACAAAACACTTACAATATTAACAACATAATGTCGAGTTTTGAGGTGGAACTGGGAGGTCCACTGAGCAGCCCTGTCTCAGTGAGAGATGGCTAGTGTTAAAAAAAAAAAATACGTGTATATCAATAAGTTACCACCTTAGAGCATCTGTTATGATGTTGTGAAGGGTTCTTCAATGAAGTATAAATGGAATCACCTATCCCTTCCTTAGGTAAAACCTAATTACCTACCATTCCCTAGACACTGTATGATCTCTAGCGGCTTAGTGCTTCCTTGTAAATATATTAATAATACTTGTAGTACTGGTGGTCATACCTTAGGGCACCTGCAAGCAAAAGTGTTGACGGGGTAGATGGGTCGGAAGAGTATGCTGTTGGAGGATATGAAGCCAGAAGCATTACCAAACTTGAGAACATTGAGGCACTCCTCAAAGTTGAGGCAGGGCTCTCGTACACACAGTGTGTCGTCAAACGGCAACACCTGCAACAAAAATCATAAAGATTATTTGTCCATAAACGTTGCTGCACCTGCCACAAATTATCATCTTACAAGATATGCTGACTACATTATATTTCAAATGCTGTTTTATGGCAAACTAAAATAATAATACACAAAATCAGATTCACATTAATAAATAAAATGAATGCAGTACTCTATGACATTATATTCATACTAGTGTATGATAAATTGGCATTATAATACAGCATTGCTATTTTGCAAAATAATATATATTTACTTGAATATAATTTCTAATGATTTAGTGTACAACTCAAACTCATACAGCTGGGTCTAAGAAATGATTCTGTAGATATTTGCTATAAACAAATATAAAGGGAGATTATGGAATAATTTTATTTGCTAATCATTTCTATTCATGTACAAAACATCCCTAAATGTGAATGACAACTTCTACAATCCATTCTTTCCAGGGAAATAATGATAGGCATTTCAAGTAAGTACTGTATATACAGTAGTACTGTACTAGGTATCTACTGCATGCATTTCTGGAGGTGTAAAGATATACTTTAGTCAGGAAATATATAAATGATTTTACAGACAGAAGTGTAATACGTATAGTATTGTGCAATGGTTCTGAAGGCTGAGGTGGAAGTAGAGCTCATTGCAGGCTGGAAGATAAGATCTGCTATCCTGGATAATGGAGATAAAAAATTAAAATATGTCTGAATGTTTACAAATCTGGTAAGATGTACTGTCAATACATCCTTTTAAGCATTTAAACTTGGTGGTGTGGAATTTGCAGTGTACAATAAATGAAGGTGGATATACTGGGATCTGAATGATGAGTGTGTAGGCCAAAGATAATAAAATTTGATGGAGGAAGAGAAAAAATATAGTTATTTTTGCAAAATGAGTTGAAGACACATTAAGGATAAATCAGTTTCTTTGGAGATTTGGGCTCTGATCCCACCATTTTAAGTAGGGCTGGATACAGTGATTTATGTGAATGCTTTGACAGAAGAGGCTAGAGCATGCAATGATTAAACAGCTTCAAGTGAAGAACAATCTGAAAATTAATAAGTGTGGAAACTGACTTGAACAGTAGAGAGTTTGACAAGGTCAGCACGGTGGAGGTAGACCCGTTCCCTCAGGTACTGGGGAGGGTAGAACTCCTCTCCAGGAACATCAGGTCGTTTAGCAGAGAAGCTCACATTGAGGATACGAGCTTCCACGTCAGTATCGTCCTGTGGTGTCATCATGCCAGTCACCAGCAGCAACAAGGATGCAGGGAATAAAATTCAGTGGAGGGTACAAGGAAAAATATGAATAAAATAATACAATCACATAAGCTGCTAAGCCTGTGATAACCAATCTGCCTACAGGGACTAGTTGGCAGAGTGGCTATCACGCTGTTATAAAAACCCAGTCTCCCTGGCAAAAGATATGCCATAAAAATAAGAGACAAAGGGCAATTTGTGTTACAGTAAAGAAAGATATCTGAGCCAAGTTAATTCACACCTTAATGGCCTGTGTTTAAAAAACTTTAATGTATATACAGTCAACCCCCGGTGCTCGACAGCGTCAGAGCTCGGCCAAATCGGTGTTCAACGGTTTTTTTTTACAAGAATTTTGGCTCGGTATTAGGCGGCTGCTCGGAGTTGGGCGAGTTGGCTATCCGTCCCAGACGCATACGCGTGGGGCCGTGGCCCAGCTGGGCGCCCAGGCACTCAGTGTGCTATTGTTTACAAGCGAGTGACCACTACCCATGCACCACCCACGCATTCATACCATATATATTGTCATTATTCCAGGGTTTTTAGTGCTTGCAACTGCTAAATAAGCCACCATGGGCCCCAAGAAAGCTCCTAGTGCCAAGCCTGTGGTAAAGAATGTCAAAAATACGGTAGAATTGAAGATGATGATATCAAAATCTGAAAGTGGAGTGCATGTCACTGAGCTGGCCAGGCTCTATGGCAAATCCCATTCAACCATCTCTTCCATTTTGGCCAAGAGAAAGGAAATCAAGGATGCTGTTGTTGCGAAAGGTGCAAGTATGGTCACAAAACAGAGATCTCAAGTGCTGGAACAAGTGGAAACTTTGTTGTTGGTGTGGATCAACGAGAAACAGTTAGCAGGAGATAGTGTTACTCAGGCAATAATATGTGAAAAAGCAAGGCAGTTGCATGATGATATCGTCAAGAAAATGCCTGCAACAAGTGCTGAAATGAACGAATTTAAAGCCAGCAAAGGCTGGTTTGACAGATTTAAGAAGCGAAGTGGCATACATAGTGTTGTGAGGCAGCCAGTTCTGACAAAAGTGCGGCTGAAAAATATGTTCAGGAATACCAGGGGTACATAGAGGCTGAACAATTCCAACCACAACAAGTGTTCAATTGTGACGAAACAGGCCTGTTTTTGGAAGAAAATGCCCAACAGGACCTTCATTACACAGGAGGAAAAGGCACTCCCAGGACATAAGCCTATGAAAGACAGGCTAACTTTGATGCTTTGTGCTAATGCCAGTGGTGACTGTAAAGTGAAGCCTTTACTGGTGTATCATTCTGAAAATCCCCGAGTGTTTGGCAGATGCGGTATCACCAAGTCTAATTTGTGTGTGATGTGTAAGTCTAACTAGGGAAATTTTCCTTGATTGGTTCAAAAACGTGTTTGGCCCCAGTGTGAAGAAATATCTTGAGGAAAATAATTTGCCACTTAAGTGCCTCCTGATAATGGACAATGCTCCTGGTCATCCTCCAGACTTAGCAGAGGAAATTGTGCAGGGCTGTGAGTTCATCAAAGTGAAGTTCTTGCCCCCTAATACTACTCCTCTCCTCCAGCCCATGGACCAGCAGGTCATTTGCAACTTTAAAAAACTCTACACCAAAGCAATGTTTGAAAAGTGCTTTGATGTGACCACAGACATGGGTATGACCCTAAAAGAGTTTTGGAAAGATCATTTCCATATCCTGCATTGTGTAAAGCTTATAGGTAAGGCTTGGGAGGGAGTGACTACCAGGACTTTGAACTCTGCCTGGAGAAAATTGTGGCCAGACTGTGTCCTAGATTTTGAAGGTTTTGGGGCTGAGCCTCAAAATCCTGAGCCTGAGCCTGTTATGCAAGAAATTGTGGAACTGGGCAAGTCCATGTGGTTGGAGGTGAGTGGTGAGGATGTGGGCTGCATCTGCTCTGGTTGCCACCTCCCTAGTTAAGAACTATAATAATTTTTTTGAACTAGGCATAAGAATTAACAACTGGGCGTCTACACTGCAAACTGAATTGTTTGCAATCCTAATGGCACTAAAGCTAACTTATGACACTGAGCTTGACTCTGTCATCATTACTGATTCTATGTCATCATTAAAGGCTCTTGACTCATATAATGACTAACAGCATGCTCATTGGAGAAGCCAGGTATAGATACTCAAAAATCCAGGACAAAGGAATTAATGTACAATTGCTATGGATTCCATCACACATTGGATTACTCCAAGCCAAGAAGAGCACCCATAAGGAGAATGTAGAATATAACTTTGGTATATCTGTGTCTAGCATTAGGAATAATATTAGGAGAGAAATAAATAATGAAAATGATAGCTATAGGAATGCAGTTAGAAGCCTGAGTAGATCTATAACCCACTATGATAACATGAACGTAGATAAGTATGTTTATGGAGAAACTTGCAATATGAACAGACTGACTGATGTTGTAGTGGCCAGGCTTAGGCTTAGGCTTGGCTACAAGAACTTCTGGCAGTTTGGGAGATACACAGATGATGATCAAACTAAATGCAAATTATGTGATCAGGCATATGGTCACTGTCTTGAACACTGTGCTGAATTGTTCACTTATTGAGGAATATAGAGATAGACAGTATAATAACCTATGTGACATGTCAAGATATCTTATTAGTGAAGGTAGGATACCACTTATACTAAGCAAATTTCCTAAATTTGCTTGTAACAGATAAGTGAACTGTAGATATAAATCCAAATTAATTTCCATGAACGTGCCTATCTGTGTTCATGATAATACGAGCATAGATGGGCATGTTTGTGGAGCAACTTGCAATGTGAACAGACTGACTGATGTTGTAGTGGCCAGGCTTAGGCTTGGCTACAGGTACTTCTGACAGTTTGGGAGAGACAGATGATTATCAAACTAAATGCAAATTATGTGATCAGGCATATGGTCACTGTCTTGAACACTATGTGCTTAATTGTGCACTTATTGAGGAATATAGAGATAGACAGTATAATAACCTATGTGACATGTCAAGATATCTTATTCATGAAATATGATACCAATTGTACTAAGCAAATTTCCTAAATTTGCTTGTAACAGATAATTGAAATGTAGATATAAACCCAAATGTACAATTGTTAACCCCTTTGGGGCCTAGTGCTAGGCTTTTTATGTCTCCATATGCTCTTGCGCTACCGTCTACAGGATGGATATGGGGTGCACAATAAACTAGCCACTTCGGTGGCAAAATCTAAAAATGGGTAATGTTCACTCGACGAGAAACAAAGCCAGACTGACTCAGAATGTGTGCGTGGGATGCTTTGTGTGGGTGCGGGCAAACGGACACGTTCGGCACGGCAGACGAAAACCAAGGTGATGAACGAAAACAGGGACAATATTTTGATGAAAAAAGTCGCTGAAAACCAAGGCAAATAAAAACCGAGGTTCCACTGCAACTTTATTATACAGATCATACCCAAGGTGTGGACGGTAGTCAAAATATTACAGAGGTACATACGTAATGGGTCCTGGGACTGGGCCACAAAGTTTTGACTAACTGAACAAATTACACTGGTAAAGAACTATTTACATGTTTATATCTGATTACAATCGTAATGAGTTATTTATGCAGACATGAATTAGGTAACACAGAAAAAAAAGTTTAAGTGTGAATGCATTATTTAAGAGTGAGCAAAGTCAGGGTATTTTTCCAGAATGGTTGGTAATATACCACTGTGGATAAAATACAGTACTTGGACATTTCTTGAACATTTTTGAGTGAGTTGTCTCTAAATTCATTACTTACATGGCATTCCAGCAAATAATAACACAAGGTGTGACAATTGTCTATCAGGCAAAGTTTACATTTAGTTTGGTCTACATCTGGTGGTGGCGATTTACCTGTTTATCAAAGACTGACAGACACACTGTCAGTCTGACAGGTAAACACATATTATATTTATGTCCAATAAACTGGTAAGACAGTCGTGCAAATTGTCAGTATATTTAAATATATGGGATGCAATCATGCAGGCTGAATTTGGAGCTACCCTTCTCACATACGTTTTTTAGCACTTTCTCCAAAAAAATAATAACAATGAACAACCCTTCCTGGTTTAGCAGCGTCACGTGACACAAAACAACCAACCTGAATGTTAAAGATGAAGATGTTTTCTCTGGGACAGGGGATGATAGCAGCCAGGCCGTCCACGAAGTAAGACAGGAGGGGAGACAGGAAGGCCTCCTGGGTCATCTCTGCCATGCGCACTGTCACTGAGTTGAAGAGCATTGCCTCAGTCACCAGCCTCACCTGAAGACTCATCTCAGCAGTCACCTCATTCAACCCATCTGCAAAAAACACAAGGAAAACATATTAATTAATGTTGATAGTGGGAAGTAGAGTGCCTGCACTCTGAAAGAAAGGAGGGGGATGGGGCTAGGGTATGTCAGCGTTCAGAGGGTCGTCTGAACTCTTGATATCTGCCCACTTCTGATAAATAAGTTTATTTAGGCACAGCTACACATAAGCACAACTATCATGCATAGTGTAAATTACCCAGGATAACCCCAAAAGTCAGACAGCGTGACTGGTACTAGATAGTAAATGATGCTTGAAGCAGACCATATAAGACATTCTCTAGTTATCGCTTACAATCCCATGGATTGCATAAACCAGAATGGTGTATATAAAATTGACTGGAGGGTATTTGCACATGCCAATAGTTAAACGATTTTTTAAGGAGTTACAGTAAACCAGTGGACCAGTGTTCTCATGTAATAAACACGAAGCTTGGAGGAAGAAAATGATTCTTTAAATCATTTACAGGAACTCCCGAGAAGGAGGGGGAATACCTAACACAACATGTGAACAAAATCAGTCCAGGTATATAGAAATAATTTTGTAGCTATATTTACTTCATTAGAACCTATATATGTTCAAAAGTTATATTAATTGAAACATCACTTGAATGAGAGGTCAATGGGACACCACTGGTCAGTAGTGTAGGTGGACACCACTGGTCAGTAGTGTAGGTGGACACCACTGGTCAGTAGTGTAGGTGGACACCACTGGTCAGTAGTGTAGGTGGACACCACTGGTCAGTAGTGTAGGTGGACACCACTGGTCAGTAGTGTAGGTGGACACCACTGGTCAGTAGTGTAGGTGGACACCACTGGTCAGTAGTGTAGGTGGACACCACTGGTCAGTAGTGTAGGTGGACACCACTGGTCAGTAGTGTAGGTGGACACCACTGGTCAGTAGTGTAGGTGGACACCACTGGTCAGTAGTGTAGGTGGACACCACTGGTCAGTAGTGTAGGTGGACACCACTGGTCAGTAGTGTAGGTGGACACCACTGGTCAGTAGTGTAGGTGGACACCACTGGTCAGTAGTGTAGGTGGACACCACTGGTCAGTAGTGTAGGTGGACACCACTGGTCAGTAGTGTAGGTGGACACCACTGGTCAGTAGTGTAGGTGGACACCACTGGTCAGTAGTGTAGGTGGACACCACTGGTCAGTAGTGTAGGTGGACACCACTGGTCAGTAGTGTAGGTGGACACCACTGGTCAGTAGTGTAGGTGAACACCTTGAATCCTGGAGAGTTGGTCCCAACCACTGAATCATGTGTAACAGTGGCACCACGGTCAAATACCTCATTTATAACCACTGGTCAGTAGTGTAGGTGGACACCACTGGTCAGTAGTGTAGGTGGACACCACTGGTCAGTAGTGTAGGTGGACACCACTGGTCAGTAGTGTAGGTGGACACCACTGGTCAGTAGTGTAGGTGGACACCACTGGTCAGTAGTGTAGGTGGACACCACTGGTCAGTAGTGTAGGTGGACACCTTGAAAATCCTGGAGAGACTGGTCCCAAACCTTAACACTGAAATCACTCCTTATGATAAGATATTTGGCAGACAGTTCAAAATACCTCCATTTATAAGCAGGGGCGTGACGAATACACTTAGACATCGATGAGTGTCAGAGTTCCCCAACTCTTCAACCTCCTCCCTCCGTACATAAGGAGAATTATCAACAAACCTTTGGCAGTCTTCAAGAGGAAACTTAGCAAGTCCCTCTAATTAGTTCCTGACCATCTGTGGTTCGTACGTTGAACTTGGTTCATCCAGCAGTAACAGCCTGGTTGATTAGGCTTTGATCCACCGGGAGGCCTGATGGATCGTTGACCCCGAAAACATCCATCAGGTAGTTTTGAGATATTAGAAATAGGTTAGACAGATTCCTGAGTGGTAATGGTTGGTCGGTAGATCTAAATGAGTTTAAGCGCGTGCAACATAGGATAAGTAAGGTCGTTATTACGCTCTACTCCTATGTTTTAACAGAAAAAATGAAATACTAATAAAGCAAGAATAAAGAACTTAATAAAGCAAATAAGAGGTACAGCATGAGGTGGAGGAAGAGCAATGGGTGGAGGAAGAGAAGACAGTAACAGAGCAGCAAGCCACGCCATTACATCCATTTTTTCCCCCCATAAACAAAGGTATTATCACGCCCGCTGTTTGTCTTCAGTATTTGTCTTCAGTGTTTGCCCGGCCATCACACCTGCTCACCTACCACCCACCCACCACCCCTACCACCCACCCCCACCACTACCACCCACCTACCACCCCACCACCTACCCACCACCACCTACCACCCACCACCCCATTCCGTCCATCCAATATTTACACTACCTGGCCACCCAAGACTGATCCTCATACCCGTAGTGCTGTCCCCATCATCTACCCATTCACAACCACCCCTGTGTACTACCCATAATAATATCTTTATTTTACTACAAGTACATGTACATGATATACAGGCCTAGCTGACATCAGTGACATACTACTATATAGAAAGTCCCTTGTTATGCTGAGCATTTCGGGCAGATTAGGTCAGTGTCCTAGGATGCGACTCACACCAGTCGACTAACACCCAGGTACCCATTTTACTGATGGGGAACATAGACAACAGGTGTAAAGAAACACGCCCAATGTTTCTGCCCTGGCTGGGAATCGAACCCAGGCCCTCGCCGTGTGAAGCGAGAGCTTTAGCCACCAGACCACCAGAGCCAGAGCCATACCCACACAAGTAGACTCCACCATTAAGAGTACGCTGGATAGGGTCCCTAAGGCTTGGATTATAGTAATTATAATAATAATAATCTTTATTTCTATAAGTACATGTTCAAGGTACGTATACAGGCCTAGATGACATTATTGACATACTACTACATAGAAAGCCCAGTGCTATGCGGAGTATTTCGAGCAAATTAGGTCAATTTTGTCCCAAAGATGCGAACCACACCATTCAACAAACATCCAGGTACCTATTTACTGCTAGGTGAATAGAGACAGCAGGTGTCTTAAGGAAACGTTTCCTAATGTTTCCACCCGTACTGAGGATCGAACCACGGACCTCAGTTTGTGAGCTGAATGCGCTAGCAATCAGTATGAACGTCAGTCAGCAGTAGAGGCGCTGGGGTCAGGAGCCGAGACTCGACCCCCAGCAGTCAAATACATGAGCACATCGTTGATAAATTAGACATGTGCAGAGATTATATACCGAAGATAATGGAAAATAAGATTATCAGTCTCCTAGTCTCGAAGGTGTTCAGTCTCTTAGTCTAGAAGGTGTTCAGTCTCTTAGTCTAGAAGGTGTTCAGTCTATCTGAAGGTGTCAGTCTCTATCTGAAGGTGTTCAGTCTCTTAGTCTAGAAGGTGTTCAGTCTCTTAGTCTAGAAGGTGTTCAGTCTCTTAGTCTAGAAGGTGTTCAGTCTCTTAGTCTAGAAGGTGTTCAGTCTCTTAGTCTAGAAGGTGTTCAGTCTCTTAGTCTAGAAGGTGTTCAGTCTCTTAGTCTAGAAGGTGTTCAGTCTCTTAGTCTAGAAGGTGTTCAGTCTCTTAGTCTAGAAGGTGTTCAGTCTCTTAGTCTAGGTGTTCAGTCTTTTAGTGTTAATGAATCTGAAGTCAAGGAAGAAGACTGCACACTTGTATACTGGGGATCACTGGAGGTGCAGCAGTTGAAGGCATCCTCATAGGTGGGCGGGACCCACTAGTGGAGGTAAGTCATGTTCAAGAGTTGTGTGAGAGTACATACGATCTCAGCATCACATAACTGCTAACCCAGTACTCATCTTCCCTTAACATCTATTACCCAGAAGCCCATCCCCCTCCCTTCTGCAGATCTCACCTCCACCCAGCCAACATTCCCGCACTTTCCTCCCGCCCAGCCAACCTTCCCGCACTTTCCTCCCGCCCAGCCAACATTCCCGCACTTTCCTCCCGCCCAGCCAACATTCCCGCACTTCCCTCCCGCCCAGCCAACATTCCGCACTTTCCTCCCGCCCAGCCAACATTCCCGCACTTTCCTCCCGGCCCAGCCAACATTCCCGCACTTTCCTCCGCCCAGCCAACATTCCCGCACTTTCCTCCGCCCAGCCAACATTCCGCACTTTCCTCCGCCCAGCCAACATTCCGCACTTTCCTCCCGGCCCAGCAACATTCCGCACTTTCCTCCGCCCAGCCAACATTCCCGCACTTTCCTCCCGCCCAGCCAACATTCCCGCACTTTCCTCCGCCCAGCCAACATTCCGCACTTTCCTCCCGCCCAGCCAACATTCCGCACTTTCCTCCCGCCCAGCCAACATTCCCGCACTTTCCTCCCGCCCAGCCAACATTCCCGCACTTTCCTCCCGGCCCAGCCAACATTCCCGCACTTTCCTCCCGCCCAGCCAACATTCCCGCACTTTCCTCCCGCCCAGCCAACATTCCCGCACTTTCCTCCCGCCCAGCCAACATTCCCGCACTTTCCTCCCGCCCAGCCAACATTCCCGCACTTTCCTCCCGCCCAGCCAACATTCCGCACTTTCCTCCCGCCCAGCCAAATCCATTCCTCCGCCCCCCTTTCCTCCCGCCCAGCCAACATTCCCACACTTTCCTCCCGCCCAGCCAACATTCCCGCACTTTCCTCCCGCTCAGCCAACATTCCCGCACTTTCCTCCCGCCCAGCCAACATTCCCCACTTTCCTCCCCAGCAACATTCCTGCACTTTCCTCCCTGCCCAGCCAAATTCCACTTTCCTAACCACCCACCAAATTCGCACTTTCTGCCCAGCCCAAAATTCGCTTTCCCCCAGCCAACATTCGCACTTCTCGACCAGCAATATACTTTCCTCCCCAAGCCAACATTCTGCACTTTCCTAGCTCAGACAATATTGCACTTTCCTCCGCTCAGCAATATTCCGATTTCCTTCCGCAAAACCAACATTCCACTTTCCTCCCGCCATTCCATTATTTACAAAACATTGCGCGCCAAAAATACCTCCTAACACACACACTAGAAGTTAGCACTTTAACCCTAGCAAACGGCTGTTACCCCAGATTAACCTAACTACCTGGACGCTGCAATAATTTTGACCCCATAAGAGGAAAAAAAATCGTGTGTTATTTTTAGAAGAACGAAAAATGAATGAGTTGCCTTAGTGTTTTGATGTGTTCTCGCTGCTAAGACGCAAATATTACTCATCTGAACAGTTTTCAATAATTCTGAGTTATATTTGAATATATATTTAAAAGTAATGTAAAGTTGCAATTTATATCTGGGAAGAAATGCAATTCTTACGTAGCCGGGAGTTACTGTAGCACTGATATATCCGGGAGTTACTGTAACACTGATATACCCGGAGTTACTGTTACACTGATATACCCGGGAGTTACTGTAACACTGATATACCCGGGAGTTACTGTAACACTGATATACCCGGGAGTTACTGTAATACTGATATACCCGGGAGTTACTGTAACACTGATATACCCGGGAGTTACTGTAAACTGATATACCGGGAGTTACTGTAAACTGATATACCCGGGAGTTACTGTAACACTGATATACCGGGAGTTACTGTAACCTGATATACCCGGAGTTACTGTAACATCTGATATACTACCGGGGGTTACTGTAACACTGATATACTCCTGGGAGTTACTGTAGCACTGATATACCCCGGAGTTACTGTAACACTGATATACCCGGGAGTTACTGTAGCACTGATATACCCGGGAGTTACTGTAGCACTGATATACCTGGAGTTACTATAACACTGATATACCCAGGAGTTACTGTAGCACTGATATACCCGGAGTTACTGTAACATTGATATACCTGGGAGTTACTGTAGCACTGATATACCCGGAGTTACTGTAACATTGATATACCCGGAGTTACTGTAACATTGATATACCCGGAGTTACTGTAGCACTGATATACCCGGGAGTTACTGTAACACTGATATACCCGGGAGTTACTGTAGCACTGATATACCCGGAGTTACTGTAACATTGATATACCCGGGAGTTACTGTAGCACTGATATACCCGGAGTTACTGTAACATTGATATACCTGGGAGTTACTGTAGCACTGATATACCCGGAGTTACTGTAACATTGATATACCCGGGAGTTACTGTAGCACTGATATACCCGGGAGTTACTGTAGCACTGATATACCCGGGAGTTACTGTAGCACTGATATACCGGACGACATATAACCCGATACTGTCACTGATATACCCGGGAGTTACTGTAGCACTGATATACCGGAGTACTGTAACACTGATATACCGGGTTACTGTAACACTGATTGGAGTATGCACTGTACGAGTTACTGTAACACTGATATACCGGAGTTACTGTAACACTGATATACCCGGAGTTACTGTAACATGATATACCGGGAGTTACTGTAACACTGATATCCGGAGTTACTGTAACACTGATATACCGGGGTTACTGTAACACTGATATACCCGGGAGTTACTGTAACACTGATATACCCGGGAGTTACTGTAACACTGATATACCCGGGAGTTACTGTAACACTGATATCGGAGTTACTGTAACCTGATATACCGGAGTTACTGTAACACTGATATACCGGAGTTACTGTAACACTGATATACCGATTGAACTGATATACCGGGAGTTACTGTAACACTGATATACCCTGGAGTTACTGTAACACTGATATACCGGAGTTACTGTAACACTGATATACCGGAGTTACTGTAACACTGATATACCCGGGAGTTACTGTAACACTGATATACCGAGTTACTGTAACATGTGAACTGATATACCTGAGTCTGCGATATACCGGAGTTACTGACATGATATACCCGGGAGTTACTGTAACACTGATATACCCGGGAGTTACTGTAACACTGATATACCCGGGAGTTACTGTAACACTGATATACCCGGGAGTTACTGTAACACTGATATACCCGGGAGTTACTGTAACACTGATATACCCGGAGTTACTGTAACACTGATATACCCGAGTTACTGTAACATGATATACCGAGTTACTGTAACACTGATATACCCGGGAGTTACTGTAACACTGATATACCCGGGAGTTACTGTAACACTGATATACCCGGGAGTTACTGTAACACTGATATACCCGGGAGTTACTGTAACACTGATATACCCTGAGTTACTGTAACACTGATATACCCTGAGTTACTGTAACACTGATATACCCTGAGTTACTGTAACACTGATATACCCGGGAGTTACTGTAACACTGATATACCCGGGAGTTACTGTAACACTGATATACCCGGGAGTTACTGTAACACTGATATACCTGGGAGTTACTGTAACACTGATATACCCTGAGTTACTGTAACACTGATATACCTTGAGTTACTGTAGCACTGATATACCCGGGAGTTACTGTAACACTGATATACCCTGAGTTACTGTAACACTGATATACCCGAGTTACTGTAACACTGATATACCCGAGTTACTGTAGCACTGATATACCCGGAGTTACTGTAACACTGATATACCCGGGAGTTACTATAACGGTACTTGATATACCGGAGTTACTGTAACATTGATATACCGGAGTTACTGTAACACTGATATACCGGAGTTACTGTAACATGATATACCCGGGAGTTACTGTACACTGATATACCCGGAGTTACTGTAACATTGATATACCGGGAGTTACTGTACACTGATATACCGGAGTTACTTAACACTGATATACCCGGGAGTTACTGTACACTGTATACCCGGAGTTACTGTAACATGATATACCTGGGAGTTACTGTAACACTGATATACCGGGAGTTTTAACTGATATACCGGATACTGAACACTGAATACCGGGAGTTACTGTAACACTGATATACCGGAGTTACTGTAACACTGATATACCGGAGTTACTGTAACACTGATATACCGGGAGTTACTGTAACATGATATACCCGGGAGTTACTAACACTGATATACCGGAGTTACTGTACCTGATATACCGGAGTTACTGTAACACTGATATACCCGGGAGTTACTGTAACACTGATATACCGGGTTATTGAACCTGATATACCCGGAGTTACTGTAACACTGATATCCGGATACTGTAACCACTGTAACACTGAAGAGTTACTGTAACACTGATATCCGGAGTTACTGTAACACTGATATCCGGAGACTACTGATATCGAGTACTGTAACACTGATATCCGGAGTTACTGAACACTGATTACGAGTTACTGTAACACTGATATACCGATTACTGTACACTGATATACCCGGAGTTACTGTAACACTGATATACCGAGTTACTGTAACACTGATATACCCGAGTTACTAACACTGATATACCGAGTTACTGTAACACTGATATACCGGAGTTACTGTAACACTGATATCCGGAGTTACTGTAACACTGATATACCCGAGTTACTGTAACACTGATATACCGAGTTACTGTAACACTGATATACCGGGAGTTACTGTAACACTGATATACCTGGGGTTACTGTAACACTGATATACCGAGTTACTGTAACACTGATATACCGAGTTACTGTACACTGATATACCGAGTTACTGTAAACTGATATACCGAGTTACTAACACTGATATACCGAGTTACTGTAACACTGATATACCCGAGTTACTGTAACGATATACCCGAGTTACTGTAACACTGATATACCGGAGTTACTTAACACTGATATGCCCGGAGTTACTCGTAACACTGATATACCGGAGTTACTGTAACACTGATATCCCGGAGTTACTGTAACACTGATATACCCTGAGTTACTAACACTGATATACCTGAGTTTGTACACTGATATCGGGATTACTACTGATATCCCGGGTTACTGTAACACTGATATACCGAGTTACTGTAACACTGATATACCCGAGTTACTGTACACTGATATACCGAGTTACTGTAACACTGATATACCCGGGAGTTTACTTGTAACACTGATATACCCGGGAGTTACTGTAACACTGATATACCCGGAGTTACTGTAACACTGATATACCGGAGTTACTGTACACTGATATACCCGGGAGTTACTGTAACACTGATATACCCGGGAGTTACTGTAACACTGATATACCCGGAGTTACTTAACACTGATATACCCGGGAGTTACTGTAACACTGATATACCGGGAGTTACTGTAACACTGATATACCCCGGAGTTACTATGAATCGGTTACTGTACATATATCCCGGAGTTACTGTAACACTGATATACCCGGAGTTACTGTAACACTGATATACCGGAGTTACTGTAACACTGATATACCCGGGAGTTACTGTAACACTGATATACCGGAGTTACTGTAACACTGATATACCCGGAGTTACTGTAACACTGATACGGGTTACTAACCGTATCGGGAGTTACTGTAACACTGATATACCCGGAGTTACTGTAACACTGATATACCCGGGAGTTACTGTAACACTGATATACCTGAGTTACTGTAACACTGATATACCCGGAGTTACTGTAACACTGATATACCCTGAGTTACTGTAACACTGATATACCCTGAGTTACTGTAACACTGATATACCCGGGAGTTACTGTAACACTGATATACCCTGAGTTACTGTAACACTGATATACCCTGAGTTACTGTAACACTGATATACCCTGAGTTACTGTAACACTGATATACCCGGGAGTTACTGTAACACTGATATACCCGGGAGTTACTGTAACACTGATATACCCGGGAGTTACTGTAACACTGATATACCCGGGAGTTACTATAACACTGATATACCCGGGAGTTACTGTAACACTGATATACCCGGAGTTACTGTAACACTGATATACCCGGGAGTTACTGTAACACTGATATACCCGGGAGTTACTGTAACACTGATATACCCGGGAGTTACTGTAACACTGATATACCCGGGAGTTACTGTAACACTGATATACCCGGGAGTTACTGTAACACTGATATACCCGGGAGTTACTGTAACACTGATATACCCGGGAGTTACTGTAACACTGATATACCCGGGAGTTACTGTAGCACTGATATACCTGGAGTTACTATAACACTGATATACCCGGGAGTTACTGTAACACTGATATACCCGGGAGTTACTATAACACTGATATACCCGGGAGTTACTATAACACTGATATACCAGGGAGTTACTATAACACTGATATACCCGGGAGTTACTGTAACACTGATATACCCGGGAGTTACTGTAACACTGATATACCCGGGAGTTACTGTAACACTGATATACCCGGGAGTTACTGTAACACTGATATACCCGGGAGTTACTGTAACACTGATATACCCGGGAGGACTGAGAGACACAGTGACGCCAGCCTGAGGGAGTGATTACCTCAAACTCCTCATTTTCCACCGTTCATGTCTGTATTGGTCCATCAAGGGAGGTTCCTTGACATTGGTGAGGGGCTCTTGATCTAGGGAATTGGATCTGTGCTCCAGTTCCCTGAATTGAGTCTGAATACCTTCCTCCCCCCCCCCCCACAGGCGCTGTATAATCTCTACGGGTTTATCGCTCCCCATGATTATAATAATAATTCTGTGTATTGGACTGAAGAAGCCACTGACTGGCTGAACATTTCCTCACTAAAGATTACCAGATGTTGTACAAGCGTCCCATTCAACTTGATACCAGTTATAATATTCCCAACATCGTTCACCTCCGGCTGAAATACACGGACATTTGTTTTGTCCAGTGACGCACGGACAGTGACGCACGGACAGTGTGGCACGGACAGTGTGGCACGGACAGTGTGCGCACGGACAGTGTGGCACGGACGTTGGGATGTGTTTATTATCTGAATTATAATATACAGGGATATTTATTATCTGTGTTAATTAATGTGAGATAATGAGAACCATTAATTAATGTTTATGAAGAGTGAATAATGTTAGTCAAACATCAGCGAGTACTGTCTTACTCCAGTATATCTGTACCTGTGTATATACCCTCGGTATATATATAATATATATATATATATATATATATATATATATATATATATATATATATATATATATATATATATATATATATATACCCTCTATATATATATATTCCGTATACACACTTTCTATACCTCTGTGTATATACCCTATGTCTACCTACATACGTATATACCCTCTTATATAAGTGCGTATTTACGTAATTATTTAAGTATATTTGCAAGTATTTATCGCAGTGGTTTTTAAATACACAGATATGTTTGTTCCAATATTTCTGAATACACACAGATATTTAAGGCATAAATAAATACATGTACACATATCTAACATTAGGTAACCCTAAAAAAGGTGTATCATAGTATGTATAACCTAACCCAGTAAACATACAACAAACACTAGCGATGTTTAGTGACAAATAAACGTCAGATGTTTTGTACGTTTAACGACGAACAATGAACTAGAGAGAGAGAGAGGTAGAGAGAGAGGTAGAGAGAGAGGTAGAGAGAGAGAGAGAGAGAGAGAGAGAGAGAGAGAGAGAGAGAGAGAGAGAGAGAGAGAGAGAGAGAGAGAGAGAGAGAGAGAGAGGTAGGTCACACAAGAGCATTGAAATCTTCGACTGTGGTTAAATGTGGTTTGTTGTTCCCGTAGACTTTAGAACATGAACCCGAGTTACTCAGCTATGCACCATTAACACTCGGATATGACTAACAATAACTTAGAGTTACGCAGGACTCTGGGACTAACTGTAGCTTAGAGTTACGCAGGACTCTGGGACTAACTGTAGCTTAGACAGAGTTACGCAGGACTCTGGGACTAACTGTAGCTTAGACAGAGTTACGCAGGACTCTGGGACTAACTGTAGCTTAGACAGAGTTATGCAGGACTCTGGGACTAACTGTAGCTTAGAGTTACGCAGGACTCTGGGACTAACTGTAGCTTAGAGTTACGCAGGACTCTGGGACTAACTGCAGCTTAGAGTTACGCAGTTCTCTGGGACTAACTGTAGCTTAGACAGAGTTACGCAGGATTCAGAGACTAACTATAAGGGTATATAGGGATACAGTAAGCTCCTATTAGAAGATGTTAGCTCACCTGGTTACATACGCATATTTTATCCACCAGAGTAACGTAAGATACGAGAAGATGAAGATAGTTTAATAACTTACTTTAATAATTTATCATAAATATAATCGAGATATGAAAATAGTCCAGGGCGGACCGAAACATATCGAAAATTATCCAGGACAGACCGAAACGTGTTTAAAGTTTCCTTCAGAAAGTGTGGGTTACTTGCGAAGTGTTCCAGCAAGGGTACTGTGACTTGTTCTTCGTGAATATTAAGTATTTGTAAGACAAGAACGTGAAGAAATGTCATAGAAACTTAACGTAATAAAACAGAAAAAAAATTCAAGTACATAATAAAGATAAGGGTATTAAAATGTTGAAAATGTTAATATGAGGACTATAAGGTGTGGTAAATATTCACTATAGGAGATTAATAACGTCATGTGTGCACACCAATCTTTTCTAATTATCACTGTCAAGAGAACGCTAGTCTCCTAATATTGACAGATCGTTTTAGATTAATTAATATAATTAGCGAGGCTTTCAGACGAGAATTTCATAGATTTTAAATGTTCCCCATTAATTGTCGTAATTCTGTACGAGCCTGAGAATTATAATTTAGATAATCCGATAATTTTATGATATTTTTCTTACCTTTTTAGGGTATTACTGTATATAAGGTGAGAGGTTTAGTAACCCTTAACAACGACAAATTCCGGGGGTGTCATATAAAGAGTGAGTTTTAGTAACCCTTAACAACCCCATATTCCAGGGCGTCATAAAAAGCGCAAGCTTTAGTAACCCTTAATAACCCCAACACCAGAGCATCATCAGTAAGCCTCTTAATCAAATTAGCATTTCAGGTTCGGTTAACCAGCGAGAAAGAGGGTGTTTTGAGGCATTAAAAAAATACAAAGCATTACAAAAACCTAAAATATGTCTTTTTTCGTAAGTGATGTTGCCGTTAACGTGGAACTTTTACCCATCCCTAGAGATTAACGTCAGTCTTCTCTCCCGTCCCCGGAGATTAATGTCAGGCTTCACTCGCCAATAATTTAATAACAGACCTACCTCTCTCCTTAGATTTTAATGTCAGACTTTTTTTCCCTGGAGTTTAATGTCAGACTTCTCCGTTCTGAAGTTTAACGTCAGTCTTCTCCGTTCTGAAGTTTAACGTCAGACTTCTCCGTTCTGAAGTTTAACGTCAGGCTTCTCCGTTCTGAAGTTTAACGTCAGGCTTCTCCGTTCTGAAGTTTAACGTCAGGCTTCTCTGAACCCCTCCCCCGGAATTTAATGTCAGTCTTTCCTCAGATGGCGGAGTTTGATGTCAGACTTGTCCACTCTCCCTCACCCCCGCCATCCCCTCCTCGGAGTTTAATGACCAATTTATATACAAGTAAAGGTAAACGTAGCGGAAGTATTCCCCGTTGGTAATACCTGAGTGAGCACGACCTCAGCTGCTAATATTACTCTTGTATTTAAGAGTGCACCAACACCGCCGCTCCAACCAACACCTTAATAAACATAATCTCTCATATTATTCATGATATACAATACTGACAGGTTGATGAATAAGACGAATGTGCAACATTTGGATATCTTTATTGAGGAAACTGTTCGTCTGCAGAGTAGGCTTCTTCAGTCGAAGAAAGAGGTGATTAAGTACTAGAAACAAAGGAAAAAGTGGAGAGAATTTTTGAGATGTTCAGTCCCTCAGTCTTGATAAGTGTTTAATACCTCCTAGCAGGTCTTTAGCACCCTATTAGCACGTCTTTAGCACCTATTAGCACGACTTTATCACCCTATTAGCACGACTTTAGCACCCTCCTAGCAGGCCTTTAGTATCCTCCTAGAAGGCCTTTAGCACCCATCATAGCCACTAGCTCCTAGCCTGGACCTAGCTCCTGCTGTCTCATAATAATGTAATGTACGACATCATACATTATACTAATTACAGACACTTCTATAATTCACGACACAGCTGGAATCAAGAATAATGAAGCACTGCTAACTGAAGCCTTAATGAGAACACTGAGAAAATTACTATTGCTGACGATATTCACACACACACATGAAAAAGCTCATGGAGCAGGGAGAGAGAGGACCTAGTAGCGATCATTGAAGTGGCGGGGTCAGGAGCTGAGTCTCGACCCCTGCAACCACAATTATGTGAATTAGATGAGTACACACACACACATGCAATCGCGAACAAGCTATACAAGACAAAACAACCAGGTGGGAAGTTGAATGATAGCTCTAGGCCTTTCGTGTTGCAATCAACACATCTTCAGGAGCTTGCAATGTTGTAGAAATGAGTAGGAAGTCCAGATAAATGCGTTGAAGGGAACGACTCTAGTTGTCCGGCCGGACGACTAGAGTTGTTCTTGTGGGTCATACAGCGCCTGGGGTAATAAGGTTTGATCCAAGGATGGAGAGAGTTAACTAGTGACTTGGATCAAGAGAGAAAAAAGTAAACGTGGTATTTAGCGCTAGTTGTTCGGATTGCTGGCCGCAACTACTGCTTGCAATTAACAATTCACGGCTCTGCTTGCATTAATTGCGAGAACCAAGCTGTAGTCGCGGCTAGCAATCCGAACAGAAGCTAGTTATTCGGATTGCTGGCCGCAACTACTCCTTGCAATTAATAATTCACGGTTCTGCTTGCATTAATTGCGAGAACCAAGCTGCAGTTGCGGCTAATCCGAACAGAGGCTAGTTGTTCGGATTGCTGGCCGCAACTACGGCTTGGCGCTCTAGCAATTAATGCAAGCGGAGCAGTGAATTGTAATTGCCAAAGTGTTAGGACAGTTAACAGGAGCAGGCGAGCGGATTATTGTATTACACCAGCAGTTTTATTTTCAGGGGAAAAGTGAGGAAAAATGTGGAATTTTTTGATCGGGATAAAAATTTTGTACGAACATAGTGGCTGGTTGACGTACACAGTGTGTGGCTGGTAGATGTAGTGTGTGACTGATAGACGTACATAGTGTGACTGATAGACGTACATAGTGTGACTGATAGACGTACATAGTGACTGACAGACGTACATAGTGTGACTGATAGACGTACATAGTGTGACTGATAGACGTACATAGTGTGACTGATAGACGTACATAGTGTGACTGATAGACGTACATAGTGTGACTGATAGACGTACATAGTGTGACTGATAGACGTACATAGTGTGACTGATAGACGTACATAGTGTGACTGATAGACGTACATAGTGTGACTGATAGACTGTACATAGTGTGACTGATAGACGTACATAGTGTGACTGATAGACGTACATAGTGTGACTGATAGACGACATAGTGTGACTGATAGACGTACATAGTGTGACTGATAGACGTACATAGTGTGACTGATAGACGTACATAGTGTGACTGATAGACGTACATAGTGTGACTGATAGACGTACATAGTGTGACTGATAGACGTACATAGTGTGACTGATAGACGTACATATTGACTGATAGACGTACATAGTGTGACTGATAGACGTACATAGTGTGACTGATAGACGTACATAGTGTGACTGATAGACGTACATAGTGTGACTGATAGACGTACATAGTGTGACTGATAGACGTACATAGTGTGACTGATAGACGTACATAGTGTGACTGATAGACGTACACAGTTTGACTGATAGACGTACACAGTGTGGCTGATAGACGTACACAGTGTGGCTGATAGACGTACACAGTGTGGCTGATAAACGTACAAGTGTGGCTGATAAACGTACACAGTGTGGCTGATAAACGTACATAGTGTGACTGATAGACGTACATAGTGTGACTGATAGACGTACATAGTGTGACTGATAGACGTACACAGTGTGACTGATAGACGTACATAGTGTGACTGATAGACGTACATAGTGTGACTGATAGACGTACATAGTGTGACTGATAGACGTACATAGTGTGACTGATAGACGTACATAGTGTGACTGATAGACGTACATAGTGTGACTGATAGACGTACATAGTGTGACTGATAGACGTACATAGTGTGACTGATAGACGTACACAGTGTGGCTGATAGACGTACACAGTGTGGCTGATAAACGTACACAGTGTGGCTGATAAACGTACACAGTGTGGCTGATAAACGTACAGTGTGGCTGATAAACGTACACAGTGTGACTGATAGACGTACACAGTGTGGCTGATAGACGTACACAGTGTGGCTGATAGATGTACACAGTGTGGCTGATAAACGTACACAGTGTGGCTTATAGACGTACACAGTGTGGCTTATAGACGTACACAGTGTGGCTTATAGACGTACACAGTGTGGCTTATAGACGTACACAGTGTATGCAGTGTCTCTTCTGAGTTCTTCATTGTATAATATTTCAGTAGCTGGAAGTTATCAACACTGAACGTCATATTGTTCTCCATTGCTCACTGCAACACTTTCTTTGTCTCTCCATTGCTCACTGCAACACTTTCTTTATGTCTCTCCATTGCTCACTGCAACACTTTCTTTATGTCTCTCCATTGCTCACTGCAACACTTTAAGTCTCTCCATTGCTCACTGCAACACTTTATGTCTCTCCATTGCTCACTGCAACACTTTCTTTATGTCTCTCCATTGCTCACTGCAACACTTTCTTTATGTCTCTCCACTGCTCACTGCAACACTTTCTTTATGTCTCTCCATTGCTCACTGCAACACTTTCTTTATGTCTCTCCATTGCTCATTGCAACACTTTCTTTATGTCTCTCCATTGCTCACTGCAACACTTTCTTTATGTCACGTTTTCTTTGATGGCTGAAAGTGAAGGGAAGAGGGGCTGAAGGTTAGGGAGAGGGGGTGAAGGCGAGGGGGAGGGGTTGATTGGTGAGGGGGAAGGGCTGAAGGTGAGGGGAGAAGCTGAAGGTGAGGGGAGGGGTGGTTGGTGAGGAAGTGATAGATGAGGGGGTGATAGGCGAGGGGAGGAGTGATAGGTAATGGGGTGGAGAGGGGTGATAGTTGAGCGAGACTGTTTAAGGAAGAAGCTGGTAAAGTAGAAGGTTGGTGGTGGTGGGAGAGGACGTCTTATCTGTGTGAAAGCCTTCCTGTGTTAGAGTGAGCTTGGTGTTTGTCTGCCAGAGAAAGAAAGAAAGGAGAGAGAGAGAGTTATGAGACAGATAACAGTTAAAACCTTACTTTCTAAATAGTTTATCTGTTAAGATACTCACAGTGTAACTACCAATATTATTCCTCACTACACACGTAATGTAACTACTACAGTCACTGCACTACACACGTAATGTAACTACTACAGTCACTGCACTACACACGTAATGTAACTACTACAGTCACTGCACTACACACGTAATGTAACTACTACAGTCACTGCACTACACACGTAATGTAACTACTACAGTCACTGCACTACACGTGTAACTACTTACAGTCACTGCACACACACGTAAGAAATATACAGTACTGCACTACACACACAAATGTAACTACTACAGTCACTGCACTACATCACGTAATGTAACTACTACAGTCACTGCACTACACACACACAATGTAACTACTACAGTCACTGCACTACACACGTAATGTAACTACACAATTGCTACATAAATAAAGTCGCCCACAAACATTCCATACTTTAGTACAAGAATTTGAAGACTTCATTATAAAACCATAGGTCAACAGAGTTAACATCGCACAAAATCTTTAAGAAGCAAGACTGCCAATCATATAGAGTTGCAACAATTTTACTATCTAGTTCAACATGGGTTTAGGGCAGGTTGTTCCAGCTTCTCACAACTGCTGCAGCATTACGATGCTCTCCTGGATCCTCTGGAAGACATGATAAATGCTGATGCTGTGTACACTGAATTTTACAAAAGTCTTCAACAAGAGCGACCATGGTGTGATAGTGAACAAAATGTGTGTAAAATGAATTACTGGAAAAGTGGAGAAATGGAAACTTAACTTCTTAACAAACAGAAGCCAGAGAATAGTAGTAAACATAGTGAAGTTAGAGACTGCTACAGTGAAAAGTTCTCTTCCGCGACACAGTGAATCTTCAAGCAGATATAAATCAAGTCTTCCAGTGGACCTCAGACAACAATATAGTGTTTAACCAGGATAACTTTCAATTACTCCGTCATGGATGTATGGTGGAAATAAAGACTAACAGAGTACACGACTAACTCAACTAATTCAATAGAGGGAAAGTTTCATGTGCAAGACTTAAGAGTAATTATGTAGGAAGATCTCAAATTCAAGGATCACAACAATGTTACCATTGTTACCACAAGGAAAATGATTGGCTGGATAACTAGAACTTTCAAAACATAAGGGATATGCTCAATAAACCTTTGGTTGTTTTCAACAGAGAACTGGACAAGTTCCTCAAATCAGTTAACTAACCGAGCTGTGGTTCGTACTTTGAACTGCGTCCGGCCAGCAGTAATAACCTTGTTGGTTAGGCCTTGATTCACCGGAAGGTCTAGTCTGGACCAGGGGGGCGTTGACCCCTGACAACATCCTTAAGGTATTACCCTAACTACCATCACAATGATACACTCCACCATACTGACACACACTCCACCACACTGACACACTCCACCATACTGACACACACTCCACCACACTGACACACACTCCACCATACTGACACACACTCCACCACACTGACACACACTCCACCACACTGACACACACTCCACCACACTGACAAACACTCCACCACACTGACACACACTCCACCACACTGACAAACACTCCACCACACTGACACACACTCCACCACACTGACACACACTCCACCACACTGACACACTCCACCACACAAAGATCAACAACATACTCGTCGCCGCAGTAAATACTAATCTGAACCTCAAAATTTTGGAGGATTTCAGTAGTGAGGGAAAAAGACCAATGCCAATATTATGTAAGTCAAGGATCTATTACGTGAGGAGGAGGGGGGGAAGGAGGAGGGGAGGGGAGGACGAGGGGAAGGAGGAGAAGGATGAGGGAGGAGGAGGGAGGAGGGGGAGGAAGATGAAAAGGCGGAAGAAGATAATGAGGAAGACGAAGAGACGGAGGGTAAAAAAAGGCAGAAAAGGAGGAGGAAGAAGAAAAGAAGGATTGGGAAACAGAGAGAAAGGAGGAGGCAAAAGTAGACAGAGAAAGAGGAGTGGGAAGAGGAAGAAGATGAGGAGGAACATATAAGCGAGATGCCTGAGGAGTAACTCCAAGAACCTGTTCTGACCCTGATGTATACAACACCACAGCAGACACCCACATATAACACCACAGCAGACACCCACATATAACACCACAGCAGACACCCACATATAACACCACAGCACCCATATAACACCACAGCAGCACCCACATATAACACCACAGCAGACACCCACATATAACACCACAGCAGACACCCACATATAACACCACAGCAGACACCCACATATAACACCACAGCAGACACCCACATATAACACCACAGCAGACACCCACATATAACACCACAGCAGACACCCACATATAACACCACAGCAGACACCCACATATAACACCACAGCAGACACCCACATATAACACCACAGCAGACACCCACATATAACACCACAGCAGACACCCACATATAACACCACAGCAGACACCCACATATAACACCACAGCAGACACCCCACATATAACACCACAGCAGACACCCACATATAACACCACAGCAGACACCCCACATATAACACCACAGCAGACACCCACATATAACACCACAGCAGACACCCACATATAACACCACAGCAGACACCACATATAACACACAGCAGACACCCATATAACACCACAGCAGACACCACATATAACACCACAGCAGACACCACATATAACACCACAGCAGACACCCACATATAACACCACAGCAGACACCCACATATAACACCACAGCAGACACCCTATAACACACAGCAGACACACATATAACACCACAGCAGACACCCACATATAACACCACAGCAGACACCCACATATAACACCACAGCAGACACCCACATATAACACCACAGCAGACACCCACATATAACACCACAGCAGACACCCACATATAACACCACAGCAGACACCCACATATAACACCACAGCAGACACCCACATATAACACCACAGCAGACACCCCACATATAACACCACAGCAGACACCCACATATAACACCACAGCAGACACAGATACAATAAACCTTTGTTTATTTGGACCAGTAACTGAAGACCTCTCTGATAAGTGGTCATCGCACTTTGTCTTTAAAACACAAATAACACCTCTAATTACTGATGATAAACATTGTTACAACTGACTAATGATAATATTACTAAGATAAACATTGTTACAACTGACTAATGATAATATTACTAAGGTAAACATTGTTACAACTGACTAATGATAATATTACTAAGGTAAACATTGTTACTACTGACTAATGATAATATTACTAAGATAAACATTGTTACAACTGACTAATGATAATATTACTAAGATAAACATTGTTACAACTGACTAATGATAATATTTCTAAGATAAACATAGTTAAAACTGACTAATGATAATATTACTAAGATAAACATTGTTACAACTGACTAATGATAATATTACTAAGTAAACATTGTTACAACTGACTAATGATAATATTACTAAGGTAAACACTGTTATAACTCACTGATAACAACACAGTCTTGGACGAGTCATACTAATAAATAATCGACATTTTAAGAAATAAAAATGAAAGGTCGATGGGGTGGTAGGGAAGTGGAATATTCAAATGGGTTCAGAAAGAAATCTAAATATTCTTCCTTGAAGCCTTTTATCTACTTCTCGAGGCTATGGTTCCCACTATATATATATATATATATATATATATATATATATATATATATATATATATATATATATATATATATATATATATATATATATATATATATATATATATATATATATATATATATATATATATATACTGAATATTGGATCAAACATTTCTGAAAATGTTTTAGATGCATTTGCAGCGTCTTTATCTTTCTTAAGTGGCTTCATTTGGGATGAGCAGTCTCTTGTTGTCTGAGGAGGAAGGAGAGAAAGGAGGAGGAGAAAGAGGACAAGGGATAAAGTAGGTTAAAGAGGGAGAGGGTGAGTAAGGGGAGAAGATATATACACTCGCACTGGCTCAACTCTGCCTCACCACCCTTCACTAACACGTCTCCAAATTCCCCACCGCAGATCATTAATCACTAATTCCAAATTCTAATCGAATCATCTAAATTCTATTTGACAACGAGAGACCAGTTAGCGGCTCACTACCTCCTGGCAAACATTTCCACGCCCACTGATTACACTGGATTTTGGCAGTCAACTCACCCGGGAGAACAAGAACTGCCAGCAAACCTCTCCCAGCGCACATCTTGCTCACAATCTCCCTGTCTCCTCTCAGCTTCTCTCTCTCTCTCTCTCTCTCTCTCTCTCTCTCTGACAGGAACTCACAAAGGGATACCCATGATTAAGCACAGGTGTATTAAAGCCATTGGTATCAGGCAGATGGTACTGAGAAATGAGAAGCGAGAAAAGTGAGGTAAAAGTGAAATAATGTGAGAGAAGGTTAGGTGAAAGTGAGGTAAAGTGAGGAACTAGTGGGCTGTGAGGAACCATCAATAACACAACTTGGGAAGAGGTAAAACTTCTTAAGAACGCGATGATGGATGAGATGGAGAGGAGGAGGACAGGGAGTGGAGGAGGAGGATGAAAGAGAGGGATAAGGAGCAAGAGGAAGAAGAGGAGTCGGGAGTATAGTAGAAAAGTATAGAAGACAAAGCTTGGGAAAGCTTGTTGAATGTCTACAGCTGAGGTTGTTGGCTTGTCGGAGCATTCACTAGATTCCTCAAGTTTATGCTTGGCTAAGATCAACCGACTCTTTAATGAAAGGTGCGGACTTTGTTGACACGGTGAAGATTAAGCATAACTTAATGCCTAAGAAAACAAAGGAAAACAAGGGTGAACATGCGAAGTCAATTGTGCTGGTTGCTACCAAAAAAGTTCCTGGGACATCTCCAGACATGTCATCCAGACATGTCGTCCAGGCATGTCGTCAAGATATGTCTTCCAGACATGTCGAATTCACTGCAAGCGAGTAACACGGCACGATAAAAAAAATAGAATCTGTTGTTAAGGATTGAATAAAAGGCAGAGAGTTCAAGAAGCATCAGTATAATCTAGGGTGTCAGCAAGCCAGATATTGTTGTTTATGTGCCATTGTCGAACAAGTCGTGTATTTTGGATGTAAGACTAGGCACTGATGATGCGGGAATAATAAGTACAAAACATTAGGAAGTCTACTGTGAAACGAGACAGACTCGACACTGAGCTGTGATGTGCTGCCAACACCAGAGTGAGCTGTGGTGTGCTGCCAACACCAGAGTGAGCTGTGGTGTGCTGCCAACACCAGAGTGAGCTGTGGTGTGCTGCCAACACCAGAGTGAGCTGTGGTGTGCTGCCAACACCAGAGTGAGCTGTGGTGTGCTGCCAACACCAGAGTGAGCTGTGATGTGCTGCCAACACCAGAGTGAGCTGTGATGTGCTGCCAACACCAGAGTGAGCTGTG
The DNA here is from genome assembly GCA_009830355.1 of Cherax destructor. NCBI lineage: Eukaryota > Metazoa > Arthropoda > Malacostraca > Decapoda > Parastacidae > Cherax > Cherax destructor. The sequence goes on from WNWK01000464.1 coordinate 106,826, forward strand.
GTGTGCTGCCAACACCAGAGTGAGCTGTGGTGTGCTGCCAACACCAGAGTGAGCTGTGGTGTGCTGCCAACACCAGAGTGAGCTGTGGTGTGCTGCCAACACCAGAGTGAGCTGTGATGTGCTGCCAACACCAGAGTGAGCTGTGATGTGCTGCCAACACCAGAGTGAGCTGTGGTGTGCTGCCAACACCAGAGTGAGCTGTGGTGTGCTGCCAACACCAGAGTGAGCTGTGGTGTGCTGCCAACACCAGAGTGAGCTGTGGTGTGCTGCCAACACCAGAGTGAGCTGTGGTGTGCTGCCAACACCGGAGTGAGTTTTTCAGTAATAACTGACGACAACCACCAAGGTGTTAGCTGCAAGAACACTGGTGCAGGTGCTAGCTGCAGCAACAGCACCTATGCAGGTGCTAGCTGCAACACCTATGCAGGTGCTAGCTGCAACAACACCTATGCAGGTGCTAGCTGCAACAGAACCTATGCAGGTGCTAGCTGCAACAGAACCTATGCAGGTGCTAGCTGCAACAACACCTATGCAGGTGCTAGCTGCAACACCTATGCAGGTGCTAGCTGCAACAACAACTATGCAGGTGCTAGCTGCAACAGAACCTATGCAGGTGCTAGCTGCAACAGAACCTATGCAGGTGCTAGCTGCAACAACACCTATGCAGGTGCTAGCTGCAACACCTATGCAGGTGCTAGCTGCAACAACAATCATAACATGGAGAGGAATAGTGAATTCTTCAACATATTCTTAAGAATTATATTGGAGTGAGTGTGGCAGTACTGGAGGTGGTGTGGTCAGAGTTCTACAAGAAGCAGTGATCGCTGGGAGGGTGAGCAAGAGGTGTGGAGCAGTGGAACACCACTAGTTTCAGGGCTCCACGGATAAGAGCACCAGTGAGCAGGCCAGACCTTAGCTCGGCCAAGCTGCGGATAACCAGGAGAAAGAGTAAGAGAAAAAATAGGGAAGTGAAGGAGGGGTAATGAGGTTAGTGAGAGAGTGGGGATGGAAGATAGAAGAGAGGGGACAGGAGAGGAGTAATTATGTGAGGAATGGGAGCTTGAGGGAACAGAGAGAAATGAAAGAAGAAAAAAAGAAGAAAGAAGAAGATACTTGGGATTGTTATGGCCAGAGTAAACCCAGCAAGGTGGGTTACATCCAGCAGTGTGTATCAGGTTGGTCGCAGCAAGCCAGCCACAATACTTCTAACTTTCAATTATTTATTGATCACTGGGTGAAGGGTGGCGGCCTATGTTAGCAGACTTGTCCATACGTCTCACCTCGTGCAGGGAACAACCCCGGGTCCTTGCAATTGTGAGCTGACCATGCTAACTAGAGGAAGCAGTTTAGTGAAGGATAAAACAAAGTAGAGAGAGAGGGAGAGAGAGAGAGGGGAGGAGGGAGGGAGAGAAACTTTCAACTGGAGCGACTAGTGCTCTTAAAATGCAGTAAACAGGCGGGCGGGCTGGATGGCTAACTGAATGGATGGCTGGCTGGGTGGCTAACTGACTGGATGGCTGGCTGGATGGCTAACTGGCTGGCTGGATGGATGGATGGCTGGCTGGCTGATTGGCTGGATGGCTAACTGGCTGGCTGGATGGATGACTAACTGGCTGGCTGGATGGATGGCTAACTGGCTGGCTGGATGGATGGCTAACTGGCTGGATGGATGGATGGATGACTGGCTGGCTGGATGGCTAACTGGCTGGCTGGATGGATGGCTAACTGGCTGGCTGGATGGCTAACTGGCTGGCTGGATGGATGGCTAACTGGCTGGCTGGATGGCTGGATGGATGGATGGATGGATGGATGGATGACTGGCTGGCTGGCAGACTGGCTGGGCCATCATGGAGACCTTTACCAAGCTGACGAGAAAAAAAGATCAGCTAGGTCGTTTGAGAGTCACTTCTCTACTCTTCGTCTGTGTGGCTGTCAGAAGGCAGGCTCAAAGCTGTCAGTAGGCTGCTGTGAAAGTCTTCACGAGTCCTTGCTGTGCCGGATCAATCAGGCTGTGATGATACATGGACCAGCGGGCCACCAGCAGCAGCAACCTGGTGGACCAGGCACTCATCCCAGAGTCCTGGTCCAGTAGACAAACTCTGTAAATAGGTCGCAGGCAAATCACAGGTTCCTTCGCAACGTTTCACCAGTAACATTGGTGGCAGAGTAAAATACAAAGTGTATTCTGCTGGCAGAGATTAGAGAAGTGAGAGCAGCAAATATTACAGTATTAACCTCGTAAATAGAGCCTAGTCTGCCTGCTGCACAAACACCAAGCTAACCTTGGTAAACACCACTCAATTTTACCACCAAGAAGATGGCAACATTTACCCCAGAAATATGTCGAAATTCCTACCAGAATTAAAACAAAAATGCTCCAAAATGACATGATTCTCTCTCTCTCTCTCTCTCCTCTCTCTCACACACTTTCTCACACCTCACACTTTCTCACTGTCTCTCACACCACACACACGTAGCAACAAGGGGTCATAATTGGAAGTTGAAGACTCAGAAGAATCACAGGGATGTTAGGAAGTATTTATTCAATCACAGAGTTGTCAGGAAGTGGAATAGCCTGGAGACTGATGTAGTGGAGGCAGGATCCATACATAGCTTTAAGAAGAGGTATGATAAAGCTCATGGAGCAGGGAGAGAGTGGACCTAGTAGCAACCAGTGAAGAGGCGGGGCCAGGAGCTATGACTAGGCAGCTGCAACTCACAATTAGGACTACACTACACTCTCTCTCTCTCTCTCTCTCTCTCTCTCTCTCTCTCTCAGCAACTATCACGTCGCTTCTTCACCAAAGAAATAATTATAACGAACAAACACACTCACAAACTTGTTCTTGCATTACAACAACAAAAATCAAAGAAGCGTCAAAAAAAAACCACAATAACTTTGAGTTTCTCAGCCAGAGATGAGAAACATCACTACAGTGAGAAACATCACTACAGTGAGAAACATCACAAAACTCTCGCACTCACAAAATATTAACAAAATTCCCGACAACTTCAGCGTAAAAAACTTCGCGGGCAAATATGCTTATAACTTCCCGCCTAAAACTGAAAAAAAAATCCTCCTTCAAACAACTAAATTTAGAGATGCCAAAATATTTTCTAATAGAACCGTATTGACCCTTGACTGTTACCCACCACTTTAACACGTTTCGCTCACTAGTATTTCCCCTCAGTTCTATTCTTTTATGAAGATGATTTCAGCTATATTTCCCTCATCTATGGACCTTTTCATACAACTTTCTCGGTTTTTTCAAAAATTAAATAGGTGGTTAAAAATCTCTGTATATTAACCTTGTTGCAGTGTAAGACTTATAATAATAATAAAATAATAATAATACGTAATAATAATAATTATATTATTATTTCTATAAGTACAAGGTATACATTCCTATAAGAAGCCATAAGAAACTACTGCATTTTTTTAAAACAATGAATCTTAGACAAAATCACCAGCAATTTTTTTTTTTTTTTTTTTTGGGGGGGGATTCTTAATCAAATGCATTTTTTTTACTGTATCAAGATTTTGAAATACAATTTTGATTTTGAAATGTAAAATGTACTTCTGGACACTAGGCTTCAGGAGAGTGAAGCCTAGTGTCCAGGGGGTGAAGCCTAGTGTCCAGGGAGTGAAGCCTAGTGTCCAGGGAGTGAAGCCTAGTGTCCAGGGTGAAGCTAGTCAGGGGTGAGTCTAGTGTCCAGGGGTGAAGCCTAGTGTCCAGGGTGAAGCCTATTTGGGGAAGTCTATGTCCAGGGAAGCCTAGTGTCAGGAGTGAAGCCTAGTGTCCAGGGGTGAAGCCTAGTGTCCAGGGGTGAAGCCAGTGTCAGGGATGAAGCCATGTCAGGGTGAAACCTAGTGTCCAGGGGGTGAAGCCTAGTGTCCAGGGGGTGAAGCCTAGTGTCCAGGGGTGAAGCCTAGTGTCCAGGGGTGAAGCCTAGTGTCCAGGGAGTGAAGCCTAGTGTCCAGGGGGTGAAGCCTAGTGTCCAGGGGTGAAGCCTAGTGTCCAGGGAGTGGAGCCTAGTATCCAGGGGTGAAAGCCTAGCATCCGGGAGTGAAGCCTAGTCCAGGGTGAAGCCTAGTCACCAGGGAGTGAAGCCTAGTGTCCAGGGGTGAAGTCTAGCGTCCAGGGAGTGAAGCCTAGCATCCAGGGGTGAAGCCTAGATCCAGGGAGTGAAGCCTAGTTCCAGGGAGTGAAGCCTAGTCCAGGGAGTGAAGCCTAGTCCAGGGAGTGAAGCCTAGTCCAGGGATGAAGCCTAGTATCCAGGGAGTGAAGCCTAGCATCCAGGAGATGAAGCCTAGTCCAGGGATGAAGCCTAGCATCCAGGGGTGAAGCCTAGATCCAGGATGGAGCCTAGCATCCAGGAGTGAGCTAGCATCCAGGGAGTGAAGCCTTGCATCCAGGAGTGAAGCCTAGCATCCAGGGAGTGAAGCCTAGCATCCAGGGAGTGAAGCCTAGCATCCAGGGAGTGAAGCCTAGCATCCAGGGAGTGAAGCCTAGCATCAGGGAGTGAAGCCTAGCATCCAGGGAGTGAAGCTAGCATCCAGGGAGTGAAGCCTAGCATCCAGGGAGTGAAGCTAGCATCCAGGAGTGAAGCCTAGCATCCAGGGAGTGAAGCCTAGCATCCAGGGAGTGAAGCCTAGCATCCAGGGGATGAAGCCTAGTGTCCAGGGGATGAAGCCTAGTATCCAGGGAGTGGAGCCTAGCATCCAGGGAGTGAAGCCTAGCATCCAGGGAGTGAAGCCTAGCATCCAGGGAGTGAAGCCTAGCATCCAGGGAGTGAAGCCTAGCATCCAGGGAGTGAAGCCTAGCATCCAGGGAGTGAAGCCTAGCATCCAGGGAGTGAAGCCTAGCATCCAGGGAGTGAAGCCTAGCATCCAGGGAGTGAAGCCTAGCATCCAGGGAGTGAAGCCTAGCATCCAGGGAGTGAAGCCTAGCATCCAGGGAGTGAAGCCTAGCATCCAGGGAGTGAAGCCTAGCATCCAGGGAGTGAAGCCTAGCATCCAGGGAGTGAAGCCTAGCATCCAGAGAGTGAAGCCTAGCATCCAGGGAGGAAGCCTAGCATCCAGGAGTGAAGCCTAGCATCCAGTGGGAAGCCTAGCATCCAGAGAGAAGCCTAGATCCAGGAAGTAACCTAGAATGGATGAAGCTCTAGCATCCAGGAGTGAAGCTCTAGTCATCCAGGAGTAAGCCTAGCATCCAGGGAGTGAAGCCTAGCATCCAGGGAGTGAAGCCTTGGAGAGAGATTCAGAGACAGTAACTAAAGTGAACATAAATATGAACCAGTTTGTTGGCAACACTACACTCCAGGGAAATGATTCCAGGGAATAATGAGAATTTACTTTCTCTGTCTCTTTCTCTCTCTGTCTCTTTCTCTCTGTCTCTTTCTCTCTCTCTCTCTCTTCTTCCGTGTCATCTTATCAGTTCAAACTATCGTTCTTCCTTCACTTCATAACATTACCTGCATGTTCTATATTCACTTTCTATGCTTCCTTTCCTCTTTTATATTATTCTCTGCTAAATTACTTTACGTCTGCATTGTTTTCTGTCAGTTTCTTTAATCTTGTGTTAATTTGCTCAGTTATGCTGCCAGTGACAGTGACAGTGCCAGTACAGTAAGACAACCGGGGTGCAGAATACACATCTATCAGTAACACTGTTGAAGTGATAACTTGCAAGATAAAGTTATCTTTAGAGGCCGAGGTAGATCAAGGTGGTGTTCAGAAAGTGGCTGCTCGGGTTCAATCAAAACAATCCAAATAAATGAAAACTCCCAGCGAGCATTATGGCCAGTACATCACATAACACCGGGGATGACAGCATCACTGTCAGCACATCACATAACACTGGGGATGACAGCATCACTGTCAGCACATCACATAACACCGGGGATGACAGCATCACTGTCAGTACATCACATATCACCGGGGATGACAGCATCACTGTCAGCACATCACATAACACGGGATGACAGCATCACTGTCAGCACATCACATAACACCGGGGATGACAGCATCACTGTCAGTACATCACATAACACTGGGGATGACAGCATCACTGTCAGTACATCACATAACACCAGGGGAGGGGTGTATGACAGACAAACATCACTCAGGGTAGCAGTCAGTGACCTCAACAGAGAATACTTCACGACGCTGAACACACCATGCAAGGCCTGACACAGAGTCTGCAGCGCCAGCTTGGAGCCACAACCTTGTAAACCACGTTTAGAAATCTATAAAAGTTTATAGGTTTCGGTCGAGGCTTGTCCACACACACACAACGTGAAGGCAGGATCCATACACAGCTTTAAGATGAGGTACGATAAAGGTCATGGAGCAGGGAGAGTGGACCTAGCAGCGACCAACGAAGAGGCGGAGCCAGGAGCTGTGAATCGACCCCTACAATCACAAACAGGTGAGTACAGATAGGTGAGTACACACACTCAGGGAGAGAGAGCGACAACGAATAGAAAGGAATAACGAATGCGAGGGGAAGAGACGAGGTTAGAAAGAGAGGTATAAAAGGAAAGACGATAGGAGAGAGGGAGGGATGGAGGGAGATAAGAAGGAAGACAAAAATGAAGTGAGTGAAGTGAAGATGGAAGTGTCTTCCCCTCACTCAAGGCAATAATATTAACCTTCCCCTCTCCCTCATGGCAACTAATGTAGAGGGGAGAGAGAGAGAGAGAGAGAGAGAGAGAGATAGAGAGAGAGAGAGATTATTGGAAGAGCAGCAAAGACGAGAAGAAATAACACAGAAGACAGACGAGAAGACGACGGGCAATATAAAAACAAGAATAATAATGAGAAACACACACACACACAATAATACAAATAATGTTAAGTTATATAGTAACTCTTATCCAGTCAGGGAAGTGAAGACCAGTCAAGGGAAGTGAAGACCAGTCAAGGGAAGTGAAGACCAGTCAAGGGAAGTGAAGACCAGTCAAGGGAAGTGAAGACCAGTCAAGGGAAGTGAAGACCAGTCAAGGGAAGTGAAGACCAGTCAAGGGAAGTGAACACCAGTCAGAGGAAGTGAAGACCAGTCAAGGGAAGTGAACACCAGTCAGAGGAAGTGAAGACCAGTCAAGGGAAGTGAACACCAGTCAAGGGAAGTGAACACTAGTCAGGGGAAGTGAACACTAGTCAGGGGAAGTGAACACAGTCAGGGGAAGTGAACACTAGTCTGGGGAAGTGAACACTAGTCAGGGGAAGTGAACACTAGTCAGGGGAAGTGAACACTAGTCAGGGGAAGTGAACACTAGTCAGGGGAAGTGAACACAGTCAGGGGAAGTGAACACTAGTCAGGGGAAGTGAACACAGTCAGGGGAAGTGAACACTAGTCTGGGGAAGTGAACACTAGTCTGGGGAAGTGAACACTAGTCAGGGGAAGTGAACACTAGTCAGGGGAAGTGAACACAGTCAGGGGACTTCCAGTAAACTGGATCAATCACTGGTCTGGTCGCTCCTCAAAACACTTCACTCAGCCAAGATGTTTTTCACAGTCGTGTAGTAAACAAGTGTAGTAAACAAGGGCAGTAAACAAGGGCAGTAAACAAGGGCAGTAAACAAGTGTAGTTGTCTTCAACACATCACTACAAACAAGTATGGCAGCAGATAAGTGGAAGTTAGCAGTCGTGATATTTAAAGAAGGTTGAGAAAGGTCGTTCTGGCTTCACACTCTACATCAGTCAGTCTTAACTTCACTTGTGGGGACACATTTGATGCTCTTAAGAGCGCCTGAGTTTCCCTGTCTCCTAATACATATGTTTATTTTTCCCTATAATCTACCTTGTCCATAATTACTATCGCATTTGTTTTGTCTGTTTCGTAAGGTTAAGTCCAGGATCTTTCCTTAATTCATGGTATAATTTAACAAATCTCTGATGACAATTGTGCTGTAGAGGTGTGAGCTAAGCTCACACCTCTACAACTTGAAGTAGGTAGGTAAGTTTTGTCAGGAAACAGGACAAGTGTGTCCTGACGCAGGGTTTTAGTCATATGATGATGACCCAGCAGCTGGAGCTTTTGGTCATCTGACCGAGGCCTTCCACTGGCTTACCCCTTCACCCCCTTGAAAAACTATGGTTACAATTACAACCATTTTTTTTTTAAGAAAGGCAAACCTCGCGGGGCTACACACAATGCCAGGGTAATACGAGATGATAATTATGCTTGATCTGAGGCAGGGGATGATAACTACAATCCCTGGGATCAAGAGCCCTTCACCAGTAGGTGGAAGGATCTAATGTAGGATCCTCAAGGATAAGAACATTGATGAAAATAATCCAGGAAAAGTAATTGTCTTTGACGAACGATACGTTCATTTTCCCATAAATTCTGAGACAGGAAACTCAGTATTGTAGGATAATAATAAGGAAAGAGAAGGGAAATATTAGGTTTTGTGGGAAATAGAGACCAAGAGATATAGCACATCAGTGGAAGTTACTTGTGTCCAGCACCCACCCTCCTGTATGACCAAAGTATATGGTGCTCTGTTGCAGAGTATGGTGCTCTGTTGCAGAGTATGGTGCTCTGTTGCAAAGAGAGTATGGTTTTCTATTGGTCTTAATCCAGCAGTAGAGCTGGTCTGTGACCTAGCACCTGGGAGACACACCCTCCAAACATCCCTCAGAACATACAGCAATGTTTGATATGTTATATATTGTAGCAATGTTATCTCTCTCTATATATATATATATATATATATTATATATATATATATATATATATATATATATATATATATATATATATATATATATATATAAAATATGCACTAGAATCACAATCAGTTTTGAAGGGAATAATAAAGGAAGATAGGTAATAAGTATATTGTAAAGGTTTTTATCTTTACTGCTCCTTGATGCTGTGACTGAGAGTATGTTGGTGTCTGGTAGTGGGTTACCACTTGTGATGTACAAGTGTTGTGATGTACATACGAGGCCGGCCAGCAACAGCAGAAACAACAGCAGCAGCAGCATCAACAATAACAGCAGTATCAGCAGCATCGGCAACAACAGCAGCAACAATAACAGCAGTATCAGCAACATCAGCAACAACAGCAGCAGCAAAAACAGCAGCAACGACAGCAGCAGCAGCAACAGCAGCAGCAGCAGCAGCAATAACAGCAGCAGCAAGAACAGCAACAGTGTTAACATCATTACAGTCAGGGTCTAACACACGCACCGCGAAATTAAAGACTCGTCAACACTTCATCACCATCAAGGTGTCTGCAAGGCAGGAACTTGCACTGGCCTGTACCTAGTGACGCAGGGTGAGTGCAGGATCCTGGCCTGTACCTAGTGACGCAGGGTGAGTGCAGGATCCTGGCCTGTACCTAGTGACACAGGGTGAGTGCAGGTTCCTGGCCTGTACCTAGTGACACAGGGTGAGTGCAGGATCCTGGCCTGTACCTAGTGACACAGGGTGAGTGCAGGATCCTGGCCTGTACCTAGTGACGCAGGGTGAGTGCAGGATCCTGGCCTGTACCTAGTGACACAGGGTGAGTGCAGGATCCTGGCCTGTACCTAGTGACGCAGGGTGAGTGCAGGATCCTGGCCTGTACCTAGTGACGCAGGGTGAGTGCAGGATCCTGGCCTGTACCTAGTGACACAGGGTGAGTGCAGGATCCTGGCCTGTACCTAGTGACGCAGGGTGAGTGCAGGATCCTGGCCTGTACCTAGTGACACAGGGTGAGTGCAGGATCCTGGCCTGTACCTAGTGACACAGGGTGAGTGCAGGATCCTGGCCTGTACCTAGTGACGCAGGGTGAGTGCAGGATCCTGGCCTGTACCTAGTGACGCAGGGTGAGTGCAGGATCCTGGCCTGTACCTAGTGACCAGGGTGAGTGCAGGATCCTGGCCTGTACCTAGTGACGCAGGGTGAGTGCAGGATCCTGGCCTGTACCTAGTGACGCAGGGTGAGTGCAGGATCCTGGCCTGTACCTAGTGACGCAGGGTGAGTGCAGGATCCTGGCCTGTACCTAGTGACACAGGGTGAGTGCAGGATCCTGGCCTGTACCTAGTGACGCAGGGTGAGTGCAGGATCCTGGCCTGTACCTAGTGACGCAGGGTGAGTGCAGGATCCTGGCCTGCGCTGTGGCCACAATTCCCTCTTGTTAGAGTTATTTTCCACAAAGTTAATTTTCACTTAGTGTATTCAGTGCGCTCCTGCTTTTCATTAATGGTATTTTGCACCGCCTGCCAAGCCTCTTACCTTCATAGGGAGTGATTTCTGTGTACAGATTTGGTACCAATACCTCAAGGATTTTCCAGGTGTAGATTATTATGAATCATTCTCGCCTACGTTCCAAGGAGTACAGATCGAGGGACTTCAAATGTTCCCAGTAATTTAGGCCCTAGACTGAATTTATGCAGCGACAGTTCTTTGCACATTCTCAAAGTCTGCAATTTCGCTTGTCTTGAACAGAGGTGTCAGTGTACACCATTACTCCAGCCTGGAGAGGACAAGTGGCTAGAAGAGTATCATTAACTTGCCATCTCTTCTTTTAAAGATTCTAGTAATCCACTCTATCATTTTCCCTGCGATCGTGATAGTGACTCTGTTGTGATCCTTCAGGGAGAGATCTGACACAATCACTCCCAGGTTTGTTTTATGCTTTCTTCCAGTCTGTTTCCTCAGTCTTTCCATAACGGAATAAATAAAACTTGTCCTCATTGAACATCATAACTCATACAGATTCTAGTATCGTTTGCAAAGGATGATAGTGTTAAAATTTATGCCTCTGTCTATGACAGATATGAGATAGAGAACAGAGGCCAGTACTGTGCCTTAGGGAACAGAGCTTTTCACTATGGCAGCCTCTGATTTCATTTTTGCAAAGTGATTGTAAACAACATTTGCATTTTTGCTTGTCTTCCAGTGCATCTAAGACCCTGTCTGTCGTAATGGTCAAGCAATTGTACGAGGCAGGAGCAACCTGCTCTAAACCCATGCTGTCCTGGGTTGTGCACTTGTTGAGATTCCATGTAATTAACAGTCTTGCTTCTTAAGTCTCTCTCAAAGAGTTTGATAAAGTGGAAAGTCAGCGCTATTGGTTTATAGTTTTTTTTTGCGATTGCTTTACTGCCACCTTTGTGGAGTGGGGCTATGTCAGTGGTTTTTAAGACTGACGGATAATTCCAATGTCCAGACTCCTCCTCTTTAGAATATTCAAGGCACGAGATAGTGGTTTCTTGCAGTTCTTGATAAATATGAAGTTCCATGAGTCAGTGCCTGGGGCAGAGTGAAGGGGCATGCAATGGGCGGCTTTTTCGAAGTCAAGCGGAGTTAGAGATACTATGTCAGAAATAATAGAGACGTCGGCAGGGTTTTAAGTCTCATCCTGGAAAACTTATTTCGATTGTCAATGTGTACAGTGATTAATGTTTACAGTGATTAATGGTTCAGTGAACACAGTCACAGTGCACCATCAGTATTTCACTGTTACCCTGGTGTCGTCAGTGTAGCTGCCATCTTTAACCCATGGACTGATACTGGATGTGCAACATCCACGTCAAGGATTACTGCAAGTTTACCTGAAGACAATTCTGGGGAATCACGAACCTAGACTTTTGGCTTGATCAACCAGGCTGTTGGTGCTAGACGCCAGAGGGACAACGTATGCACCTCAGCTCGGTTGATCAACCACTAATAGAACTTATCGGGTTCCCTAGTGAAGACAGTCAGGGGTCTGTTGGTAATCTTCCTTATATATGAAGGGAGGGTGTTGAAGAGTCTTGGTTTCTTTACACTTACCGGGTAATTTTTAATTTTAGATTGAGATGTGGAGGAGATAAGACGATGATTACTTCCACCTCGTTAACCACAACAGTAATTAGGTCCTCAATTAGGCCTCGCTCTCGTCCAATTAAAGGAAATTGGCGATAACATTTGTCAAAGACTAACTAGCTGAGATGGTAACACTGTCGTGTCTGGAGGAGGCCGGCTCCAGCCTGGCATCACTGCTTACCACAGCCCTTCATGCAGGTGAAGGACTCTTGATCCAAGGAACTGGAGCGAGCGACTGCAATAACAACACTTACCAGAAATATTCACTGGTAACCCAAACTCTTCACCAACCTGAAAATAAAGAAAATAACTCAAATTAACATTATTGAATGTTCAGTACTAATAACAGACTACCATAACAATTGTGATGGTTAGTTACACACAGTTATAACAACAGTTATGATGACCAGTGTATACACTGTCCATTACTGAGAGAAATGTCTCAGTGTATATACAGTGGTGTTTCAGTGTAGTATATAAACTAAGACACTTCTCTCAGTGCATATAATACCAACATTACAGTAGCATCATCATCATTAATACCAACATTACAGTAGCATCATCATCAGTAATACCAACACTACAGTTGCATCATCAGTGATACCAACATTACAGTAGCATTCATCAGTAATACCAACACTACAGTAGCATCATCATCAGTAATACCAACACTACAGTAGCATCATCAGTAATACCAACACTACAGTAGCATCATCATCAGTAATACCAACACTATTGTAGCATCATCAGCAATACCAACACTACTGTAGCATCAATATATACATAATCAGTGACAAACACTGATATATACATATATATGTACTAGACATATATATATCACACCTCATGTTCTGTATATGCCATCTTTATATCAACAATGTATCTCTTAAATCTTTTGTACCATATTATGTAATAAAATATACCTATTGGTAAAAAAGAATGAAAAGATGGGGTGGTAGGGGAAGTGGAATATTCAAATGGGTTCAGGAAGAAATCCAAATGTTCTTCCTTGAAGCCTTTTATCCACTTCTCCGAGGCTATGGGTCCCACATTGACACCAGAGGTGGACCCCATATATATATATATATATATATATATATATATATATATATATATATATATATATATATATATATATATATATATATATATAGTGTGTATATATATATTTTTTTTTTATTAACACATCGGCCGATTCCTCACCAAGGCAGGTGGCCCGAAAAAGAAAACTTTCATCATCATTCACTCCATCACTGCTTGCCAGAAGGGTGCTTTTACACTACAGTTATAAACTGCAACATTAACACTCCTCCTTCAGAGTGCCGGCACTGTACTTCCCATCTCCAGAACTCAAGTCCGGCCTGCCGGTTCCCTGAATCCTTCATAAATGTTACTTTGCTCACACTCCAACAGCACGTCAAGTATTAAAAACCATATGCCTCCATTCACTCATATCAAATACGCCTCACACATGCTTCTGGAAGTCCAAGCCCTCGCACACAAACTTCCTTTACCCCTCTCCAACCTTTCCTAGGCCGACCCTACCCCGCCTTCCTCCACTACAGATTTATACATCTCGAAGTCACTCTGTCTCGTTCCATTCTCTCTACATGTCCAAACCCACCTCAACAACCCTCCTCAGCTCTCTGAACAATCGTTTTGGTAATCCCGCACCTCCTCCTAATTTCCAAACTCCGAATTCTCTGCATTATATTCACACCACACATTGACCTCAGACATGACATCTCCACTGCCTCCAGCCTCTCCTCGTTGCAACATTCATCACCCATGCTTCACACCCATATAAGAGCGTTGGTATAACTTACTCTCTATTCCCCTTTACTTCCATGGACAAGGTTCTTTGTCTCCACAGACTCCGAAGTGCTCCACTCACCCTTTTCCTCATCAATTCTATGATTCACCTCATCCTTCATAGACCCATCCTCCGACATGTCCACTCCCAAATATCTGAATACATTCACCTCCTCCATACTCTCTCCTCCAATCTGATATCCAATTTTTCGTCACCTATTCTTTTTGTTATCCTCATCACCTTACTCTTTCCTATATTCACTTTCAATTTTCTTCTTTTACACACCCTACCAAATTCATCCACCAACCTCTGCAGCTTCTCTTCAGAATCTCCCAAAAGCACAGTGTCATCAGCAAAAGCAACTGTGACAACTCCCACTTTGTATTTGCTTCTTATCTTTTAGCCCAACACCTCTTGCCAAGACCCTCGCATTCACTTCTCTTACAACCCCATCTATAAATATATTGAACAACCACGGTGACATCACACATCCTTGTCTAAGGCCCACTTTTACTGGGAAATAGTCCCCTTCCCTCCTACACACTCTAACCTGAGCCTCACTATCCTCATAAAAACTCTTCACTGCTTTCAGTAACCTTCCTCCTATTCCATACACCTGCAACATCTGCCACATTGCCCCCTATCTACCCTATCATACGCCTTTTCCAAATCCATAAATGCCACAAAAACATCTTTACCCTTATCCAAATACTGTTCACCTATATGTTTCACTGTAAACACTTGGTCTACACACCCCTACCTTTCCTAAAGCCCCCTTGTTCATCTGCTATCCTGCTTTCTGTTTTACTCTTAATTCTTTCAATAATAACTCTACCATACACTTTACCAGGTACACTCAACAGACTTATTCCCCTATAATTTTTGCACTCTCTTTTGTCCCCTTTGCCTTTATACAAAGGAACAATACACGCTCTCTGCCAATCCCTAGGTACCTTACCCTCTTCCATACATTTATTAAATAATAGCACCAACCACTCCAAAATTATATCCCCACCTGCTTTTAACATTTCTATCTTTATCCCATCAATCCCAGCTGCCTTACCCCTTTCATTCTACCCACTGCCTCACGAACTTCCCTACACCCACAACTGGCTCTTCCACACTCCTACAAGATGTTATTCCTCCTTGCCCTACACACGAAATCACAGCTTCCCTGTCTTCATCAACATTTAACAAATCCTCAAAATATTCTCTCCATCTTCCCGATACCTCTAACTCTCCATTTAATAACTCTCCTCTCCTATTTTTAACTGTCAAATCCATTTGTTCTCTAGGCTTCCTCAACTTATTAATCTCATTCCAAAACTTTTTCTTATTTTCAACAAAATTTGCTGATAACATCTCACCCACTCTCTCATCTGCTCTCTTTTTACATTGCTTCACCACTCTTTTAACCTCTCTTTTCTCTCCATATACTCTTCCCTCCTTGCATCACTTCTACTTTGTAAAAACCTCTCATATGCTAACTTTTTCTCCCTTACTACTCTCTTTACATCATCATTCCACCAATCGCTCCTCTTCCCTCCTGCACCCACTCGCCTGTAACCACAAACTTCTGCTGAACACTCTAACACTACATTTTTAAATCTACCCCATACATTTTCGACCCCATTGCCTACACTCTCACTAGCCCATCTATCCTCCAATAGTTGTTTATATCTTACCCTAACTGCCTCCTCTTTTAGTTTATAAACCTTCACCTCTCTTTTACTTACTGATTCTATTTTCCTTGTATCCCATCTACCTTTTACTCCCACTGTAGCTATAACTAAAAAGTGATCTGATATATCTGTAGCCCCTCTATAAACATGTACATCCTGAAGTCTACTCAACAGTCTTTTATCTACCAATACATAGTCCAACAAACTACTGTCATTACGCCCTACATCATATCTTGTATATATATATATATATATATATATATATATATATATATATATATATATATATATATATATATATATATATATATATATATATATATATATATATACTGAGAGACTCTGGGTTTATATAACACTGACCAGTGATCATAATGTGTTCACTATTCCTTGTAATAACGAACACCACGAGATAGCGAACCCTATAAAATAAACTCCACAAAGTAACGAACCCTACGTGTAAGTACTCCTTAATCTACCGAGCTTTACGATGATTTACGTATTGTCCTCTGACCTTCTCTACTTTCCTCGCCCCAGCTGTGACTTGACAATGGTGCACGGCGGACCGAAACGTCCTCAACAGTAACAACAACGCAGTCCAATGGTACCAACGTTACGTTCCAGACAGTAACAACAACAGCTCAATCCAAAGCTACCAGTGTTACGTTCTAAATAGTGACAACAATGGAGTGGAAAGGCTGCAGTGGTGTGTTGGGTAGAGTGGTCGGCAACAAAGGCGAGCTTGGCGGCTGGGTGACTCTGAACAAATGCTTGACTAACACTTGAATCACTTCACTGACTATATCATCAACACACAGACACTCACACTGATCTTTCTAGTGCGACACAGATGCTATTACACAGAGATGTGCACCTGCTTGACGTTAATCCCTCTTCCCCAGGGATTAATTCCTGTGTTAAGAGATTAAAACCTGCTTTAAGGGATTAAACCCCGTTTTAAGATATTAAAATAATCTTGATGGGGTCTAAGTCTATATGTGTCATTATTGACTCTGGTGCGGTCGACAGGGTTCAAACCTGTCGTACGCATACAACCTGTGCTGAGAGTTCAAAATGCTATGGAACGCAGGGGTTCCAGGTCTGTCTGACTGTCTCTCTCTGTATCTGTCTGTGTCTGTCTCACAGAGTGCTAAAATTATAATTTGATATGTACAACCGTTGTCCGTTTTCTGTTTAACAGAGAGAGAGAGAGAGAGAGAGAGAGAGAGAGAGAGAGAGAGAGAGAGAGAGAGAGAGAGAGAGAGAGAGAGACCATCAGGACAACGCTCAGGAAGTCAGGAGCCCATCAGAACGTCAGGAGCACATCAGGAAACTCAGACCGTCAGGACAACACTCAAGATGTCAGCACACCATCAGGACAACACTGAGGACGTGAGAGCACCATCAGGACGTCAATGTTATGAGTACCTTCAGCTACTGCTATTTACCTCTTGTATGCAAATTAGGCAGGAGAAACCCAGACTTGAAAATGACTTAATTCTGACGTGTATTGACCTTCATGACCTGTAGTGACCCCGCCTACCACCAGGGAAGGGTGCGTAGGGCTGGTAGTGTGTGGTGGTGGTGGTGGGTGGTGGTTGGTAAACGTGTAATTGGTAGTGGTGGTGGTTGGTAATGGTGCAGTTGGTAGTGGTGGTGGTTGGTAAACGTGTAATTGGTAGTGGTGGTGGTTGGTAATGGTGCAGTTGGTAGTGGTGGTGGTTGGTAATGGTGTAGTTGGTAGTGGTGGTGGTTGGTAATGGTGTAGTTGGTAGTGGTGGTGGTTGGTAATGGTGTAGTTGGTAGTGGTGGTGGTTGGTAATGGTGTAGTTGGTAATGGTTGGTAATGGTGTAGTTGGTATTATTATTATAAAAAAACGCTAAACCACAGGGGTCATACAGCGCAGGTGTAGTTGGTAGTGGTGGTGGTTGGCAGTGGTGGTAGTTAGTGTTGGTGGTGGTGGCGGTTGATAGTAGTGGGGTAGTTGGTGGTGGTGGTTGGTAGTGATGGTCCTTGGTAGTGGTGTAGGTGGTGGTGGTTGGTAGTGTTACAGTAGTGTTGGTGTTACTAATGATTGTGTTACAGTGGTGTTGGTATTACTGATGTTGATGCTACAGTAGTGTTGGTATTACTGATGATGCTACAGAAGTGTTGGTATTACTGATGATGCTACAGTAGTGTTGGTATTGCTGATGATGCTACAGTAGTGTTGGTATTACCGGTGGTTCTACAGTAGTGTTGGTATTATTCCTGATAGTACTACAGTAGTGTTGGTATTACTCCTGATAGTAATACAGTAGTGTTGGTATTACTAATGATGGTGCTACAGTAGTGTTGGTATTACTCCTGATAGTACTACAGTAGTATTGGTATCACTGATGATGATGCTACAGTAGTGTTGGTATTATCGATGAGTGAATATGAAAATGGTATAAAATACCAACATGTTAGGTAAGACATATGAAACAGTTAGGTATCTTCATTTCGAAACGTTTTTCCTACACAGTAGTCTTCTTCACTCGAGTACAGAAAGTTGGTAGAAGCAGAAGAGATGTGAAGACGATATAATCAGTCCATCACCCTTGAAGACTGATGATGCTACAGTAGTGTTGGTATTACTGATGATGCTACGGTAGTGTTGGTATTACTGATGATGCTACGGTAGTGTTGGTAGTACTGATGATGCTACGGTAGTGTTGGTATTACTGATGATGCTACGGTAGTGTTGGTATTACTGATGATGCTACAGTAGTGTTGGTATTACTGATGATGCTACAGTAGTGTTGGTATTACTGATGATGCTACAGTAGTGTTGGTATTACTGATGATGCTACAGTAGTGTTGGTATTACTGATGATGCTACAGTAGTGTTGGTATTACTGATGATGCTACAGTAGTGTTGGTATTACTGATGATGATGCTACTGTAGTGTTGGTATTACTGATGATGCTACTGTAGTGTTGGTATTACTGATGATGCTACTGTAGTGTTGGTATTACTGATTATGCTACTGTAGTGTTGGTATTACTGATTATGCTACTGTAGTGTTGGTATTACTGATGTTGCAGTAGTGTTGGTATTACTGATGTTGCAGTAGTGTTGGTATTACTGATGATGATGCTACTGTTGGTATTACTGATGATGCTACTGTAGTGTTGGTATTACTGGTGGTGTTACAGTAGTGGTTGTACTACTGATGTTGCTACAGTAGTGTTGGTATTACTGATGCTAGAGTAGTGTTGGTATTACTGATGATTGTGCTATAGTGGTATTACTGATGTTGTTGCAGTAGTGTTGGTATTACTGATAATAATGCTACAGTAGTTATTACTGATGATGCTGTTGCAGTAGTGTTGGTATTACTGATGATGATTTTGCAGTAGTGTTGGTATTACTGATGATGTCAGTAGTGTTGGTATTACGATGATGCTTGTTGCAGTGAGTGTTGGCATTACTGATGATGATTTTGCAGTAGTGTTGGTATTACTGATGATAATGCTTCAGTAGTGTTGGTATTACTGATGATAATGCTGCAGTAGTGTTGGTATTGATAAATTAGACACATATGCAACACTTGGGTATTTTTACTGATGAAACGTTTCGCCACACAGTGGCTTCAGTGTTGATATTACTGATGATGGTGCTACAGTAGTGTTGGTATTGCTGATAATGGTGTTGCAGTAGTGTTGGTATTGTTAAATTGACATATGCAACATTGGGTATCTTTCATTGGGATAATGTTTCACAAGTGTTGTATACTGATCAGATATGTAGAAAGTGTTTGGTATACTGGATGTTGTGCAGTAGTTTGGATTCTGATAATCATCTCAGGTTTACTGTGATTGTCAGATGTGTTACTGTGCATCAAGTTTCTATAGATTGCATGTGTGGCATACTGTGTATTTCAGGACTTGATAAGCTCAGAGTCTATTCATATACGCAGTAGTGTTGGTATTACTGATGAATGCTCGTGGGGTACTGATGAATGTAGTGTTGGTTTACTGATGATAATATCAAGTGTTGTATAATTGACCTTCAAGTTTTACAACTTTCAGTGCTCTGGATATATATATCTACAGTGTTGGTATTACTGATAATGGTGTTGCAGTAGTGTTGGTATTACTGATGATGGCAGTTGTTATATTCAATCATAACTTCTGACCTTCAATGTTTTACATACAACGCCTGGCGGCAGTAATATTTAATAACATTAGTAGCAAAATCGGATTTAAAATTTGGCGTTGAAAATAAAATAAAAATAAATAAGTCAAATTTCAGAGCTTTACAACCGCGCTTCCTTGGCGCCGCCATCTTGGATGTGACATCTTGGATACGATATATTGGAAACGACATATTATAGACGACATATTGTAGACGACATATTGTAGACAACATATCCGCGGTATTGTGAAGAGACTTCAAGGTTAAGAGACCATTCTAACAAATTTAATATTACATCATTCTAATATTTATTGAGGGTGTGAAGGTCTCTCCTTTAAGTCATTTATAAGACTAGCAACTTGGCGGCAAGTGAAGGTAAGTGTTGTGGCGGAGCTAAAGTGCACAAGTGGCGCTGGCCGGAGAACTTGCAAGAGAATACTGAACGTTAAAACTGAACCGGAGAATTGGAAAGAAAAATTCGGACAAGGGAATTACGAGAGAATTGGGTGTGAGGGGAATTAGAGTAGAGAATTTGTGACAGAGGAATTGATAAAAAGAAAAGCGAAGGAGAGAATTTTGTGCTGGAGAAGTGAGCGAGGGAGAGTGTGAGAGGCAGAACGTCACTCACATGGTAAATGCTAGGAAAAAGGGAAGAAAATTTAGGAACAGCAAATTGTTTTTTTTTCTGTAATCGAGGAAAATAAAGGAGAGAAGTTTTACCTTTTGTAAATCAATTTGAGTTTGTTAAAAAAAAGTTTTTTTTTTCAAATCTCGCTGCCTGAAACCCACCAAGACCCACCTCAGACCCACCAAGACCCACCCAAGAGCCATCAACACCCACCTCAGACCTCCGCCAAGACCCACCCAAGAGCCATCAAGACCCACCTCAGCCCCAAAAAAAGCCCACCTCAGACCCACCTCACCCCCAAAAAAGCCCACCTCAGACCCACCTCACCCCCAAAAAAGTCCACCTCAGACCACCTCACCCCCAAAAAAGTCCACCTCAGACCCACCTCACCCCAAAAATACATCTCAGCAGACCTACACCTCAGTTGACAGTTAACTGGTCCAGAAAGTCCATAAGCAGCAGCCCACGCCCACATGAGTGTCTCAGTGACACACACACACACACACACACACACACACACATCAGAGGTGATTACAAGATGCCGTGGGAGATCAGAGGACGCTAAAGGTAATCAGAAAATGTCATATGCAATCAGAAGACGTCAGTTTGTGGAGTGAGGAAGAAGGATGAGTGGATGATACATGGGTAAAAAGGAAGAGTAGACAGACGTGGGAGAGATGAAGAGGCAGAAGAATGTAAAGACGAAGAGAAAAAGAACAATCATGGGGACAGAGAGAGAGAGAGAGAGAGAGAGAGAGAGAGAGAGAGAGCAGTAATTACTCCATGACTGCTGGGTAACCAGGTAACCATGTAATCAGGTACCTCAGTACCCAGGTAACTAGGTACCCAGGTACCTCAGTACCCAGGTAACTAGGTACCTCAGTACCCAGGTGCCTCAGTATCCAGGTAACCAGGTACCCAAGTCCCTTCTAATTATACATTCCAAATGAAGCAATATTCCCGAGGTACAAATTACTCTGGACACAGACATTAAGAACACAAGACTAACATTCGTTTCTCCTCTTCCTCTCTTCTGTTCCTCTTCTCTCTCTTCCCTCATAAATCTTTCTTCCTTATTTTCTTTATCTTTCTGTAACTCTCCTCTACATCGTCCCATCTCTTCTCCTTCTACTTTTCTTCCTTCTTCTTTTCCCTCATCAAACTTCTCTTCCTTCAGTTCGACCAAGAGTTCCCTGGTCAGAGTGAATGGGTCACAATCACAATTTCTGGATTTGATTCCCGGGTTCAGCAAAACGTTTGGGCGTGTCTCTTTACACCTGTTATCAGTAAATATGTACCAGGGTGTTAGTCTTCTTACACCTGCTGCAGTCAATAGGTACCAAGGTTTATATAAGCCTCCTCACACCTGCTGCCACATCATTTCCTCCTCCTCGTCCTTGTGTTGAGGCAGCAGTTAACAAACAGTAACAAGAGTGAGTGAGAGAGTAATGGAGTCATTCAGTCATTATATTTGTTGTGTACCACGCCAAGACCTCCCAGCACGGAGGGAGGGGAAGGATGGGGAGGAAAGGGGAGGCCACTACCTTCTTATTTCTTCTGGGGTCACACACTAATGAGTCCATCTTGCCCACCTGACTCACCTTTGTTACCTGTCCATTCATTACTTAGCCCACCCACCACATGGCCCACCCACCAGCACACACCACCTGCTCCCCACCACCTGAGTCACTCACTGGTGTCCTACTCACCGCTCAGGTGCACCAACTGGTCCACACACACTTGGTGCGTGAGCTTACTGAAATATTCTGGGAAGACAATATAATAAACGAGGACTTAACCTAATATCTCAAGAAGATGAGCTCAAAGGCAAGAGAAACATATTCCAGACACATACTGTTACGAATGAGAGAAGCTGCTAGCTGGAAAGGAAGAGACGCGCCTTCTGTAGCTGGAGACGACGGATAACAAAGTTCCTCACAAGCAAGAGACTCTGAAGAAGGAAAAGTAAAACTGACTAAGGAAATGAAAAACGCTGACCTCAAATTGAATACAACAGAGTCCAGGAGAGACAGAGGGAGCAAAACAGAAATTCAATGTACTTCTAACACGCAGAGAAACAAGAGGAAAAACAATCTAGTATCAGGTCTTTGAGTGAAGATGGAACCTTCACCATGTTCTTCACTAGTTTCTGGGATACTTAAGGGAAAATGGATACTTATGAACATAAGGAGCACTGCAGCAGGCCTACTGGCCCATGCGAGGCAGGTCCAACTCACACCCACTCATACCTAATAGAAGCCAGATAATAATAAAGAGAATGAAATCAAGAGTTGTTTTAATGAAGTTTTATTGTCCCTTCCCAGGCACTCTACTCGCTCTACTTCTGACATATTTTATTTTTTAGCTAAAATACGTAATCACATTTTTAATCGAAACTGCTGCTCACTTGTATTGACAGCCGCCTTCTAAACAAGTAAAATGGCAGAACTGGGGAATGTACAGGGAACCTTCACAGCTCGTATAAACTTATTCCAGCACTTAAATTAGTGGGAGCGTTGGAAGTCACTCAAACACTGGAAGCAACTTCAGGTGACCATCATCAGGCCCACCCACTACCATCAGGCCCACCCACTACCCACCATCTGGCCCACCCACTACCATCAGGCCCACCCACTACCCACCATCAGGCCCACCCACTACCCACCATCAGGCCCACCCACTACCCACCATCTGGCCCACCCACTACCCACCATCAGGCCCACCCACTACCCACCATCTCAACGTAGAGTCATTAGTTAGATTAACTTGTTTAAAAAACAATAAAAAGGACGAAAAGATTTGTGGTCGGCGGGAGGATGGAGAGTGGGGGATAGTAAGAGGGTGGGGGATAGTAAGAGGGTGGGGGATAGTAAGAGGGTGGGGGATAGTAAGAGGGTGGGGGATAGTAAGAGGGAGGGGTGGTGAGTGGAGGCTAAGAGGTAGGGATGAAGGATGGCAGTGAGGAAGGTGGTGGTAACCAGAAAGTAATGCAGGTAGTC
Source organism: Cherax destructor (assembly GCA_009830355.1). NCBI lineage: Eukaryota > Metazoa > Arthropoda > Malacostraca > Decapoda > Parastacidae > Cherax > Cherax destructor. Next base: position 129,919 of record WNWK01000464.1, read on the forward strand.
TGGCAGATCTGTGAGTGGTCTTCAGGGAGTTATATAAGATATGTCGGGTTCCAAACTTGAATACCTGAATCACTCCATATGACAACAAGGAACTTGACAGACGGTGCAAAATACTTCCACCAAAAAGCAGAGGCTCGACGAGTACACTGAGAACTTGAGTGTCAGGGGTTCCCGACTCTCCAACGCCCTCCCTCCATGCATGTGGAAAATTACTAACAAACCTCTGGCTTCAAGAGGGATCTGGACAAATTCCTCAAATCAGTGCCTGACCAGCCAGGCTGTAGTTCATGCTAGACCATTAATGTTCCTAATACATATAAATGACCTACAGGAGGATACTGAATCCTGTGTCATTGTTCGCTGACGATGTAAAACTAATGAATAGAATAAGAACAGAAGAGGACAGTGATAAACTGCAGAGACCTTAACAGACTGCAGACGTGCTCAAGCAAGAAGTTTCCGAGTTCAACCCAAACAAAGAAAGACGAGACACGACACAATGCAACATAGACGAAGAGAAGCTGCAAATATCAGAGTGAAAGAGGACTTGGGGGTGAATATAACACCGAACATATCACCAGACTTGCACAGTAACCCTACAACGTCAACATCACATGCAAGTTTAACAAATCTGAGAACAGCATTAAGGAACTCCAACAAAGTATGCTTCAGTACTCTTTATACGACATAATTAAAGTCAATCACTGAGTACGTGGCCCCAGCATGGAGCCCACACCTGGTCAAGCACTTGCAGCAGCTCGAAAAGTTCCAAAGGTTTGCAGACTGGTACCAGAACTGCAGCAAGTGTACTATGAGGAGAAGTTGAAGAAACTAAACCTGGCGATTTAAGAAAAAAATACAAGGGAAGACATGATTACGACATACAAAATCTTAAGAGAAATTGACAGGACTGATTGGGGTAGACTGTTGGAAGTAAGAGGACCAGGATCAAGTTGACATAGTGGAATGACATGGATGAGGCAGCAGTGGAGGTGAACTCAATACACAGCTTCAAGACTAGATATGGTAAGACCCATGAGGCCAGAAATCAGTGATGCCGAACAAGGTGATCTAGGAGACGGGGCCAGGAGCAGAGTTTCGACCCCCAACTCCTCCATGGTTAGTTTAATATCTTTATTATGCACCCCATACCCATCCTGTGGGCGACGCCTCCATGGTCAGCCGCCAACGTCATTATCGCCACTGCTGCCTCCGCCACTGCTGCCTCCGCCGCTGCTGCCACCGCCGGTGCTGACACTGCTGCCACCAAGTGTGGATCCAGTAGACACGAAGAGCAAACATTTAACAAATATTTCCGCCAGACTCGGGATCCCGTGTTTACCTTCCTCTCACTCACTCACCCACCCAACCAACCACCCAAATTCAGAACCTTCTTAAACCGCTGGTGACTGCTGGGAACCTCTGGTGACCTCTGGTGACCGAACTAAGATGCTCATCTTTGCTACTTAGTGTCTTAGTGCCCTTGTCTTCTTGGAAACCAATAAAATAATTTTTCTTTGTTATTTTCCTCGTATTTCTTCTTCAGAAACTCAAATTCGTGGCGAGAATCGAAAAGAAGAGATGGTATTAAATACCCTGAGTCTGACAGCTGGCTCAAGTGTGTTAATCTTGTGCTGGAGGTTCACGATGCTTTATCTTCTCTGTATTATGAGACTGTCAGTCATATATCCAAGACAAACTGTGCTCACTAGGGATGAGGGAGGCATGTAGGGAGTGGCTTAAACTGCGCTCACTAGGGATGAGGGAGGCATGTAGGGAGTGGCTTAAACTGCGCTCACTGGTCATCCCATTACCATCCCACAACGCAGAGTTATAGGAAAAACAGTTGCAATAGATGCAAACTTCAGTCACGTCTATGACGTTCTTGACCTCATCTCTTACCTCATCCCATGACCTTTCTCTTCAACCCATCTTTGACCTCTCTGTGACCTCTCTCTCGAGTTTGACCTCAGGAAGCATGTTTGTTTTATAAGACAATGACACGTTATTTACCTGGAATGTTTTGCGAGAGTCATCGCCCTGAAACGTTCCCGGTAATATAGATGCTTGACTGAATCTTTGCGAGAAGTGAAGGTTCTCTGCACATTCTCCAGGTCCGCAGTTTCGCCGACCTTGAAGAAACCTGCTAGAGTACAGCAGTGCTCCAGACTAGAGAGAACAAGAAACTTAGAGAGACTCACCATTAACTTGACATCCCTTGAAGGTTCTAGTTATTCAGCCTGTTATTTTCCTTGTGGTTGTGATAGTGACATTGTTGTCATCCTTGAAGGTGAGATGATCTGACATGATTGATACAAAATCTCTCATATTATTCTTACGGACGGGTTGGAGGGAGGGGGTGAAGGAGGTTTTTAGTGCTGTGAACTTGAGCATCCAGCAGGCTTGTGTGTGTGTGTGTGTGTGTATTTGTGTTAGCTAAGAGTTGAAACAAGTGGTTTTTGAGTGTTAGCAAAGTATCATTTATGAAGAGATTCAGGGAAACTGGTTAGCCGGACTTGAGTCCTGGAGGTGGTAAGTAGAGTACCTGCACTCTGAAGAATGGTCGCATCGTTATGTTGCTATCTAACTACCATGTCTACCATACCTCCACCATGACGGTTGCACCTCAACAGCCTCTACCATGATGGTTGCACCTCCATAACCTCCACCAATACACAAACTCATCAATAATACATTTCACTTGGTACAATTTGCATACAGCCATGAATGTGATGAATAACATGATGACAATTCAGAACCTGTGAACACTGCGGTTGTACCTCCAGTGAACACTGCGGTTGTACCTCCAGTGAACACTGCGGTTGTACCTCCAGTGAACACTGCGGTTGTACCTCCAGTGAACACTGCGGTTGTACCTCCAGTGAACACTGCGGTTGTACCTCCAGTGAACACTGCGGCTGTACCTCCAGTGAACACTGCGGCTGTACATCCAGTGAACACTGCGGCTGTACATCCAGTGAACACTGCGGCTGTACATCCAGTGAACACTGCGGCTGTACATCCAGTGAACACTGCGGCTGTACATCCAGTGAACACTGCGGCTGTACATCCAGTGAACACTGCGGCTGTACATCCAGTGAACACTGCGGCTGTACATCCAGTGAACACTGCGGCTGTACATCCAGTGAACACTGCGGCTGTACATCCAGTGAACACTGCGGCTGTACATCCAGTGAACACTGCGGCTGTACATCCAGTGAACACTGCGGCTGTACATCCAGTGAACACTGCGGCTGTACATCCAGTGAACACTGCGGCTGTACATCCAGTGAACACTGCGGCTGTACATCCAGTGAACACTGCGGCTGTACATCCAGTGAACACTGCGGCTGTACATCCAGTGAACACTGCGGCTGTACATCCAGTGAACACTGCGGCTGTACCTCCAGTGAACACTGCGGCTGTACATCCAGTGAACACTGCGGCTGTACCTCCAGTGAACACTGCGGCTGTACCTCCAGTGAACACTGCGGCTGTACATCCAGTGAACACTGCGGCTGTACATCCAGTGAACACTGCGGCTGTACCTCCAGTGAACACTGCGGCTGTACCTCCAGTGAACACTGCGGCTGTACCTCCAGTGAACACTGCGGCTGTACATCCAGTGAACACTGCGGCTGTACATCCAGTGAACACTGCGTTGTACCTCTCTCTCTCCACACACACACACACACACACACACACACACACACACACACACACACACACACACACACACACACACACACACACACACACACACACACACACACACACACACACACAGGGTCGCCATGTCATTGTTTACATACATTTATGGAGTTTCCCCGAGGATGATCATTATTAACACGAGTCTATCATTACTTAACACTTGTTTACTTATGTTAGACGTAAGGGACGTCAGCGCTGACACACTGTAGCTGTTGTGACTGTTTGCTGACAGTATTGTGGAGTGGGTATGACACTGGTTATTACTGTCAGATGATCCTGCGACATGTTATATTAACCCCTGACATGTTATATTAGCCCCTGACATGTTATATTAACCCCTGACATGTTATATTAACCCCCTGACATGTTATATTAACCCCCCGACATGTTATATTAACCCCTGACATATTATATTAACCCCCTGACATGTTATATTAACCCCCTGACATGTTATATTAACCCCTGACATGTTATATTAACCCCTGACATGTTATATTAACCCCCTGACATGTTATATTAACCCCTGACATGTTATATTAACCCTTGACATGTTATATTAACCCCCTGACATGTTATATTAACCCCATGAAATGTTATATTAACCCCCTGACATGTTATATTAACCCCCTGACATGTTATATTAACCCCCTGACATGTTATATTAACCCCCTGACATGTTATATTAACCCCCTGACATGTTGTATTAACATCTGACATGTTAAGATATGCTAGCTTCTTAAAGTGTCGAAGTTTTTAAAGAACTTAAAGACAAGGGAAGTCTGTATATAAAATCGTGGCAGCCACAGTGTCCTGGTGAGCTCCAGCAGTCTCCGCCTTATAATAAAATTAGCCTTTATTCGGTCAATGTTTTGGCTGCAGGTGAGCAAAGCTCACACCTCTACAACAACAATTGTCATCAAAGATTTGTTAAGTTATACCATGAATTAAGTAAAGATCCTGGACTTCACATTACGAAACAGACAAAGCAAATGTGATAGTAATTATGGACAAGGTAGATTATAGTGGAAAAATAACCATGATATTAGAAGACGGGAACTTACGTGCCCCTTAAAAAGAGATTGGACAAGCTACCCAAGGTCCTAGACTCTATCATCCTACTCGGAAGATTGTCACATGCAGTATTCTCCACCTGACTCCATCATATATACTCACGTACCTTTCACCCAGGTAGATCTGTGTGTGACTTGATAAAGCCCACTGTGTGGGCTTATGTGTTTATATTTCCATTGTGTCGGTATTTTATACCATTTATTTCCAAATGAATCGTAAGTGACTGTGTTGAAGACGCAGTGATGTGACTGTTGAGACCATGTTCATAAAGTGTGAGGACCCTGAACACATGCCTGGCGGGACCTGAGCACATATCTGGCGGGCCCTGAACACACACCTTGCAGAAGCACACTAGTCATGCACAAACACTGCTTCAAACACGGAAGTATAATCCAAACACTGGTCACTGACAGAGACCAACCAACAAGCTCAGGATAAAACAGCAATTGATTTTATTACCACAGCGAAGGTGCACCCACAACAGGGTGACTCAAGGAAGGAAACACATTCTCCCATCATTCAGGCAATACCTCCCTAGCCAAACAGGCACAAACCCTACTAATTGCAACGTCCCCATTCAACAATGAAAAACAAACGTTGTATATTTCGCACTGCTGCTGTTGTTGCTGCTGATGAAGGCTTTAAAGTAAGGCAGGAATACGTTGTACTAATTTGAGATTGTGTTTCATGGTGCACTTGGCCTGGTCTGTGTAACTCACCTGACATAACACGCTAAAGCTGGACCAAGCTTTGACGATTTTGTGATTCTGGTGAGTAGTTAATGTGTGTGAAGGACTTCAGATTTCCTTGTAGTAGATTGCAGGAGTGGTTCATGGAAGGAGTGGTACATGGAAGGAGTGGTTCATGGAAGGAGTGGTACATGGAAGGAGTGGTTCATGGAAGGAGTGGTACATGGAAGGAGTGGTACATGGAAGGAGTGGTTCATGGAAAGTGTGGTACATAGAAGGCGTGGTTCATGGAAGGCGTGGTTCATGGAAGCAATTACTGACAGCCTGGAAATATTCTGTGTCCAAGAACAGACATTCAGTAGTGTAACAAAGACCCACAGCCGTAGTAAGAAAAATTAATCCCAATTTTTTATATAATTTCAGGTGTGGTGAGGTGTTTCAATGAGGCCGCTGAAGAGACCAGTGGAATTAGTTCTGTGATTCCCTAAAATTATCCTGGAAGCGATTTCAGTGTGGCGGAAAATAGTTGGTGTGAGAGTTATGGAAGTGAGGGCGGCGCTGAACCAGCAGTAAGACTAAGTTAATCCAAGACCCCTGACTGGCCTCTTACCACTTATGTGAAGTGACCAGTAGAGCAAGACTAGGTCATCTTTCTCTCTCTCCAACGCCTTCCCTTCCCCCATTACGTCTTCCCTTCCCCCATTACGTCTTCCCTTCCCCCATTACGTCTTCCCTTCCCCCATTACGTCTTCCCTTCCCCCATTACGTCTTCCCTTCCCCCATTACGTCTTCTCCCTCCAATGCCTTCCCCTCTTTTCATCACCTCCCCCTCCCTCCAACGCCTCCCCCTCCCTCTAACGCCTCCCCTCCCTTCATTACCTCCCCTCCCTCATAATACAAGGGGAGTCATGCTCAGTGATCAACACCTCAAAGAATCTTCACTTTGTGGACGAGAAAGTTGAGGTAGTGGAATGTTGCTACTGGTTACTGACGCTACTTAACACAATGTAGGTGTTACTGACGCTACTTAACACAGTGTAGGTGTTACTGACGCTACTTAACACAATGTAGGTGTTACTGACGCTACTTAATACAATGTAGGTGTTACTGACGCTACTTAACACAGTGTAGGTGTTACTGACGCTAAACACAATGTAGGTGTTACTGACGCTACTTAACACAATGTAGGTGTTACTGACGCTACTTAACACAGTGTAGGTGTTACTGACGCTACTTAACACAATGTAGGTGTTACTGACGCTACTTAACACAATGAAGGTGTTACTGACGCTACTTAACACAGTGTAGGTGTTACTGACGCTACTTAACACAATGTAGGTGTTACTGACGCTACTTAACACAATGTGAGGTGTTACTGACGCTCTAACCAATGAAGGTTACTGACGCTACTAACACAATGAAGGTGTTACTGACGTACTAACACATGTAGGTGTTATGACGCTACTAACACATGTAGGTGTTACTGACGCTATTAACACAGTGTGGTGTTTCTGACGCTACTTAACACAATGTAGGTGTTACTGACGCTACTAACACAATGAAGGTGTTCTGACGCTTTAACACAGTGTAGGTGTTACTGACGCTACTTAACACAATGTAGGTGTTACGACGCTCTTAACACATGTGGGTTACTGACCTCTTAACACAATGTAGGTGTTACTGACCTACTTAACACAGTGTAGGTGTTCTGACCTCTTAACACAATGAAGGTGTTCGCGCTCTTAACACAGGTACGGTTTATGACGCTCTTAACACGGTAGGCGGCCAGAGCTATGAATCGAAACTGCAACCACAAATAGGTGAGTACAAGCAGCACATGGACCCCAATTTGATGAGAAAGTTCACACAGTTTGTCAGCCATTATACCAACCACACACTCAGTCCCTTAACACACTCTCAGCCCCTTAACACACTCTCTCAGTCCCTTAACACACTCTCTCAGTCTCTTAACATACTCTCTCAGTCCCTTAACACACTCTCTCAGTCCCTTAACACACTCTCTCAGTCCCTTAACACACTCTCTCAGTCCCTTAACACACTCAGTCCCTTAACACGCTCTCTCAGTCCCTTATCACGCTCTCTCAGTCCCTTATCACGCTCTCTCAGTCCCTTAACACACTCTCAGTCCCTTAACACACTCTCAGTCCCTTAACACACACTCAGTCCCTTAACACACACTAAGTCCCTTAACACACACTCAGTCCCTTAACACACTCAGTCCCTTAACACACACTCAGTCCCTTAACACACACTCAGTCCCTTAACACACTTAGTCCCTTAACACAGTGTTATTGTCCACACTCCGTCACTCAACACACAGGGTTGAGAGGGCTAAAGAGAGGACTGAAGAGAGTGCTTAGGAGAGTGCTGAAGAGAGGGCTGAAGAGAAAGCCGAGGTTAAAGAGAGGGCTGAGGGAAGAGGAAGGGGCTGGGTTCTGGATGTACAGCAGGGGGCTGGTTGTTGCTGTGTGGTTAAAATAACCTTGAAGCATGGGAACTGCTACCAGACCCTGGAGCTACCTAGCACACCTGTGCTACCTGCCTCAGGGCTACCTAGCACACCTGTGCTATCTGCCTCAGGGCTACCTAGCACACCTGTGCTATCTGCCTCAGGGCTACCTAGCACACCTGTGCTACCTGCCTCAGGGCTACCTAGCACACCTGTGCTACCTGCCTCAGGGCTACCTAGCACACCTGTGCTACCTGCCTCAGGGCTACCTAGCACACCTGTGCTACCTGCCTCAGGGCTACCTAGCACACCTGTGCTACCTGCCTCAGGGCTACCTAGCACACCTGTGCTACCTGCCTCAGGGCTACCTAGCACACCTGTGCTACCTGCCTCAGGGCTACCTAGCACACCTGTGCTACCTGCTCAGGCTACCTAGCACACCTGTGCTACCTGCCTCAGCTACCTAGCACACTGCTTCCAGGGCTACCTAGCACACCTGTGCCTGCCAGGCTACCTAGCACACCTGTGCTACCTGCCTCAGGGCTACCTAGCACACCTGTGCTACCTGCCTCAGGGCTACCTAGCACACCTGTGCTACCTGCCTCAGGGCTACCTAGCACACCTGTGCTACCTGCCTCAGGGCTACCTAGCACACCTGTGCTACCTGCCTCAGGGCTACCTAGCACACCTGTGCTACCTGCCTCAGGGCTACCAGCACACCTGTGCTACCTAGCTCACCTGTGTTACCTGCCTCAGGGCTACCTAGCTCACCTGTGCTACCTGCCTCAGGGCTACCTAGCTCACCTGTGCTACCTGCCTCAGGGCTACCTACCTAGCTGAAAACCTACGAATGGGATTTCTGTTCCACGATTAGTTGACGGGGGTTCGAGGCTCCGGCTCTCCTTAAGCTAAATGATAAATGGAGGAACCCAGTACTCCACCACCAGCAGCTGCAACACCGTGGGAGGAACCCAGTGTTCCACCACCACCAGCTGGAACACCGTGGGAGGAACCCAGTGCTCGTCCACCAGCAGCTGCAACACCGTGGGAGGAACCCAGTACTCCTCCACCAGCAGCTGCAACACCGTGGGAGGAACCTTCAACAATCTCACGGTAACAGCAGTTCCACCACGCAATTCCACGCCCACGTCCGGTCACGACGCCCACGCGCGTCCCCGTCCCACAGTTCTTGTGAACGTCGTGGACCTGAGAGACGTCCTCCCACCCGTGTGGGCGTTGGGTCATCAACACCACCACATTGAAGACTCAACAATCCTCCCAGGTGATATAAAGCAAGTCTTCCAGTGGACCACTGGCAAGTCTTCCAGTGGACCACTGACAAGTCTTCCAGTGGACCACTGACAACAAGTCTTCCAGTGGACCACTGACAACAAGTCTTCCAGTGGACCACTGACAACAAGTCTTCCAGTGGACCACTGACAACAAGTCTTCCAGTGGACCACTGACAACAAGTCTTCCAGTGGACCACTGACAACAAGTCTTCCAGTGGACCACTGACAACAAGTCTTCCAGTGGACCACTGACAACAAGTCTTCCAGTGGACCACTGACAACAAGTCTTCCAGTGGACCACTGACAACAAGTCTTCCAGTGGACCACTGACAACAAGTCTTCCAGTGGACCACTGACAACAAGTCTTCCAGTGGACCACTGGCAACAAGTCTTCCAGTGGACCACTGGCAACAAGTCTTCCAGTGGACCACTGACAACAAGTCTTCCAGTGGACCACTGACAACAAGTCTTCCAGTGGACCACTGACAACAAGTCTTCCAGTGGACCACTGGCAACAAGTCTTCCAGTGGACCACTGACAACAAGTCTTCCAGTGGACCACTGGCAACAAGTCTTCCAGTGGACTGACAAGTCTTCCAGTGGACCACTGGCAACAAGTCTTCCAGTGGACCACTGGCAACAAGTCTTCCAGTGGACTGACAAGTCTTCCAGTGGACCACTGGCAACAAGTCTTCCAGTGGACCACTGACAACAAGTCTTCCAGTGGACCACTGACAACAAGTCTTCCAGTGGACCACTGACAACAAGTCTTCCAGTGGACCACTGACAACAAGTCTTCCAGTGGACCACTGACAACAAGTCTTCCAGTGGACCACTGACAACAAGCCTTCCAGTGGACCACTGACAACAAGTCTTCCAGTGGACCACTGACAACAAGTCTTCCAGTGGACCACTGACAACAAGTCTTCCAGTGGACCACTGACAACAAGTCTTCCAGTGGACCACTGACAACAAGTCTTCCAGTGGACCACTGACAACAAGTCTTCCAGTGGACCACTGACAACAAGTCTTCCAGTGGACCACTGACAAGTCTTCCAGTGGACCACTGACAACAAGTCTTCCAGTGGACCACTGACAACAAGTCTTCCAGTGGACCACTGACAACAAGTCTTCCAGTGGACCACTGACAACAAGTCTTCTAATGGACCACTGACAACAAGTCTTCTAGTGGACCACTGACAACAAGTCTTCCAGTGGACCACTGACAAGTCTTCCAGTGGACCACTGACAACAAGTCTTCCAGTGGACCACTGGCAACAAGTCTTCCAGTGGACCACTGGCAACAAGTCTTCTAGTGGACCACTGACAACAAGTCTTCCAGTGGACCACTGGCAACAAGTCTTCTAGTGGACCACTGACAACAAGTCTTCCAGTGGACCACTGACAACAAGTCTTCCAGTGGACCACTGACAACAAGTCTTCTAGTGGACCACTGACAACAAGTCTTCCAGTGGACCACTGACAACAAGTCTTCCAGTGGACCACTGACAGCAGTATGATGTTCACCCAGAAGATCTGAGTTACTCTTTATAGAAAGATTTGGCAAAATAAAGACTGGAAGGAAGTGTTTAAAAAGAGCAACTACTCAATACAAGGTAGTATTATTATGAGGGAAGTTAGGAGTGATAACTTCTCATCTTGAAGGATGATAACTGATAACTTGAAGGATAACAATGTTAGTAAGGCGACTTCAGGGTAAATGACAGGCTGGATAACTAGAACCTTCAAGTTAAGACTGTGTCAAGCCATGGATGATCCTCTTCCACTCGTTCTATCTACACCGGAGTAATATTGTACACTAACAGTCTCTCTTAATGTAGACGGAAGTGCAAATCTGGGAGTGTACAGAGAACCTTCACTGACAGTATCAACTCAGTCAATCATCTTAATTACTGGGAACTGTTGAAGGAAGTCCCTGACACTGTCCTCACTACAACGTAACTGAGAAATTCTAGAGGGATACTTCTAACAGGCATTGTAGACAGTGCAAAATACTGCAGTGAAAAGAAGTATGATGGGTACACTATGAAACAAGTGTAAAGGGACCAAGCCTCTTCAACACCCTTCCTTCATACATAAGAGGAATTACCGACTGCTCTCTGGCTGTCTTCAAGAGAACTTGAGAGCTTCCTCAGCCAGGCTGTTTTGACTACGTTGGACTGCGTGCGCCGGCCACCAGCAACAACTTGCTTGATCGGGGAAGCAACCAGGAGGACTTTGTCCTCGGGGAAGATGACCCATGAAACCGACAACAGGTAAGGTACAGGTAACCATGAGCACTGTCATAACTGTTGGTCGTGGCCACTGTACCCACACTGACTAACAGACACAGACACAGACACAGACACAGACACAGACACAGACACAGACACAGGCTGCTGAGTAACAAGGAATAAGATGACGTTTGATTGGAGTTGTTGAGTGATGTCTGGAGCAGACTGATTCCAGAGCAGGTCTCTTGCTTGATCAGTGATGCTGTTGGTGTCAGAATCAAGCATAGTGCGGCGCAACACAGCGTGCATGATCAAAACCTGACGTGAGTAACTTATCAAGTTACTTCTGGAAGATCAGAAGGTGTTTCATGGATGACAGGGAACACGAGTGAGAGGGATACACAACATGAGAGGGATACGCAACATGAGAGGGATACACAACATGAGAGGGATACGCAATATGAGAGGGGTACACAACATGAGAGGGATACGCAACATGAGAGGGATACGCAATATGAGAGGGGTACACAACATGAGAGGGATACGCAACATGAGAGGGATACGCAATATGAGAGGATACACAACATGAGAGGGATACGCAACATGAGAGATATCCATGAGAGTGATACGCAACAGGAGAGATACACAACATGAGAGGGATACACAACATGAGAGGGATACACAACATGAGAGGGATACACAACATGAGAGGGATACACAACATGAGAGGGATACACAAGAGGTATACACATGAGACACACACATGAGAGGGATACACAACATGAGAGGGATACACAACATGAGAGGGTTACACAACATGAGAGGGATACACAACATGAGAGGGATACACAACATGAGAGGGATACACAACCTGAGAAGGATACACAACCTGAGAAGGATACACAACCTGAGAGGGATACATAACACGAGAGGGATACACAACATGAGGGGTATGAGAGGGAAAGCAACAATCAGTAGCAGCACCGAAGCTTGACATCATCATACAAGTGAGTTACTGCAGGAGCACCACCACCACCAGGAGCACCACCACCACCAGGAGCACCACCACCACCAGGAGCACCACCACCACCAGGAGCACCACCACCACCAGGAGCACCACTCTGTTGCACCCTCCCACTGTGTTACACCCTCCCACTCTCTGCTGCACCCTCCCACTCTCTGCTGCACCCTCCCACTCTCTGCTGCACCCTCCCACTCTCTGCTGCACCCTCCCTCTCTCTGCTGCACCCTCCCACTCTCTGCTGCACCCTCCCTCTGTCTGCTGCACTCTTCCTCTGTCTGCTGGTAATCGGTTCAGGTCATCGGAAAGCGAGGTCTTACAAGGCCAGACAGCCGGATAAAAGCAGACGATAACACGATTCTCCATATCCGGCCAGCCAGATCCGGCCTCCACGACCTGAACACTGACACTAAGCTGGTACCTCCAGTATGTACACTCTGGCCTCCACGACCTCCTGAACACTGACACTAAGCTGGTACCTCCAGTATGTACACTCTGGCCTCCACGACCTCCTGAACACTGACACTAAGCTGGTACCTCCAGTATGTACACTCTGGCCTCCACGACCTGAACACTGACACTAAGCTGGTACCTCCAGTATGTACATCCTGGCCTCCACGACCTGAACACTGACACTAAGCTGGTACCTCCAGTATGTACATCCTGGCCTCCACGACCTCCTGAACACTGACACTAAGCTGGTACCTCCAGTATGTACATCCTGGCCTCCACGACCTGAACACTGACACTAAGCTGGTACCTCCAGTATGTACATCCTGGCCTCCACGACCTGAACACTGACACTAAGCTGGTACCTCCAGTATGTACATCCTGGCCTCCACGACCTGAACACTGACACTAAGCTGGTACCTCCAGCATGTACACTCTGGCCTCCACGACCTCCTGAACACTGACACTAAGCTGGTACCTCCAGTATATACATCCTGGCCTCCACGACCTGAACACTGACACTAAGCTGGTACCTCCAGTATGTACACCCTGGCCTCCACGACCTCCTGAACACTGACACTAAGCTGGTACCTCCAGTATGTACACTCTGGCCTCCAGACCTCCTGAACACTGACACTAAGCTGGTACCTCCAGTATGTACATCCTGGCCTCCACGACCTGAACACTGACACTAAGCTGGTACCTCCAGTATGTACACCCTGGCCTCCACGACCTCCTGAACACTGACACTAAGCTGGTACCTCCAGTATGTACACCTGGCCTCCACGACCTCCTGAACACTGACACTAAGCTGGTACCTCCAGTATGTACACTCTGGCCTCCACGACCTCCTGAACACTGACACTAAGCTGGTACCTCCAGTATGTACACTCTGGCCTCCACGACCTCCTGAACACTGACACTAAGCTGGTACCTCCAGTATGTACACTCTGGCCTCCACGACCTCCTGAACACTGACACTAAGCTGGTACCTCCAGTATGTACACTCTGGCCTCCACGACCTGAACACTGACACTAAGCTGGTACCTCCAGTATGTACACTCTGGCCTCCACGACCTGAACACTGACACTAAGCAGGTACCTCCAGTATGTACACTCTGGCCTCCTGACCTCCTGAACACTGACACTAAGCAGGTACCTCCAGCATGTACAGTGATACAGTATTGGTCCTCACCTCCGCCTCTCACCTCATTACTGGGATTTTCTTGAAGTTATAAGGAAGAAGTGACTGAGGAGTCTTCCAAGACCTGATGCTTGGTCCCAGACCAGGACTCCTGGTAGATCAAAATCTGATCAACCCGGCTGTTGCTGCTGGCCGCAAGCAGTCCAACGTACGAACCATAGTCCAGCTGGTCAAGAAATGATTTGAGGAAAGTGTTCAATCCCCTCTGGAAGACACTCAAATATTTGTGGGTAATTCTCCTTATGTACGGAGGGAAGGCGTTGAAGAGTCGGGGACCTCTGACACTTATCAGGGTCTTTCTCAATGTACTCGTCGCCCACCTGTTTTTTAGTGGAGTATTTTGCACCGCCTGCCAATGTATCTTGTCATAAGGAGTGATTTCAGTGTGCAGGTTTGGGACCAATCACTGTAGGCCTATAGCCTATATTCCAAGGAATACAGCTAAAGGCGACTTCAAGCGTTCCCAGTAGTAGTTCAGATACTCAGGTGGTAGCACACTCAGTTTACACATTGAGGTCCGTGGTTCGATCCGAGGTATGGGTGGAAACACTGGGGGGTTGTTTCCTTCAGACACCTGATGTCCCTGTTCAACTAGCAGTAAAATAGGTACCTTGGTGTTAGCCGACTGATGTGGGTCGCATCCTGGGGACAAAATTGATCTTAGTTGCCCGAAATGTTCTGCGTAATGAAGAGCTTTCTATATATACAGTGATGTTAGCTAGGACTGTATAAGTTGTATCATGTACCTGTATAAAGATTATTATTATTATTATTATTATTATTATTATTATTTTTACAGTTCTTTGTACGTCTTCCAGCTCAACAATCTGGCCTGCCATTAAGGTGGCTGTCAGTATACAGCAGTATTCCAGCCTGGAGAGAACAGGTGACTTAAAGAGTATCATCAATGGCTCAGCATCTCATGTTTTGAAAGTTCTAGTTATCCAGCCAATCATTTTCCTTGTGGTAACAATGGTAACATTGTTGTGATCCTTGAATATGAGATCTTCCTACATAATTACTCTTAAATCTTGCACATGAAACTTTCCCTCTATTGAATTAGTTGAATTAGTCGTGTACTCTGTTAGTCTTTATTTCCACCATACATCCATGACGGAGTAATTGAAAGTTGTCCTGGTTAAACACTATATTGTTGTCTGAGGTCCACTGGAAGACTTGATTTATATCTGCTTGAAGATTCACTGTGTCGCGGAAGAGAACTTTTCACTGTAGCAGTCTCTAACTTCACTATGTTTACTACTATTCTCTGGCTTCTGTTTGTTAAGAAGTTAAGTTTCCATTTCTCCACTTTTCCAGTAATTCATTTTACACACATTTTGTTCACTATCACACCATGGTCGCTCTTGTTGAAGACTTTTGTAAAATTCAGTGTACACAGCATCAGCATTTATCATGTCTTCCAGAGGATCCAGGAGAGCATCGTAATGCTGCAGCAGTTGTGAGAAGCTGGAACAACCTGCCCTAAACCCATGCTGAACTAGATAGTAAAATTGTTGCAATCCACGAGTCTATAATAACCCCCACACTCCCCTCCCCCTCCCCTTCAAGTCCCAAAAGCCCCATCAATAGACCGCGATAAAATAACTGTTTTGTGTTAGTCAGAATAATAATTGCCACCAACGGTCCAAATTAATACAATCGAAGCCCTGGCCAAGCCCTGGCCAAGCCCTAAATTCACTGGTGGAACTCAAAACTCTACACATTTTTAATATTACTGACGCCAAATTTATGCCGTTAAGTGGATTACATGGTGGCTAAAAATGACGCTCTGTTGTTATTTAATTTTGGGAGACAATGACGAGAAATATGAGGTTGAGGCTCGTGGTGGTGCATCATGCCTGTTGGTGGTGCATCATGCCTGCTGGTGGTGCATCATGCCTGCTGGTGGTGCATCATGCCTGCTGGTGGTGCATCATGCCGGCTGGTGATGGCGGTATTATCCCATTGATGGTTGTTTAGTGAATACAGACAGACACCTACACTGCTAGGTGTTCAGTGAACTAGAGGAGAGAGAGAGAGAGAGAGAGAGAGAGAGAGAGAGAGAGAGAGACGGACGTTATAAGAGGCAGGAGCGGTGTTCCCCCTGGTCTGACCCAGCCGTCAGTTCTGGGTCAGGAGGCGGAAAATGTGTTTAGTAAAGAGAGTCGACCAGCTGAGGTGATGGCAGCCATGATAACACCCAGCTGAGGTGATGGTAGCCATCTGGACCACCCCTACTACTCTCCCTTCCTCTACCTCCCTTCACACCCATGGTGGACCACCCCTACCTTCCACGATATCTTCCTGCCTTCTGCTTGCTACCACCGCGAACTTTATGCCCAAGCAGTGAGATCGCTGTGGATCTCTCAGAACACTGTAAACCACTGAGACCACAGTAGACCCTCTCTGGAATACTCAAGTACAGGCTGTGTTCCTGCCCTGAAACGAAACATCGTCCTCAACACTCCTCCTCTTCCTCCTGCTTGGGTACTCAACAGTCACTACACTTTGACCCAAACCCACACTCCTCATCTTCCTGGACCACTCAAGAGCCACTTCACTCCTCACATCCGGTGGGAGATAAGGCCGCGGTCCACCTATGGGGTTTGGACCAAGTGAGGCGTATGAACCACATCAAGGACTCTCCGGGAGGGTAATGAGATGGCAGATCACACAATGAAGCTTCGTCAACGAGCTCACAAAAGCTGTGAGAAAACCTCTACCCAGCTGGGTCCCGGGACCTCCCACAGGAAGCGAAGGTCCCAGCGATGTTCTTCATCCTTCCCGCTCGAGGAGTGGACAAGATTATGACGACTTTTTGTCTGGTGCGACCGTGTGTGTGTGTGTGTGTGTGTGTGTGTGCACAGCAGACCCGAGCAACCCTCCGGCTCAGATCTAGAGCTCTAAGCTTGGTCTACAGCACTATGTATTGTGCACCTGGAGAGCAAGAAATTATAATAAACCATACCACGGGTGGGGTTCGAACCCGGGGTCACAGTCTCAAAACTCCAGACCGTCGGGTTCGAACCCCACCCGTGGTATGGTTTGTTTGCAATCGTGTCATTACGATTTCTTGAGTCAATAAATCATAATGATAGTCTCAGGAACCTTCAGATACCCACAGCAGCAACATTTCTTCGAAGTGAGACCGCGTATCGAGGAAGTAAATCCTTCAGAGGATCAGAGCGGACTCAGGTAACTAGCTTACCCCAGAACACAAAACATTTGTCCTCCCTAGACACCTTCTGGAGGCCGTAATCCCCTTAGGTGTCTCAGCCTGGGAGAGAGCCACACGATCCTATTTGAAAGCTTATACTTCCATGTTTGTTGACACCAGATCCTCCCGCCGGACCCCGCCTCACACGACGGGGATTATAACGTGACACTCCTGCACTGGGCCTACCGCAAGAGGTCTTCAGGAAGACAAGGAACCATAGGCGGGTCCAGACTCTCTCTTACTTGCGAACAAGGCACTTGTGGCTGCGTGTTCAGGAAGAACCAAGATTTAAATCATATTTAATGTCTTTATAGGTGTTATGAGGAAATACAGAGTATAGGAGTCACGAGAGTATAGGAGTCATCGATCTGGTCACCTTATACCATGAGGGACGTGTGTCACATCAGTCACCTCACAACATGGGGGACATGTATGTGTCACATCAGTCACGTCATACATCGCTAGACAAGTCACCGCTATCAATAGTGCTTGTGTGCGGTTTTAGCGCTTCCAAGTGCCATAACAATGGTGCTCAGGACACTATAACAATGGTGCTCAGGACACTACTATAACAATGGTGCTCAGGACACTAACAATGGTGCTCAGGAAACTAACAATGGTGCTCAGGACACTAACAATGGTGCTCAGGACACTAACAATGGTGCTCAGGACACTAACAATGGTGCTCAGGACACTACTATAACAATGGTGCTCAGGACACTACCATAACAATGGTGCTCAGGACACTACCATAACAATGGTGCTCAGGACACTACCATAACAATGGTGCTCAGGACACTACCATAACAATGGTGCTCAGGACACTACCATAACAATGGTGCTCAGGACACTACCATAACAATGGTGCTCAGGACACTACCATAACAGTGACAAATAAAGTCAGTCACAACTAGGGATACAGGACGCCTGGCGGCTCTTGTTGTCAACATGAAGCAGCAACACTGGCGAAAGGCCAAGTTTTCTCCAGGACTGTCGAAGGGTCAAGGCTTCGCCAGGCTCTTAAGTCGCTGACTGACCTTAGTGTTTCACCAGGTGACCTTACTGCCCCTCCAACAGACCTTCCCTTCCTCTCCTTCACTATCAGCAGACTTCCGTCACGCACACTTCCGTCACACACACACTTCCGTCAGGTGTGTAATTCCTGTTAAATCATCTCTGGTGACGTTGTGACCCACACCTGGAGGCCCACGACCAAGCCTTATGGTGGATCAGGGCCTGATTAACCAGGCTGTTACTGCTGGCCGCACGTAAACCAACGAAGGAACCACAGCCAGGCTGGTCAGGTACTAACTTTAGGTGCCTGTCCAGCGCCTTCTTGAAGACAGCCAGGGGTTTATTGGTAACCCCTCTTATGTATGCTGGGAAGCAGTTGAACAGTCTTGGTCCCCTGACACTTTCATGGTGGGTATGTTGCTGGGGTGACACCACATCTATGATCACACTGGGGTCAGGGGGCGACTGATGTAAGATGGCCGGTGTCAGATGGGGTCAAGTATTAACTAAGGTTCCTTGACATAAAGAGGGGGTCACCTGGTTTAATTACAGAGGGGAAAGTCCCCTCGAACAGTTTACAACGAGAGGAGTGAAACTTAGAAGTGAGGGGAGAGACAGAGGGAAGGGAGGTAGGGGAGAGGTAGAGGTGAGGTTGAGGTAGGGGAGAGGTAAAGGGGAGGGGGAGAGGTGTCAGGATGAGGGGAAAGGTGTCAGGGTAAAGATGTCAGGATGCGGGGAAGATGTCAGCAGTATGATGGTAGCGATGATGACATTGTCAGCAGTATGATGGTAGCGATAGTGACATTGTCAGCAGTATGATGGTAGCGATGGTGACATTGTCAGCAGTATGATGGTAGCGATGGTGACATTGTCAGCAGTATGATGGTAGCGATGGTGACATTGTCAGCAGTATGATGGTAGCGATGGTGACATTGTCAGCAGTATGATGGTAGCGATGATGACATTGTCAGCAGTATGATGGTAGTGGTGGTGTATCAGTACTTAGGTAAGTCAGTGTCACCAGGTGAGTCTAGGTAAGGACTGGTTACTCACTCATCCCATCAGGTAAGTCTGAGTCACCAGGTGAGTCTAGGTAAGGCCTGGTTACTCACTCATCACATCAGGTGAGTCATCAGGTGAGTCTAAGTAAGGCCTGGTTACTCACTCATCACATCAGGTGAGTCACCAGGTGAGTCTAGGTAAGGCCTGGTTACTCACTCATCACATCAGGTGAGTCACCAGGTGAGTCTAGGTAAGGCCTGGTTACTCACCATCACATCAGGTGAGTCATCAGGTGAGTCTAGGTAAGGCCTGGTCTACTCATCAATCAGGTGAGTCACCAGGTGAGTCTAGGTAAGGCCTGGTTACTCACTCATCACATCAGGTGAGTCATCAGGTGAGTCTAAGTAAGGCCTGGTTACTCACTCATCACATCAGGTGAGTCACCAGGTGAGTCTAGGTAAGGCCTGGTTACTCACTCATCACATCAGGTGAGTCACCAGGTGAGTCTAGGTAAGGCCTGGTTACTCACTCATCACATCAGGTAAATGAGTCACCAGGTGAGTCTAGGTAAGGCCTGGTTACTCACTCATCACATCAGGAGAGAGAAACTTACTTGTGTACAAGAATCCCACAACACAAACTCATCAATGAACTAAACAAACATAGAAAGTTCAACATTATATTGGTGGCAATCTGTTACATGGGTGTGAGACATGGGTTTTAAACCTTGCAGCGAAGAGGAGGCTGGAGGCAGTGGAGATGTTGTCTGGGAGACGACTGTGTGGTGTTGAATATTAGGCAAACTAAAAAAAAAAAATAGATGGGGTAAGATAAGATAGTGAAGCATAAAAGTAGACTGTGACGATAGATGGAGTGGTGGTATTTAAAGTGAGAGGGGCAGTGGTTGTTAAAAATGGTTTGGTCGTGTAGAAAAGGGCGAAGCAAAACAGGTTAAGAGTGTTGAGGGGGAGTGAGTGGAAAGTCGCTTTATTTAGTGTTGGAAGGAAGATGTGAAGATGGTTTTGAGAGGAAGAGGCTTGAGCATCCGGCATGTGTGTGTGTCCATCTAGAAGACGTGTGAAAGCAACCAAGAGACATGTGTCGCCACCCCACAGACATGTGTGTGGGCAACCAGCAGACATGTGTCGCCACCCAGCAGACATGTGTGAGCGTGGGAAGCTCACTGTCTGCACCTTTTGTAATTTGAGTGAGGATGTTGTGGTCCAGTGCAGCCTTACTGGACCGGACAATAAAGTGAACCAACCAACACCACCACCACCTCACACACACATAATATATATATATATATATATATATATATATATATATATATATACATGTATATATATTTTATATATATATATATATATATATATACATGTATATATATAATATATATATATATATATATTACATGTATATATATATTATATAATATACAGAGAGGAATCACATTACCTGTGTTGCTGGTATGTCATCACGTTAACGAGACCAATCATCTAACTAGGTGGTCCCAGACTAACCAACCAGCCCCCAGAAAACCTGTGTAGGGGGAGCAGCATCTCCCTCCCTCCCCATAAGACACCCACACCCCCAGCGAGGGGGTGCTGGGGGTCTTGTGTCTAGAGGGTTCTGGGGTCCTGTGTCTAGGGGTCCTGGGGTAACCTAAAGGTTACCTGAAGGGCATTTCTCGGGTGTCACAGCCTCTCCCCGCAGCCCGGTCCCAGATCTCCTGGCTAATGGCCTCATCATCCAGGCTGTTGGTGCTGGCCACACGCAGTCCAACGTACGAACCACAGCCTGGTTGGTCAGGTACCGACTTTAGGTGCCTGTCCAGTGCCTGCTTGAAGACAGCCAGGGGTCTATTGGTAATCCCCCTTATGTAAGCTGGGAGGGAGTTGAACAGTCTTGGGCCCCTGACACTTATTGTGTTGTCTCTCAACGTGCTAGTGGCACCCCTGCTTTTCATTGAGGGGATGTTGCATCGTCTGCCGAGTCTTTTGCTTTCGTAGGGAGTGATTTTCGTGTGCAAGTTTGGAATTAGTCCCTCTAGGATTTTCCAAGTGTATATAACAATGCATCTCTCCCGCCTGCGTTCTAGGGAGTACAGGTTTAGGAACCTGGAGTATACCTGGAGAGAGTTCCAGGGTTCAACGCCCCTGCGGCCCGGTCTGTGACCAGGCCTCGTGTTGGATCAGAGCCTGATCAACCAGGCTGTTACTGCTGGATGCACACAGTCCAACGTACGAACCACAGTCTGGCTGGTCAGGTACAGACTTTAGGTGCCTGTCCAGTGCCTGCTTGAAGACAGCCAGGGGTTTGGTGATCCCCCTTATGTACGCTGGGAGGCAGTTGAACAGTCTTGGGCCTCTGACACTTATTGTGTTCTCTCAACGTGCTAGTGGCACCCCTGCTTTTCATTGGGGTATGTTACATCGTCTGCCTAGTCTTTTGCTTTCGTAGGGAGTGACTCTCGTGTGCAAGTTTGGTACTAATCCCTCGAGAATTTTCCAAGTGTATATAATAATGTAGCTCTCCTGCCTGCGTTCTAGGGAGTACAGGTTTAGGAACTTCAAGCGTTCCCAGTAATTGAGGTGGTTTATCGCAGTTATGTGTGCCGTGAAGGTTCTCTGCACATTTTCTAGGTCAGCAATTTCACCAGCCTTGAAAGGTGCAGTTAGTGTGCAGCAATATTCCAGCCTAGATAGAACAAGCGACCTGAAGAGTGTCATCATGAGCTTTGAATCCCTGGTTTTGAAGGTTCTCATTATCCATCCTGTCATTTTTCTAGCAGATGCAATTGCTACAGTGTTATGGTCCTTGAAGATCCCTCAACATTTCTTGAATTATCTCTCTGTGAGATGTTGTATGTGTTAATGTGCTAACTCTGAGGCGTTGTGTTAACTCTGAGGTGTGTGTTAATTTTATTGTCCTCTTATCGTCTTTTTCACTTTACAGGATATCGAGGCACAATAAGTTGATGAATTTCTAACTACTTTTCATAGGGAGTCAATAATCACAAGTAAAAATTTATGGCCTTTAATATCATTGTTCCTTAGAACATATCAATAATAAAATATTAGTTTTTCTCTGGTATCTTACGAGTGCGCAATTATTTACACATAACTATGTACACGACCTTAAGGTTTCATTTCCAATCACAAGAATAAAGTTAAAGTTACCAGCCGGAGATTTTCAGAACACAGGTGAATATATCAGATAGTTGACATGGGACTTAATATACAGGTAAGTCCCCCCAGCACCTTAAATATGAGCTAAGGGAATACTGCTCTGTTATAACAGAGGACTTCCAAGTAATGCACCTTGAGCTGTAGATCGGCCGCTACTGTCAGTAGTGGGGGAGGGGTGACCTAACATAAGGTAGGTCACGTGACATACGCTTAGAGCGTGTTAAACAAACTGGTTGTTACCAAGTGCTTCACACATCGCACTCTTACACCTAACCTAAATAATTTTACTATGTACATAAATTTACATGATTCCAGTTGGTAACTCATGTGAGGCCCCAGATAATATTACAGTGGGACTTGCTTATTTTAGCATTTAATAAGGAAGTTCGAGATGTGATATTAAGTGGCATCGGCGTAAAGTATGTGGAAGATGACCAGGCGTAACACTGTGTTAACTCTGAGGTGTTGTGTGTGTTAATGTATTAACTCTGAGGTGTTGTAAGTGTTAATGTGTTACCTCTGAGGTGTTGTAAGTGTTAATGTGTTACCTCTGAGGTGTTGTGTGTGTTAATGTGTTACCTCTGAGGTGTTGTAAGTGTTAATGTGTTACCTCTGAGGTGTTGTGTGTGTTAATGTGTACTGAGGAGGGCGCAGTAGGGGACAGTCATCGCCAGTCCTCTCACAATATTTGTATGGTAGAGTTGCGTGCTGGGAGGCTGCACCCTGGGATCTGTGGCTGTGTGGTAAGTCCTGACACCAGCCAGCCATCATGTCCTCATCCCCCACCCCCCTCCCCCTCCCTCACACCGGGAGGAGGAATTAAGGAGCGCACAGTTTCACGATTAGGTATGGCATGGCTCTGGAAGTCGGGGGTCAGTACAGTTGGACGAGAGTAATGAAGAGACGGGTCGAGGAGCTGTGACTCGACACACACACACGGTGTACAGAGACAGGATGTTCCAGAGATGGGACACAGAAACAAGGGGTCACAATTGGAAGTTGAAGACTCAGATGAGTCACAGGGATGTTAGGAAGTGTTTCTTCAGTCACAGGGAAAGTGGAACAGTCTGGAAAGTGATGTAGTGGAGGCAGGATCCACACATAGCTTTAAGAAGAGGTATGATAAAGCTCATGAAGCAGGGAGAGAGTGGACCTAGTAGCGACCAGTGAAGAGGTGGGTCCAGGAGCTGTGAATCGACCCCTGCAACCACAATTAGGTGAGTACACACACACGCATATAACCAGCTTGAAAGTATTTAATTCGCTAGTAAATCCAAGTAGTGAGGCAGACATCACACATCACAGAGGATGTTGGGAATGTTGATGTTATGTGTAACACACGGCACAACATGAACACAGGTAGAAAGAAGGCAATAAACAAAAGAGAGGAGAGAGAGAGAGAGAGAGAGAGAGAGAGAGAGAGAGAGAGAGAGAGAGAGAGAGAGAGAGAGAGAGAAGACAATAGAATGAAGACAAGGAGTGAAGAGAAGTTTGTCAGTAATGTGGGTGGGGAGGCAGGCAAGCAGGCGCACAAGCAGGCAGGCAAGCAGGCACACAAGCAGGCAGGCAGGCACACAAGCAGGCGAGGCAGGCACACTGACAGGCACCAGCACACAGGCAGGCAGACACGCACACAAGCAGGCAGGCAAGCAGGCACAAAAGCAGGCACACAAGCAGGCAGACAGGCCTGCAGGCAGGCAGGCCTGCAGGCAGGCAGGCAGGCAAGCAGGCCTGCAGGCAGCAGCAAGCAGGCAGGCAGGCAAGGCAGGCAGGCAGGCAAGCAGGCACAAGCAGGCAGGCAAAGCAGGCACAGGCAAGCAGGCAGGCAGGAGCAAGCAGGCCCAGAGGCAGGCAGGCAGGCAGGCAGGCAGGCAGGCAGGCAGCAGGCAGGCAGGCAAGCAGGCACACAGCCAGGCAAGCAAGCAGGCAGGCAGGCAAGCAGGCACACAGCAGGCAGGCAAGCAGGCACACAAGCAGGCAGGAAGCAGGCCACAGCAGGCAGCAGGCAGGCAGGCAGCAAGCAGGCACAAACAGGCAGGCACAGGCACAAGCAGGCCAAAGGGAGAGCAGAGGGCAGGCAGAGCAGCGCAGGCAAGCAGGCACACAAGCAGGCAGGCAGGCAGGCCAGCAGGCACACAAGCAGGCAGGCAGGCCAGCAGGCACACAAGCAGGCAGGCAGGCAAGCAGGCAGGGGAAGCAGGCCCCCAGCAGGCACACAAGCAGGCAGGCAGGCAACAGCAGGCAGGCAGGCACACAAGGCAGGCAAGCAGGGCAGGACACAGGCAGGCAAGCAGGACAGGCAGCAAGCAGGCAGGGCCAAGCAGGCAGCACAAGCGAGGCAGGCAAGCAGGGGCAACAAGCAGGCAAAGCAGGCAGAGACGCAGCAGGCCAAGCAGGCACACAAGCAGCAGGTAAGCAGGCAGGCAGGGAGTCAGGCAGGGAGTGCCACCACAAGTGCCAAGGTAAGACTGGCACTCCCTGCAGTCCCCAACACTAGGAGTATTAGATGGTGTAGCCACCAGAGTGAGGGGACGTGAGATGAGAGTGAGAGGGGAGACATGGAGAGAGAAAAGGGAGAGAGGAGAGTGAGGGGAGGGAACGAGGGGGTTTCCCCTCGATCAATGGCCAGGGGTGTGGCTCTACCCCTCACAGCCACACACTGTGGCACAAGCTTGTCTGTGCTCAAACGCGACGACACACCAGGACTGGTGTAGGACCGGGACGCGGGGGCGCTTACCCCCACCTGGTGTTACTCTCTGCTGCTTAAATATGGTGTGTGTGTGTGTGTTTGTGCTTATACACTAAAACACCCAACAAACATCCTGTGTTTTTACAAACACACACTCTCCAAACACACATGAGTTATTGCCAAATAACAAGGACACACACGCCTCGTTATTGGCAACAACGTTCACACACAGAGTTCTGACAACGACAACAACATTCACACAGACAGTTCTGACAACGACAACATTCACACACACAGTTCTGACAACAACAAAAACATTCACACAGACAGTTCTGACAACAACATTCACACAGACAGTTCTGACAACAACATTCACACAGACAGTTCTGACAACGACATCAACATTCACACAGACAGTTCTGACATCAACATTCACACAGACAGTTCTGACAACGACATCAACATTCACACAGACAGTTCTGACATCAACCTTCACACAGACAGTTCTGACAACGACAACAACAAAGGAGAGTCGATGTCACAAGGACTCAAACTAAAAAAAAATATGAATAAAAAACCCAGTCGATTTTCAAATAGATAATACATTAACTAGCACCTGTTGTGTGACACACACACGTATAACACAGGTGTAACACACATAACACAGCTGACATAGCACGTTACGTATGTAACACTTGCAGTTTCGTAACAACAACAGCTTCATTGTAACAATCACCATCTGACAATCATAATGTGAGGAGGCCAAGAGCTGTTACTCAACCCCTTCAACCACACATAGGTGAGTACAGGTTAGCTAGGCTCGTCTGGTGCTTGCCTGTTCAACCAGGTTGTTGCTGGTGGTCCGCTGCCCCACATATCCATCACAGCCTGGTTGATCTGAAGATACTTGTCCAGTTTCCTCTTGAAGACTTCTACACTTGTCCCAGCCATGTTTCTGATATCTTCTGGTAAGATATTTAATAGTCTCGGACCACGGATGTTGATACAGTGTTTCCTTATTGTGCCCACGCACCCCTGCTTTTCACTGGGTTTATTTTACACTTCCTCCCATATCTCTCACTCCAATATATTGTTATGACACCGTGCAGATGAGGGACCAGGCCCTCGAGTACTTTCCAGGTATATATTATCATGCGTCTCTCTCTCCTCCGCTCCAGTGAGTACATATTCAAGACTTTAAGATGTTCCCAGTAATTTAAATGCTTCATTGGCTCTATGTGGGCCATAACTGATCTCTGTATCTGTTCCAGTTCTGATATCTCCCATGCCCTGACCAGTGCTACCAACACTGAATACTCTAAACAAAAGAGCACAAGTGATTTGAATAGTGACACCACTGGTACTATTTCCCTGTTTTGAAAATTCTCATTTTCCACCCCGTCATTCTCCTGGCTGTCATGACATTTGCCTTATTGTGTTTGAAGGAAAGGCCACTTGACATAATTGCTCCCAGGTCTTTCTCATGTTCCTTTCGTTCTATTGTACGATCCTCTTATGTTTTGTATACAGAGTTCCTAGAGCAGGTGGAACTTACCACCACTGAACGTCATGTTGTTCTCCACTGCCCACTGGAAGACACTGCTTATATCTCCCTGTAATTTTAAGGAGTCTTCTACCGTGGTGACTTTGATGCTTTAGTGTCGTCTGTCAATGATGAGACAAAACTGTGACGGGTGTTTACATCTATGTCTGCTATGAGGATGAGAAACAGCAGAGGTGCCAGGACAGTGCCTTGGGAAACTGAGTTTTTTTTTTTACCTCACTGATGCTGGATTTTGCTCTGTTTATTACTACCCTCTGCAGTCTGTATTAAACCCTCAAAATCCACCTGCCTACATTCCCAGGTATGTCTATGGTCTTCATTTTGTGTGCAGTCACTCCATGATTGCATTTGACAAACACCTTTGTAAAATCCGTGTATGTACACATGTATTTTAGTTTTGTTGCAACGCCTCGGTAATGCTGTGGTATTGGTTCAGCAGCTGTGAGAGGCATGATCGTCCAGTTGTGTAACCATGTTGGTCTCTGTTATGCTGACTGTGTTGGTCCATCAAGTTTGTAATATAGCGCCTCATCATTCTTACCAAGACTTTTATGATGCGGGAACAAAGACGCTCAGAGATAAGATAACACTGAAGAAGCTCTTAGTAAGTTTCTTGCAGTTGTTAACCTGTGCAGTCAGCTCAGTCAAGAGTTACTTGTCAGAGATAAAAGTTCTCTTAAGAACACTACTGACGATAACACCACTTTACTAAGCAAGCTTTTCTAAGTGCAAACTTTCCACCTCTCCTTGATGGTGGTGGTGGTGTTGGTGATGGTGGTGGTGGTGGTGGTGATGATGGTGGTGGTGGTGGTGGTGATGATTGTGGTGGTGATGATGGTGGTGGTGGAGGTGATGGTGGTAGTGGTGGTGGAAGTGGTGGTGGTTGTGGTGGTGGTTGTGGTGGTGAGTGGTGTGTGTGGTGATGGTGGTGGTGAGTGGTGTGAGGTGGTGGTGGTGGTGAGTGGTGGTTGTGGTGGAGGGGGGTGATGGTGGATGGATGGTGTGGTGGTTGAGGAGAGTGATGGTGGTGGTGGTGGTAGTGGTGGTTGAGGGAGAGGTGAGGTACTTACTGGATCAATGGAAGGAGGCCTACTGTAGCGGGCTGACATAGGCACAGTAGCACCACCAGCAACTCTTCTCTCTCCCTCCTGACACCATCACTACCACCACTACTACACCACCATCACTACCGCCATCACTACCAACATCACTACTACGACCATCACTACTACCACCATCACTACACCACCATCACTACCACCTACCATCACTACTACCACGATCACTACCACACGATCACTACCTCCACGATCACTACCATCACTACCACCATCACTACTGCCACCATCACTACCACCATCACTACTGCCACCATCACTACCACCATCACTACTGCCACCATCACTACCACCATCACTACTGCCACCATCACTACCACCATCACTACTGCCACCATCACTACCACCATCACTACTGCCACCATCACTACCACCATCACTACTGCCACCATCACTACCACCATCACTGTAACTTGTGTTTATTTCATCTTTTTCATTTCCCGTTTTTTTCCTCTTCCATCACGTTTATTCCCCATTCTCTTCTTCCACCTCCTCCTCTACACTCTCTTCTTCCTTCACAACCACTCAGAACTCCTCCCTCACAACCACTCAGAACTCCTCCTCACTAGCCACTCGACTCCTTCCTTCCACCATCAGAACTCTCCTCACCAACACTACTCCATCACTTACCCACTCAAACTCCCATCACTAATCCACACACAACTCTTACTTCACTCCACCAAATCACTCCTGCCACCATCATTTCTACACCACTCAGACTCTCCACCATCACCACTCAACTCACTCCTCCACCATCACTCGCCACCATCCACACCATCACTGTAACTCCTTCTTATTTCCCACTTCATACCCTTTCCTCTTCCATCACTATTCCCATTCTCTTCTTCCACCCTCACACTCCTCCTCACAACCACTCAGAACTCCTTCCTTCACAACCACTCAGAACTCCTCCCTCACAACCACTCAGAACTCCTTCCCTCACAACCACTCAGAACCTCCTCACAACCACTCAGAATCCTCCTCACAACCACTCAGAACTCCTCTCCAACCACTCAGAACTCCTCTCACAACCACTCAGAACTCCTTCCTTCACACTCAGAATCCCCACACTCAGAACTCCTCCTCACAACCACTCAGAACTCCTTCCTTCACACATAAATTCCCCCCACTCAGAACTCCTCCCTCACAACCACTCAGAACTCCTCCCTCACAACCACTCAGAACTCCTTCCTTCACAACCACTCAGAACTCCTCCCTCACAACCACTCAGAACTCCTTCCTTCACAACCACTCAGAACTCCTCCCTCACAACCACTCAGAACTCCTCCCTCACAACCACTCAGAACTCCTCCCTCACAACCACTCAGAACTCCTTCCCTCACAACCACTCAGAACTCCTCCCTCACAACCACTCAGAACTCCTTCCTCACAACCACTCAGAACTCCTCCTCAAACCACTCAGAACTCCTTCCCCTCAACCAAACCACTCAGAACTCCTTCCCTCACAACAATTCAGAACTCCTCCCTCACAACCACTCAGAACTCCTTCCTTCACAACCACTCAGAACTCCTCCCTCACAACCACTCAGAACTCCTTCCTCACAACCACTCAGAACTCCTTCCTTCACAACCACTCAGAACTCCTTCCCTCACAACCACTCAGAACTCCTTCTTCACAACCACTAGAACTCCTTCCTTCACTAACCGACTCAGAACTCCTTCCTCACAACCGATCAGAACTCCTCCCTCACAACCATAAATCTTTAGAACTCTCCTCACAACGATCAGAACTCCTCCTTCACAACCGATCAGAACTCCTTCCTCACAACCGATGAGAACTCCTCCTCACAACCGATCAGAACTCCTTCCCTCACAACCACTCAGAACTCCTTTCCTCACAACCGATCAGAACTCCTTCCCTCACAACCACTCAGAACTCCTCCCTCACAACCGATCAGAACTCCTCCCCTCACAACCGATCAGAACTCCTTCCCTCACAACCGATCAGAACTCCTTCCCTCACAACCGATGAGAACTCCTCCCCTCACAACCACTCAGAACTCCTTTCCTCACAACCGATCAGAACTCCTTCCCTCACAACCACTCAGAACTCCTCCCCTCACAACCGATCAGAACTCCTTCCCTCACAACCGATCAGAACTCAGCTTCCTGAACAACAACCAAGAAAATTATATAAGAATTTACCATTGACAAAAAAAACTTTACAAACTTTATATACAACTCAATTAACAATATAATATTTATATTGTCAAGATGTTGCTATCAGGATTTTCAAGAATGTATTTATTTATTTAGTGTGTGTGTGTGTGTGTGTGTGTGTGTACTCACCTATTTGTGGTTGCAGGGGTCGATTCACAGCTCCTGGCCCCGCCTCTTCACTGATTGTTACTAGATCCTCTCTCTCCCAGCTCCATGAGCTTTATCAAACCTCGCCTTAAAACTATGTATGGTTCCTGCCTCCACTACGTCACTTTCTAGGCTATTCCACTTCCTGACAACTCTATGACTGAAGAAATACTTCCTAACATCCCTTTGACTCATAGGATCATAGGAGTCTTCAACTTCCAATTGTGACCCCTTGTTTCTGTGTCCCATCTCTAGAACATCCTGTCTCTGTCCACCTTATCTTTTCCTCGCAGTATTTTATATGTCGTTATCATGTCTCCCCTAACCCTCCTATCCTCTAGTGTCGTCAGGTCGATTTCCCTTAACCTTTCTTCGTAAGACAATCCCCTTAGCTCTGGGACTAGTCTTGTTGTAAACCTTTGCACTTTCTCTAATTTCTTGACGTGCTTGACCAGGTGTGGGTTCCAAACTGGTGCTGCATACTTCAGTATGGGAAGACTTATATAGTGTACAAAGTCTTGAACGATTCCTTAGTGAGGTATTGGAACGCTATTCTTAGGTTTGCCAGCCGCCCGTATGCTGCAGCAGTTATCTGATTAATGTGTGCCTCAGGAGATGTGCTCGGTATTATACTCACCTCAAGATCTTTTTCCTTGAGTGAGGTTTGCAGTCTTTGGCCACCTAGACTATACTCTGTCTGCGGTCTTCTTTGCCCTTCCCCGATCTTCATGACTTTGCATTTGGCAGGGTTAAATTCAAGGAGCCAGTTACTGGACCAGGCTTGTAGCCTGTCCAGGTCTCCTTGTAGTCCTGCCTGATCCTCGACTGATTTAATTCTTCTCATTCATCTGCAAACAGGGACACTTCTGAGTCTATCCCTTCCGTTACGTTATTCACATATACCAAAAAACAGCACAGGTCCTAGGACTGACCCCTGTGGAACCCCACTCGTCACAGGTGCCCACTCTGACACCTCGTCACGTACCATGACTCGCTGCTGCCTCCATGTCAGATATTTTCTGATCCATTGCAGTGCCTTTCCTGTTACGTGTGCCTGATCCTCTAGCTTTTGCATTAACCTCTTGTGAGGAACTGTGTCGAAGGCCTTCTTGCAGTCCAAGAAAATGCAGTCTATTCACCCCTCTCTCTCGTGTCTTACTTCTGTTACCTTGTCATAAAACTCCAGTAGGTTTGTGACACAGGATTTTCCTTCCCTGAAACCGTGCTGGTTGTCGTTTATAAGCTTGTGTCTTTCTAGGTGCTCCACCACTCTCCTCCTGATGATCTTCTCCCTGTAGTTTAATGCCTCGTGTCTGTCTCCTTTCTTAAAAATTGGGACTACATTTGCCATCTTCCACACCTCAGGTAGTTGCCCAGTTTCAATGGATGTGTTGAAGATTTGTGTTAGTGGCACACACAACATCTCTGCTCCCTCTCTAAGGACCCACGGAGAAATGTTGTCTGGTCCCACCGCTTTTGAGGTATCGAGTTCACATAGCAGCTTCTTCACCTCCTCCTAGGTTGTGTGTATTTCATCCAGCACTTGTTGGTATACCTCCCTATTCTGAATTCCTGGAGTCCTTCCTGTCTCCTATGTAAATACTTCTTTAAATCTCATGTTGAGCTCCTCACTTATACTTGGTCATTTCTTGTGAACTCCCACCTTCCTTCCTCAGCCTGATTACCTGGTCCTTGACTGTGTGTGTGTGTGTGTGTGTGTGTGTATTTGCTGCCAACGACCACAGCTCATCTATGCTCGCAGACAGCCCAGTAATTACTGTTAACTACCGACAGTTACAGTAATGCAGGGCCCTGAAATAAGATTCTTTGATGATGGAACACTTCCATTTTCCAGTCTTAAACAAATTTGCAACATTTTTATTTAAGTCCGCCCAAAAAACTCCTCTCCATTATTTTTCTAAAGTTATTTTTTTTCGCGCGGGAGGAAGGAGGTAAAGGTCCGCAAACTGGCTTCGTAATTCTGGCTAAATTGGCCCCGTGATTGAGGTTAATCCCTCTTACAGCCGCTCGCAAAACTGGCAGGAAAAATGACAAGTGACGTTTGGCGACCGTTGTCACATTTACTTTTCCCGTAATTAAATTTGGCGACGCAGCCTCATTACAGAGCGACGCTCCATCATTGTCGCCATCATTGTCGCCATCATCCGCTGCTACAACCAGTTTTTCCATCGTTTTGTTGCACCATGATGGAGGATGATTGAAATACTGATCAGTTATGGCAGGAACAATAATAATGACATTGAAGAATTAGACACATGTGCAACATTTGTGTATCTTTATTGTTTCGCCCTCCAGTGGCTTTATCAGTACAATACAAGGACATAATGTGAAGACTGTAGAACTGTATACAAAAGATGAGGTAATCAGTCCCTCAACCTTGAAGGCTGAGGGACTGATTACCTTAAACCATCAGCTCCTCAGGGATGGCCAGAGGTCTCCAGAGCACCAGGACTGGACGAAACTCTCCCCAACACTCTCATGCTGACGTGTTTGTGTTGGTGTTCCTCACACCAACAATGGCGCCACGGCAGTCTCATCAACCACTCTAAACAACATAACATTATTTACTTCTTCCCAGCGACTGCAAGTTATTTTTTCCCCCAATACTTCTTCAGATCGGAGAGACATTGTTTACTGTTGGGTTGTGCATCGCAGCGGGGGTCACGACAACATTGTTCAGGGAAGAACTCTTTCTCTTGTGTGAGCAGTGAAGTGGTCAGCAGGAAGGAGCGTCGCCCTGGCCACAGCCTTCTGCTGGACCCCGTCATACAATACACACACACACACACACAAATGATTACATATGTGTTTTGTCTTAGAACCACATACAGACAGCAGTGACCACCAACAGGGTTCACAAACACCTTGAAACAAGGACCAACACACAGAAGGGTTCACAAACACCTTGAAACAAGGACCAACACACAGAAGGGTTCACAAACACCTTGAAACAAGGACCAACACACAGAAGGATTCACAAACACCTTGAAACAAGGACCAACACACAGAAGGGTTCACAAACACCTTGAAACAAGGACCAACACACAGAAGGGTTCACAAACACCTTGAAACAAGGACCAACACACAGAAGGGTTCACAAACACCTTGAAACAAGGACCAACACACAGCAGGGTTCACAAACAGGTGGAGGTTGTCTGAAGAGACATGGAGGGTGGATAAGGAGGTCTAGATGTGTGAGTGAGGGCACCACAGAGTGAGAGGTGTAGCGCTAAGAGACGCCTCACAGAGAACCAGTTTCCTGGTTGCATGACGGTGCAACTAGGTATGGCGATCTGCGCCGTGTTCTCTTTTGTTTTTCTCATCCTCCTCTGAACTCTGGCTTGATAGCGTCTTGGAGATAAAAGGTATAAAATACCGACACGATGGAAAAATTAAATACAAATGCAATATAACGCGATCCTTTATTGACAACGTTTCGCCCACACAGTGGGTTTTATGAAGTCACAAACAGATCTACCTGGGTAAAGAGTACGTGAGTATATAAGGATGTTCTCCTTATATCGGTTCATCAGTTAAATAGAAGCTTTACATCCTGGCAGAGTCATACTGTAGCTATGCTTTATAAAGCTCTACTTGTAACCTAGTAATCTACAACTATCATCTCTTCTACTATTCTCGTGTTTAAAAATTTCAAACATCTCATGTCAGTCTTTATTTCTCTTGTTTTACACGGATCTATCCATGGCTCCCTAAACAACCCAACTCTACAACTTTTCTCTAACTTTAACTTGAGAATGTTTCATTCTTGCAGACTCTAGTCGCTTCCTTGATCACTTCCATGACTCACTTCTTCTCAGATTACCTCACAGTCGTGTAGGAACCTACATACTTCAACTAAACATCAATGGTATACAATAACAACAACATGAAGAATCAGACACATGTGCAGCATCTGGGTATCTTTATTGTAGACGTTTCGCCCTCCAGTGGCTTTATCAATACAAGGACATAATGTGAAGAATTATATACAAAAGATGAGGCAATCAGTCCTCAGCCTTGGAATTGGCGAAGAGCACCGTAGAAACCGGGAGCTAGAGCATCTGGTCAAGTCTGCGGGATACTGGGTGGGACCTGGCAGAACCTCCTTCCCGGTGAGTGCTGGTTCTGTTGAGAAGAGTGTACAAGACAACACTGCCTGGGCACACTGCTAGGCTCCACAACACAGCCTGGACACACTCCTAGGCTCCACAACACACCCTGGACACACTGATAAACTCCACAACACAGCTTGGACACACTGCTAGGCTCCACAACACACCCTGGACACACTGCTAGGCTCCACAACACACCCTGGACACACTGCTAGGCTCCACAACACACCCTGGACACACTGCTAGGCTCCACAACACACCCTGGACACACTGCTAGGCTCCACAACACACCCTGGACACACTGCTAGGCTACACAACACAGCCTGGACACACTGCTAGGCTACACAACACAGCCTGGGCACACTGCTAGGCTCCACAACACAACCTGGGCTCCACTGAAAAAAATATCAGTGAAAACAGGCAAAATGACTCCTCTGTCAACAGAGAGCTGAGTCAGGCTGCCAGCTGGAATTGTTGGACTGAGCTGAGTCAGGCTGCCAGCTGGAAGTGTTAGACTGAGCTGAGTCAGGCTGCAAGCTGGAATTGTTGGCACGAGCTGAGTCATGCTGCCAGCTGGAATTGTTGGACTGAGCTGAGTCAGGCTGCCAGCTGGAAGTGTTAGACTGAGCTGAGTCATGCTGCCAGCTGGAAGTGTTAGACTGAGCTGAGTCATGCTGCCAGCTGGAAGTGTTAGACTGAGCTGAGTCATGCTGCCAGCTGGAAGTGTTAGACTGAGCTGAGTCATGCTGCCAGCTGGAAGTGTTAGACTGAGCTGAGTCAGCTGCCAGCTGGAAGTGTTAGACTGAGCTGAGTCATGCTGCCAGCTGGAAGTGTTAGACTGAGCTGAGTCATGCTGCCAGCTGGAAGTGTTAGACTGAGGTGAGTCAGGTTGCCTGCAAATGTCAACAGACTGAAGGAGCAACTCCGGGAAAGGACCCGTTTAACACAAAGAGCAAGGACCCTTCTCTTCTCTCCCTCCCTTTCCTCCCTCTCTCCCTCCTTCCAGGGCAGACAAGAGGCTTGGAATAAGACAACCCTCCCAGGTGATCTGCGAGGAAAAAAAAGAGAGAGAGAGAGAGAGAGAGAGAGAGAGAGAGAGAGAGAGAGAGGGTTTGTCTTTCCACAGACCTCGTGATTGTCATTGATTTCCGGCCCACTGTGTCTAGGGATTTGCCACAGGGAAGGGACACGTCTTGCCCGCCGTCAAGCGACACCAAGACGGACAGAAAAAAGACAGGTGCAAAGTTCCCGTGACCTGTGTCACCAGTTCTTGTGATCTTAACTGAGATGACTATGAGCTATGGTGACTCTCCCACCCATACACTGGCACACTCTAACTGTCCCTAACATCAGAACTACACTATCTACATTGTGGTAGACAGGGACTACAGTAACCACACGGTGGTAGACAGCAACTACAGTAACCACACGGTGGTAGACAGCAACTACAGTAGCTACATGGTGGTAGACAGAACTACAGTATCTACATGGTGGTCGACAGACCTACAGTAGCTACATGGTGGTCGACAGGAACTACAGTATCTACATGGTGGTCGAAAGGAACTACAGTAGCTACATGATGGTCGACAGGAACTACAGTAGCTACATGATGGTCGACAGGAACTAGAATAGCTACATGATAGTAGACAGGAACTACAGTAGCTACATGGTGGTCGACAGGAACTACAGTATCTACATGATGGTCGAAAGGAACTACAGTAGCTACATGATGGTCGACAGGAACTAGAATAGCTACATGATAGTAGACAGGAACTACAGTAGCTACATGGTGGTCGAAAGGAACTACAGTAGCTACATGATGGTCGAAAGGAACTACAGTAGCTACATGATGGTCGAAAGGAACTACAGTAGCTACATGATAGTAGACAGGAACTACAGTAGCTACATGGTGGTCGACAGGAACTACAATATCTACATGATGGTAGACAGGAACTACAGTAGCTACATGATAGTAGACAGGAAATACAGTAGCTACATGATAGTAGACAGGAACTACAGTATCTACATGCTGGTCGACAGGAACTACAGTAGCTACATGATGATAGACAGGAACTACAGTAGCTAAATGATAGTAGACAGGAACTACAGTAGCTACATGATAGTAGACAGGAACTACAGTAGCTACATGATAGTAGACAGGAACTACAATAGCTACATGATAGTAGACAGGAACTACAGTATCTACATGCTGGTAGACAGGAACTACAGTAGCTACATGATAGTAGACAGGAACTACAGTAGCTACATGATAGACAGGAACTACAGTAGCTACATGATAGTAGACAGGAACTACAGTATCTACATGCTGGTAGACAGGAACTACAGTATCTACATGCTGGTCGACAGGAACTACAGTATCTACATGATAGTAGACAGGAACTACAGTAGCTACATGATAGTAGACAGGAACTACAGTAGCTACATGATAGTAGACAGGAACTACAGTAGCTACATGATAGTAGACAGGAACTACAGTATCTACATGATGGTAGACAGGAACTACAGTAGCTACATGATAGTAGACAGGAACTACAGTAGCTACATGATAGACAGGAACTACAGTAGCTACATGATAGTAGACAGGAACTACAATAGCTACATGATAGTAGACAGGAACTACAGTATCTACATGCTGGTAGACAGGAACTACAGTAGCTACATGATGGTAGACAGGAACTACAGTAGCTACATGCAGGTCGACAGGAACTACAGTAGCTACATGATAGTAGACAGGAACTACAGTATCTACATGCTGGTAGACAGGAACTACAGTAGCTACATGATGGTAGACAGGAACTACAGTAGCTACATGCAGGTCGACAGGAACTACAGTAGCTAGATGATAGTAGACAGGAACTACAATAGCTACATGATAGTAGACAGGAACTACAGTATCTACATGATCGTAGACAGGAACTACAGTAGCTACATGCAGGTCGACAGGAACTACAGTAGCTAGATGATAGTAGACAGGAACTACAGTATCTACATGATGGTAGACATGAACTACAGTAGCTACATGATGGTCGACAGGAACTACAGTATCTACATGCTGGTCGATTTTTTCAGGTATACAGAAGTAAGATTAGGGACAAGATAGGCCCACTCAAAAGTTACTCAGGTCAGCTCACTGTCAGTGATAAGGAAATGTGTAGAATTTTTAACACTTACTTCCTCTCAGTTTTTACACAGGAAGATAATAGCGATATTCCAGAAATAATAAATTATGTAGACCAGGACGATAGTAAACTATGCACGATCAGGGTCACAAGTGACATGGTCCTTAGACAAATAGATAAATTAAAACCTAACAAATCCCCAGGCCCTGATGAACTGTATGCAAGGGTTCTAAAGGAATGTAAAGAGGAGCTTAGCAAACCTATGGCTAATCTTTTCAACATATCACTGCAAACTGGCATGGTGCCAGATAAGTGGAAAATTGCAAATGTAATACCTATTTTCAAAGCAGGAGACAGGTCCTTAGCTTCGAACTATAGACCAATAAGCCTAACCTCAATAGTGGGAAAATTTATGGAATCAATAATTGCCGAGGCAATTCGCAGCCATCTTGAAAAGCATAAATTAATCAACGAATCTCAGCACGGTTTTACAAAAGGGCGTTCCTGCCTTACAAATTTAATAATTTTTTTCACTAAGGTGTTTGAGGAGGTAGATCATGGTAATGAATATGATATTGTGTATATGGACTTCAGTAAGGCTTTCGATAAAGAGTCCCACATCAGAGACTATTGAGGAAACTTAAGGCACATGGAATAGGAGGAGATTTTTTTCCTGGATAGAGGCATGGTTGACAAATAGGCAGCAGAGAGTTTGCATAAATGGGGAGAAATCAGAGTGGGGAAGGTCACAAGTGGTGTTCCACAGGGGTCAGTATTGGGCCCTTGTTGTTCACAATCTACATAAACGACATAGATTAGGGAATAAATAGCGACATAAGCAAGTTTGCCGATGACACCAAAATAGGCCGTCCAATTCATTCAAATGAGGACATTAGAGCACTCCAGGAAGATTTGAATAGACTGATGCAGTGGTCGGAGAAGTGGCAGATGCAGTTTAATATAGATAAATGCAAAGTTCTAAATATTGGACAGGACAATAACCATGCCACATATAAACTAAATAATGTAGATCTTAATACTACTGATTGCGAAAAGGATTTAGGAGTTCTGGTTAGCAGTAATCTAAAACCAAGACAGCAGTGCATAAGTGTTCGCAATAAAGCAAACAGAATCCTTGGCTTCATATCAAGAAGCATAAATAATAGGAGTCCTCAGGTTGTTCTTCAACTCTATATCTCCTTGGTTAGGCCTCATCTAGATTATGCTGCACAGTTTTGGTCACCGTATTACAGAATGGATATAAATGCTCTGGAAAACGTACAAAGGAGGATGACTAAGTTGATTCCATGTATCAGAAATC
This sequence comes from Cherax destructor, assembly GCA_009830355.1. Classification (NCBI taxonomy): domain Eukaryota; kingdom Metazoa; phylum Arthropoda; class Malacostraca; order Decapoda; family Parastacidae; genus Cherax; species Cherax destructor. The sequence continues at coordinate 168,777 of WNWK01000464.1, forward strand.
TTCCCTATGAGGATAGACTGAGGGTCCTGAATCTGCACTCTCTAGAAAGGCGTAGAATTAGGGGGGATATGATTGAGGTATATAAATGGAAAACAGGAATAAATAAAGGGGATGTAAATAGCGTGCTAAAAATATCTTGTATTGACAGGACTCGAAGCAATGGCTTTAAGTTGGATAAATTCAGATTCAGAAGGGATATAGGAAAGCATTGGTTTGTTAATAGAGTTGTCGATGAGTGGAACAAACTCCCGAGTACAGTTATAGAGGCTAAAACGTTGTGTAGTTTTAAAAATAGGCTAGATAAATATATGAGTGGGTGCGGGTGGGTGTGAGTTGTACCTGACTAGTTTGTGCTACTAGGTCAGATGCCGTGCTCCTTCCTTAAGTGAATGTAACCTGACCTGGCTGGGTCAGGGCATTGGCTTAAGCCAGCGGGAGACTTGGACCTGCCTCGCATGGGCCAGTAGGCCTGCTGCAGTGTTCCTTCTTTCTTATGTTCTTATGTTCTTAACTACAGTATCTACATGCTGGTCGACAGGAACTACAGTATCTACATGCTGGTCGACAGGAACTACAGTATCTACATGATGGTAGACAGGAACTACAGTATCTACATGATGGTAGACAGGAACTACAGTATCTACATGATGGTAGACAGGAACTACAATATCTACATGATGGTAGACAGGAACTACAGTAGCTACATGATAGTATACATGAACTACAGTAGCTACATGATAGTAGACAGGAACTACAGAATCTACATGCTGGTCGACAGGAACTACAGTATCTACATGATGGTAGACAGGAACTACAGTATCTACATGATGGTAGACAGGAACTACAGTATCTACATGATGGTAGACAGGAACTACAATATCTACATGATGGTAGACAGGAACTACAGTAGCTACATGATAGTATACATGAACTACAGTAGCTACATGATAGTAGACAGGAACTACAGTAGCTACATGATAGTAGACAGGAACTACAGTATCTACATGATGGTAGACAGGAACTACAGTAGCTACATGATGGTAGACAGGAACTACAATATCTACATGCTGGTCGACAGGAACTACAGTAGTTACATGATGGTAGACAGGAACTACAATATCTACATGGTGGTAGACAGGAACTACAGTATCTACATGCAGATCGACAGCAACATTCACTGGAGGTGCGCACTGCGTCATTCATCTCAACAATCGTTCACTTAAGTAAACAAGAATCAAGAGTTCAGTTGAGTGTGTGGGACAGTCCTCGCTGTCCACCTCAACACCAACTTACTATAGCCATTACTCTGCTGGACAGGGCGCTCCAGCTGGTCCACCATAAACAACAGAGGCGCAACACCCCAACTGATGGATCGCAAGCCATTTGTGTCCACCAGAGGTTTTTTGGCGGGAAAACTCCGAGAAGAACAGAAGAGCGCGGGAAAAAAAACCCGGGAAAACTGAAGGCGATTTTTTCAGCGACTCACTACCAAAGATTTTCTATTTTTTTTTTGGCACACTCAGTTTTTTACCTATTCTCAATTACTATTTTTTGTGAGAGATTTACCTGGAGTTTGTTGGAGATTACATATCAGTATGTACACATTACATACTGCTAAGTGTATATCACATATGTGTACATCACGTATTTTGTGTACATCACATACTATGTGTACATCACATACTATGTGTACATCACATACTATGTGTACATCACATACTATGTGTACATCACATACTATGTGTACATCACATACTATGTGCACATCACATACTATGTGTACATCACATACTATGTGTACATCACATACTACACGTATTATGTGTTCACCGCTTCCTTTAATAATAATAATAATAATAATGCAAAAAAGTAATAATAGTTATTACTTACAGTCATTAAGAGTTGTTAAGAAGGTTATTAAGAGAGTTAAGTGATGGGTGCGACAGTTAGTCAAGATTCCAATATCTTCCTCTCAGAAGTTCGTTCAAACTCAGACACATTGTGAAAAATGTATAGAGATGAGCGTAAAGTTGTGAAAAACACTTCAGTGGAGAGAGAGAGAGAGAGAGAGAGAGAGAGAGAGAGAGAGAGAGAGAGAGAGAGAGAGAGAGAGAGAGAGAGTCATCTCACCACGAGCCAGAGGGACATATGGAGCATCAGGTGAGCGGCCAGGTGTATTAATCGCCTATATTTCCCAGTGTCCAGGTGAACTGTTTTAATTAAATTGAGCAATGTCCTCGGAATTACCTTCGTGCATTTCTGCACGACCTAATACTGGGGATAAATGGTATAAAATACACACACCATGCAAAGATGGACACAAATGTAGTATAATGCGATCCATTATTGACAACGTTTCGCCCAAACAGTGAGCTTTATCAACTCACAAACAAATCTACCTGGGTAAAGAATACGTGAGTATATATAGTGTGTGGAGTCAGGTGGAGAATGTTGGGTAGGTTGTGTCTGAGAAGGACCTGCCAGGGACGGGCAAGTGTGTTACAAGAACCGGATTAAGATTTTGTAGGTCCCTGGGCTACAGGTACTGTGAGGATCCTTTGCTACAGGTACTATGAAGGGCCCTGGGCTATAGGTACTGTGAGGTCCCTGGGGTATAGGTACTGAGAGGACCCTGGGCTATAGGTACTGTGAGGGGCCCCTGGGCTACAGGTACTGTGAGGACCCTGGGCTACAGGTACTGTGAAGGGCCCTGGGCTATAGGTACTGGGAAGGACCCTGGGCTACACGTACTGTGAAGGGCCCTGGACTATAGGTACTGCGAGGGCCCTGGGCTACAGGTACTGTGTGGGGGCCTGGGCTACAGGTACTGTAAGGACCCTGGGCTGCAGGTACTGTGAAGGGCCCTGGGCTATAGGTACTGTGAAGTCCCTGGGCTATAGGTACTGTGAGGACCCTGGGATACAGGGACTGTGAGGAGCCCTGGGCTATAGGTACCGTGAGGGTCCTGGGCTACAAGTACTGTGAAGGGCCCTGGGCTATAGGTACTGTGAGGGTCCTGGGCTACAGGTACTGTGAGGTCACTGGGCTACAGGTACTGTGATGGCCTTGGGCTATAGGTACTGAGAGGGCCCTGGGCTACAGGTACTGTGAGGTCCCTGGGCTACAAGTACTGATGTCCCTGGGTTACAGGTACTGTGAGGGGCCCTGGGCTACAGGTACTGTGAGAAGCCCTGGCTACAGGTACTGTGAGGGGCCTGGGCTACAGGATACTGTGAGGGGCTCTGGACTACAGGTACTGTGAGGGCCCTGGGCTACAGGTACTGTGAGGGGCCCTGGGCTACAAGTACTGTGAGGGACCTGGGCTACAGGCAGTATGAGGGGCCCTGGGCTACAGGTACTGTGAGGGGCCCTGGGCTACAGATACTGTGAGGACCCTGGGCTACAGATACTGTGAGGGGCCCTGGGCTACAAGTACTGTGAGGGACCTGGGCTACAGGCAGTATGAGGGGCCTGGGCTACAGGTACTGTGAGGGGCCCTGGGCTACAGATACTGTAAGGACCCTGGGCTACAGATACTGTGAGGGGTCTTGGGCTACAAGTACTGTAAGGGCCCTGGGCTACAGGTATTGTGAGGGGCTCTGGGCTACAGGTACTATGAGGGCCCTGGGCTACAGGTAGTGTGAGGACCTGGGCTACAGGTACTGTGAGGGGCCCTGGGCTACACTGTGAGGGCCCTGGGCTACAGGTAGTGTGAGGACCCTGGGCTGCAGGTACTGTGAGGGCCCTGGGCTACAGATTCTGTGAGGACCCTGGGCTACAGATACTGTGAGGGGCCCTGGGCTACAGGTACTGTAAGGGCTCTGGGCTACAGGTACTGTGAGGCCCACTGTGTGGGAGAAACGTAGTCAATACCTATAGGGATACTATGTATCCTTGGAGGTATACCTTCAAGTGGTTGATATTATGTATCCCTGGAGGGATACCTTCAAATGGTTGGCACTGTGTATCCCTTGAGAGATACCTTCAAGTGGTTGATGCTATGTATCCTGGAGGTCCTTCAATGTTGGCACTGTATCCCTTGAGGGATACCTTCAAGTGGTTGATGCTATGTATCCCTGGAGGGATACCTTCAAATGGTTGGCACTGTGTATCCATTGAGGGATACCTTCAAGTGGTTGATGCTATGTAACCCTGGAGGGATACCTTCAAGTGGTTGATGCTATGTATCCCTGGAGGGATACCTTCAAGTGGTTGATGCAGTGTATCCCCGGAGGGATACCGTAATTTGCTTTTCTTCATCGGAGTTTTACTTTTCAACTCGAGAATAAGTGATCCGATCGGCTTCAAACTTTCAACGCCGGTGTACGGTAACCAGGACCAAATTCTTGACACTCACACACACACACACACACACACACACACACACACACACACACAGCATCAATTGGTCACAGTTGGAAGTTGAAAACTCAGATGAATCACAGGGATGTTAGGAAGTATTTCGTCAGTCACAGAGTGGTCAGGAAGTGGAATAGTCTGGAAAGTGATGTAGTGGAGGCAGGATCCATACATAGCTTTACGAAGAGGTATGATAAAGCTCATGGAGCAGGAAGAGTGACCTAGTAGCGGCCAATGAAGAGGCGGGTCCAGGAGCTGTGAATCGACCCCTGCAACCGCAACTAGGTGAGTACACACCTTGATTCATCTCCTTACTTCCTCCTTCCCTCACCTTCACCTTCTCAAGTTTCCCCTCTCATGATTTTATTCCTCTTCTGAGTCTTCCCCTTTTCATGTTTAATTATTCCCCTCTATAAGTCCTTCCCTCGTTTCCATCTCTTGTTCTTCTCTTTAATGTCAACACAACGTGGAGAGGAGAAGGAAGAGGCAGTGGAGGTGGAAGAGAAGAGGCTTGAGGAGAGTTGAAGAGGTAATTGAAGAGGGGAAGATCAGAGGGGAATAAAGAGGCAATATTAGAGGGTAGGTGCTACCCTCAGTAGCAGCAACTGCTGCAGTAGTAGCAGTAGCTGCTGTAGCGGTAGTAGTAGTAACAGCAGTCGCTGAACCAGTAGCAGTAACACCAGCTGCTCCAACAGTAGCAATAACAGCAACAACAGTAACAACAGTAACAGTAATTCAAGCGTCAAAGCTCACAGTCTCAGGATTAATTAACTGTCAGGACGACACAACTGTTGTCATCACTGGAGGAAGATGAAGAGGAGGGGGAAGAGGAGCAGGAGCAGGAGGAGGAAGAAGAGGAAGAGCAGGAGGAGGAAGAAGAGGTAGAGGAAGTAGAGAAAAAAGAAGGAAGAGGAAGAAGAGGAGAATGAAAAAGAAGAGGTAAAAGAGGAAATAGAGGAAGAGGAGGATCAGGAGCAGGAAGAGGATGGTCCACATACACTGGCGCACACAGACACTTCACCCATTACAAAGCTGCTTCACAACAGCCTTGTCAGAGCACACCACATGACCAGTCTGCCTTTGACCTAATAGTACGCCAATATTCTCTAAGTATACAGTCCAACACGACAAGGTACCAGTTGAAATCAGGTCCACAGCGATGACAATATGTGATATATATTCAAGACAGTACAACAACGTTTTATGAACAGTCTGCGTGAAGTTCAGAGTGATCACCCTCCTAGAAGCTATGTTCAACAGTGTAGTTACAATGACAAAGCCTACACAGTAGACTGCATAAGGTGTTTCCAAGTGAGGCTATGTTAATCGAGACAGAGCAACTGCTCCTTGTCCTTCTCGAACGGCAACACAACGCCATCTGACGTCCAAGAACGGAGTTAATAAAGCAATCTGGAAGTTTCCTGATGGTTACAATGCTGGTGAAGGACTCCTGCTCCACGAAGTTGGATCTACCCTCCATTTTCTCGGATCAAACCTGCTTACAGTTAATAATCTGATAATGATGTCCTCAGCTTTCTACGTCCTCCCCTTCATCCTTTATCTCCTGGTGGATCAATAGACAACACTCTTCTATAATGAATAAGTCTATAACCAGGGAGGACTATGGTCCAGGGTCCATGAACCAGTCCCTGCCACCCACTACCACCTACACATTACCTGGTCCAACTGGGGTCCCTGCCACCCACAGATCACCTGGTCCAGCTGGGGTGCCTCCCACCCACAGATCACCTGGTCCAGTGGGATCCCTGCCACCCACAAATCACCTGGTCCAGCTGGGGTCCCTGCCACCCACACATTACCTGGTCCAGCTGTTGTTTGAGGTAATGTGAGGGTGACGCAGAAGTTATGGTTCAATATAGAGGATTAACTGGGATGGCTGTGAGGTTAATGTTGGTGCTTGTGAAGCTGCACACAGCTGGACACAGCTGGACACAACAGAAGCACACAAGTTATGCTTACTGCTGTTGCAGGAGCTGTTACTGCAGCAGGAGTGCTCAGTAAGGAGTATAATCTTGGTAGCAGTCTGACAATCACTGCTACAACTATATTATTAACTCTAGTGAATAAAACAAACAAGTTGATGAATAAAACACATGAACAACACTTCTTGAACGTCATTATTTGTGGAAACGTTTCGCGTGTACAACAGCAGTCTTCATCTGTACAAGAGTACACAAGTGATAGTGGTAGTAGTAGCGGTAGTGATGGTAGAAGTGGTAGTAGTAGTGGTGGTAGTAGTGGTAGTAGTAGTTTTGAGGTGATCTTACACTGAGAGACATACACCTCTCGGTGTATATATATATATATATCGTGTGTGAATAAGTGAAATATTGATTATGATAAATAAGGTGGTGTTAACACAAGTATTAAGATGCGAGGTAACAACTTAGAACACTGTTAACATTAAGACTGATAACTAACAGCTGCAGTGTAATAACAACAGCAGCAACAGCAACAGCAACAGCAGCAACAGCAACAGCAACAACAACAGCAGCACGGAAACAAAACTGCAGCGGAATCCAATATTCCATCCGTAATAGAGATCCTGATTTGGGCTCACTACTTTCCTGAATACTTCCATGAATCCTGCCAGAGATGTCGCAACAACCCCATTACCACCCCTCCTTCAGGAGGTGCTCAACCACCCCTCCTTCACGAGGTGCTCAACCACCCCTCCTTCACGAGGTGCTCAACCACCCCTCCTTCACGAGGTGCTCAACCACCCCTCCTTCACGAGGTGCTCAACCACCCCTCCTTCACGAGGTGCTCAACCACCCCTCCTTCACGAGGTGCTCAACCACCCCTCCTTCACGAGGTGCTCAACCACCCCTCCTTCACGAGGTGCTCAACCACCCCTCCTTCACGAGGTGCTCAAGACTATATAATACCACATACTGAGCAGCACCGCTCCTATGGCGTGTGTGTACTCACCTATTTGTGGTTTCAGGGGTCGATTCATAGCTCCTGGCCCCCGCCTCTTCACTGATTGCTACTAGGTGTGTGTATGTGTGTGTGTGTGTACTCACCTAGTTGTGGTTGCAGGGGTCGATTCATAGCTCCTGGCCCCGCCTCTTCACTGGCCGCTACTGGGTCACGCTCCCTGCTCCATATGTGTGTGTGTGTGTGTGTGTGTGTGTGTTTGCAAGACGCTTTACGACAGTGTTGTTCACTCTTCCTCCACGCATTCTAACACAGCCACCCTCCCTCCACACTCTACACTACCTCCCTACATCCCTCCATCCATCTCCCTCTATTCCGTGTTCCTTACTCCACCCTTCCGTCTGTCCCTCCGCTCTATCTTTCCCTCCCTTCCTCCCTCCCCCCGGGAGAGAGAGAGCGCCTAAAACATTCTTTCATATTTTAAAAGGGTCACGAATCCCCAAGTGACTGACTGGCTGCCATAATGTGTACTGCAGGGAGAGTGCAGGGAGGGGATGGTGCAGGGAGGGGATGGTGCAGGGAGGGGATGGTGCAGGGAGGGGATGGTGCAGGGAGGAAATGGTGCAGGGAGGGGATGGTGCAGGGAGGAAATGGTGCAGGGAGGGGATGATGCAGGGAGGGATGGTGCAGGGAGGGGATGGTGCAGGGAGGGGATGGTGCAGGGAGGGGATGGTGCAGGGAGGGGATGATTTAGGGACGAAATGTAGGTAAGGTTTAATCATGATGATGCTCTCGTAGCAGGAGAGGCCATCATGGAAGATCTGGCAGGGGAGTTCCTGAAAGGAAGGTCTGACAAGGAAAGCACCAGGTAGCCCGGCCTTGGGTCAGGCTCGTCTGGTGCTAGTCTGGTCAACCAGGTTGTTGCTGCTGGAGGTCCGCTGCCCCACATATCCATCACAGCCTGGTTGATCTGGCACCTGGTGAGGATACTTGTTCAGTTTCCTCTTTAAGACTTCTACACTTGTTCCAACAGTGTTTCTGATATCTTCTTGTAAGATGCTGAAGAGTCTGGGGCTAAGAATGTTGATAGTGTTCTCTTATTGTGTCCACGGTGCCCCTGTTTTATTGTGTCCACGGTGCTCCTGTTTTATTGTCTCCACGGTGCCCCTGTTTTATTGTGTCCACGGTGCCCCTGTTTTATTGTGTCCACGGTGCTCCTGTTTTATTGTCTCCACGGTGCTCCTGTTTTATTGTCTCCACGGTGCCCCTGTTTTATTGTGTCCACGGTGCCCCTGTTTTATTGTATCCAAGGTGCCCTTGTTTTATTGTGTCCACGGTGCTCCTGTTTTATTGTGTCCACGGTGCCCCTGTTTTATTGTGTCCACTGTGCCCCTGTTTTATTGTGTCCACGGTGCTCATGTTTTATTGTCTCCACGGTGCCCCTGTTTTATTGTCTCCACGGTGCCCCTGTTTTATTGTGTCCACGGTGCCCCTGTTTTATTGTGTCCACGGTGCTCCTGTTTTATTTTTTTTTTTTTTTTTTTTTTTTTTTTTGTCTGGTGCTGTTCTGGTCAACCAGGTTGTTGCTTGAGGTCCGCTGCCCCACATATCCATCACAGCCTGCTTGATCTGGCACCTGGTGAAGATCTCCTGTTCAGTTTCCTTTAAGACTTCTTATTGGTTCCAACAGTGTTTCTGATATCTTCTTGTCAAGATGCTGAAGAGTCTGGGGCTAAGAAAGGTGATACAGTGTTCTTTATTGTGTCCACGGTGCCCTGTTTTATTGTGTCCACGGTGCTCCTGTTTTATTGTCTCCAGGTGCCCCTGTTTTATTGTGTCCACGGTGCCCTGTTTTATTGTGTCCAAGGTGCCCTTGTTTTATTGTTCCACGGTGCTCCTGTTTTATTGTGTCCACGGTGCTCCTGTTTTATTGTGTCCACGGTGCCCCTGTTTTATTGTGTCCAGGTGCTCCTTGTTTTATTGTTCCACGGTGCCCCTGTTTTATTGTGTCCACGGTGCCCCTGTTTTATTGTGTCCAAGGTGCCCTTGTTTTATTGTCTCCACGGTGCTCCTGTTTTATTGTGTCCACGGTGCCCCTGTTTTATTGTATCCAAGGTGCCCTTGTTTTATTGTGTCCACCGCACCCCTGCTTTTCACTGGGTTTATTTTACACTTGCTTCCATATCTCTCACTCCAATATGTTGTCATGGCAGTGTGGAGACTAGGGACCAGAGGCTCTCGAGTACAGTAGTGTGCAGACTAGGGACCAGAGGCTCTCGAGTACAGTAGTGTGCAGACTAGGGACCAGAGGCTCTCAAGTACAGTAGTGTGCAGACTAGGGACCAGAGGCTCTCAAGTACAGTAGTGTGCAGACTAGGGACCAGAGGCTCTCGAGTACAGTAGTGTGCAGACTAGGGACCAGAGGCTCTCAAGTACAGTAGTGTGCAGACTAGGGACGAGAGGCTCTCAAGTACAGTAGTCTGCAGACTAGGGACCAGAGGCTCTCGAGTACAGTAGTCTGCAGACTAGGGACCAGAGGCTCTCAAATACAGTAGTGTGCAGACTAGGGACCAGATTCTCTCAAATACAGTAGTCTGCAGACTAGGGACCAGAGGCTCTCAAATACAGTAGTCTGCATATTTATTGGAACAGTAATGAAATAAGATATTTATTTGGAAAATTAATGTTTATTTGAAAAAAATACACGAGGATGATATGACAGATAATTGATTTAATAAGATATATGACTACCCTTTGTTGTTATATGTATTGCTTCACACTATGGCATAGAAGCGACTAATGTTAAACATATTTTAGTAAGTTCTTCGTCGTGGTACCAGGTCCTAGTAACAGCAGTAATTAACTTCAACACAGTTGAACAGTCCTGTTTTGCGATTCTGCGTAAATTCTCAATTGGGTTGAGGTCAGGCGACTTTCCAGGCCGATTTAGAACCTGAGCCACTCTCTTCGAAGACTGTCAGCCTTTTTCTGGAAGTTTGGCATGGAGCAAGATCCTGCAGGAAAGTCCCTATGCACATTGAGAAGCAAATGATTTGCCGGGATTGCCTTGTATTTGTCATTGTTCATCGTTCTCTCAACAATAACAAGCCGTTCAGGGTCTTTAGCAGTAAAACTACCCCAAAATCATCTTAGGTGGATGTTTTGGCGCTTGTTGAATGTGTCCATTCCGAAGAGGTTCGTCTTTGCTCCGTCTCACTAACACTGATCTCTACCCATGTACTTCATAATGCGCCTTATCTGAAAATATAACTTTTCTCTATTCATTTGTTGTCCATCCCTCATGCAAGAGTGCCCACCACAGCTGTTTTTCTTCATAGTAGCAGTCAATAATTGTTTCTTTACCGGCTTTTTGGCAATTCTCAAGGAGCCTTCGTCGAACAGTTGAAGAATCAACATTTACGCCAGCTAAGCCAAATCTCTCTGTAGATCTTAGCTTGTTTTCTTGGGATCCTTCACACTATTTTTTATGATAACCTTGTCACCGTGAGGTGTTGTCTTCCGTTTTCTTGCATATCTTCCTCGACGCAGCGCTCCACAATCACCAGTGTCGTCAGCTCTCTTCAGAATCCTACCAACAGTTCACTTTGCTAGGGTCAAATTTTCGGCGATCTTCTGATACACAAATCAGCATGTTTTTTAAGAGCTACAATACTTGCACGCTTCCCAGGTGTAACATCCATCATGAATTTCAGCAGTAATCATGAATGTGGCAAAACCACAATCACTCACGGAACATGATGGCTGGAATAGCCTTACAGAACAACAGCTGTTATAGCACTGACGAGACTCGCACGGTAACATCACAGCTGGATGGATGCCAGACTATATTAATTAAGCCGGAGACTAAGATATATTATGAGAGAATAAAAAAATTTACTCCTCTCCCAATTAATTTGTACACTATTGTACTTTCCAGATATAACTCGTTTATAGGTCTTGGAGGTGTTGGCGATGGTGTTGGAGGTGATGTTGGAGGTAGTGTTGGAAGTAGTGTTGGAGGTGGTGGTGGAGATGGTGTTGGAGGTGATGTTGGAGGTGGTGTTGGAGGTAGTGTTGGAGGTGGTGGTGGAGATGGTGCTGGAGGTGATGTTGGAGGTGGTGTTGGAGGTGGTGAGATGGTGCTGGAGGTGATGTTGGAGGTGGTGTTGGAGGTGGTGGTGGAGGGGCGCTGGAGGTGGTGTTGGAGGTGGTGTTGGAGATGATGTTGGAGGTGGTGTTAAAGATGGTGTTGGAGGTGGTGTTGGAGGAGGTGTTAGAGGTGGTATTGGAGATGCTAGGGGAAAACGTGTGTAAAAAAAAAACGGCTGGTGGTATAACGGGAAACGCACACCAGGTAACAGTCACTCATTAACGGAAGGAAGAACTAGATAAAGAGGAAAGCAACAGTAGATAAACAGGAACCAACGGTGAAGTAAAGAGATAATTATCTGTTATGCGTTAGGAAAGACAGATAATCAGGAGATAACGGTCAATAACAGAAAAGTTCAGTGTTAACGGCCATAGACAACAGGAGAGAGAGAGAACGATCGGTGGAATAACGGTCCTGTTAACAAGGCAGGTTACAAGGGGCTAAAACGGTGTGAGAGAGTGAGAGAGATGGGAAAAGAAATGTGAGAAGGCGGTTAAAGACAAGAAGAGAGGGAGAGGAGAGGGGAGGGGTAGGGGAGGAGGGGGAGGGGAGAGGGAAGGGGTGGAAGATGAGCTGTCACCTGCTGGAGATGACAGGAAATGAGGAGGTCATGCCAGTAATACACACACACACACACACACACACACATGCACACACATACACACACATACACACACACAGGAGCTGAGTCTCGACCCCTGCAACCACAATTACGTTGAGTACAATTAGGTGAGTACACACACACATACACCACAATTAGGTGAGTACACACACAGCTAGGAGCCGTGACTCGACCCCTGCAACCACAAATAGATGAACACACACAATGTACTCCAACCAGTCAAGTAAACTCTCACTGTATATACACTGAGTGGCACCTGCGTATATATACTGAGTGGCACCTGCGTATATACACTGAGTGGCACCTGCGTATATACACTGAGTGGCACCTGCGTATATACACTGAGTGGCACCTGCGTATATACACTGAGTGGCACCTGCGTATATACACTGAGTGGCACCTGCGTATATACTGAGCACCTGCGTATCCTGTGGCACCTGCGATATACACTGAGTGGCACCTGCGTATATACACTGAGTGGCACCTCGTATCACTGATGCACCTGCGTATATCACTGAGTGCACTGTATATACACTGGGGCACCTGCGTATACACTTGGCACCATGCTTATCATTGAGTGCTACCTGGTTATACTGAGGATTGTATATACACTGAGGAAGTTCTCTGATTACCTGATAACCCAGAACTTTTCTCCCGGAGCAGTCTGACAGCTTGCGTCTTACCTGCCCCGGGTGTTGCTGCAACTGAAAGTTCCATTATCACCGTCATTCTCTGGTGTCTGACATGCCTTACAGCGTTGGAAGGTCAGCTGACATTACTCCCAGGTCTTCCCCGTGTTCCTTTCGTTCTACCCTCTTGTGTTTTGTATACAGAGTTCCTTTAGCAGTTCCTAAGCAGCTGGAACTTACCACCACTGAACGTCATGTTCTCCACTGCCCACTGGAAGACACTGCTTATATCTCCCTGTAATTTGTCAGTGTCTTCTACCGTAGTGACTTTGATGCTTTAGTGTCGTCTGTCAATGATGACACGAAACTGTGATGCATACACTTCTGTGTGTGTGTGAACTTAACGTTGGTTCAGGAGCTGCAGCTCAACCTCTATAATCAAAATACGTTATTAAAATCTGAACTATATATACACGTGCTGTATACACCTGCTATATACACCTGCTATACATATAAACCCACTATACACACCCTCGACATCAGAATATTAAGTCTGTGATCCACTGGGTGAGACGTGGTAATACCTTCCTCAACAAGAGTCTTTCCCCAACAACATTTCGCTCAGTATAGAGCTTCATAATGGTGTGACAAAGCTCTACACAGAGCGGAACTTTCTACACCGTGTGTGTGTGTGTTGTGTGCACGGATACAAGGTGTTGTATTTAGTGGTGAAGGTTGGTAAGGACAGTGGCAAGCAACACCATACAGAGTGCGGGTGACCCCCCTCCCCCCCTCACACGGTGTATCAACAGTGACTACGATATACCCGACTCACCTCACATGATGTACGATTTAAGTGGTCGACTCGACCCACGCAAACTCCAGCAGGTAATTACACACGCACGGTGTAAATACCCTCGCCCTCTCACTGATGTAATATTCAGTGCCCACACCGATAGTGAGAGGGGGGAGGGGGACGATACTTCCCATCACTTCCCCTCTCTCCCTCCCTCCCCCTTCCCGACTCCCTTCCCCTCCCCACCACAAGTGGGGAGGGGAGATATCATCACACAACTTCCCCTCTCTCCTCCGCGTGGGATACGCCATCCTGATGTTAATTATCAAGTGATAGTAACTCCAGTTCTGCTGCAATATTCGACCCTATCTTCGCTATCCTACTGTTTCTTATGACCTTGTTGCACACACACATACACACACACACACACACACACACACACACACACACACACACACACACACACACTGCCAGGTGGTCAGTATTGACTTTTTCAATTTTGTGCAACAAAGACACATACTGTAGTCAACACACTTGGTGTTTTTGTACTTCGATCTGCTTAAACACGCACATGTACACACACACACACACACATACACGCAAACAAGCACACATACACGCACACACACACAAGCACACATATACACACACGCACACAAGCACACACACACAATGTCAAACACACTCATACAACACACACATACAACACACACATACAACACACACATACAACACACACATATAACACACACATATAACACACACATATAACACACACATATAACACACACATACAACACACACATATAACACACACATATAACACACACATATAACACACACATATAACACACACATACAACACACACATATAACACACACATACAACACACACATATAACACACACATACAACACACACATATAACACACACATATAACACACACATACAACACACACATATAACACACACATATAACACACACATACAACACACACATACAACACACACATATAACACACACATATAACACCACATACAACACACACATACAACACACACATATAACACACCATATATAACACACACATACAACACACACAACACACACACATACAACACACACATATAACACACACATACAACACACACATATAACACACACACACACAACACACACACATACAACACACACATATAACACACACACATACAACACACACATATAACACACACACACACACATACAACACACACATATAACACACACACATTATAACACACACATATAACACACACACATATACACACACACACATACAACACACACATATAACACACACACATATACACACACACATATAACACACACACATACAACACACAATAACACACACACATAAACACACACATATAACACACACATATAACACACACATATAACACACACATATAACACACACACATACAACACACACATACAACACACACATATAACACACACACATATAACACACACACATACAACACACACATATAACACACACATACAACACACACATATAACACACACATACAACACACACATATAACACACACACATACAACACACACATATAACACACACACATACAACACACACACATACAACACACACATACAACACACACACATACAACACACACATATAACACACACACATATAACACACACACACATACAGCACACACATATAACACACACACATATACAACACACACAACACACACAGTGGTCAGTGTCACTGACAAGTGTTGTTATAACACCAGAAACACCTGACTAGTGTCATGATACGGTACAGTACGATACGGTGCGGTAAGGAGCGGTATTTCTGAGTAAAGAAAACTGCAAAATAAGATATTAATAAAAGTTAAATGACAAAGGATGAGAGACTTTTTGAGGAGAAAACAATACAAAAATTGTAAGATTATAATGTGTAGCGGCGGGATGATGTGACGAGCGGGGCGCCACAAGCAACTGTACTACCAACACTAGTGTTACCAAGGTATAAAATATGAAGAGAGAGAGAGAGAGTTGGGACTTATGATTAAATATCTGTCACCGTGTTGACACACTGTGACGCCATGTTTAATGATGTCACACCAAACAGCCGCCATGTTTGATGACGTCACACCAAACAGCCGCCATGTTTGATGACGTCACACCAAACAGCCGCCATGTTTGATGACGTCACACCAAACAGCCGCCATGTTTGATGACGTCACATCTAAACCTCATTAAAGAGCTGGTACAATTTACCTCGAAATTGCTGTGAGTAATATCGTGAAAATTTGAGGTGTAGAGACGGGTGAGGGGGATGTGGGAAGGAGGGAGGGGTGAAGGAGGGAGGGGGCAGGTATTACAGGGGAAGGCAATTGCGTCTCTATTTTTTAAGGTAATGTTGGATTTTCGTGGTCCAATTATATTTAATTACGTTCAATTTGTCCAGCGAGGAAAGTGAGAGAGAGAGAGAGAGAGAGAGAGAGAGAGAGAGAGAGAGAGAGAGAGAGAGAGAGAGAGAGAGAGAGAGAGAGAGAGAGAGCCAGACTGATACAGCAGTAATTCACAACAATAACCTGATCAAATTAGGTTATTAAACGGGGAATTATTCCTGTACTGAAGTGTCCGGTTCAGGAAGCAGCTGGTTCAAGAAGCAGCTGGTTCAAGCAGCAGCTGGTTCAGCCAACAGCTTATCAGACAAGAGAGGTTGAACTTCCTTCAGCTATGACCTTGTATACTACACTAACATCCCGGGTCGTCTTAAAATGGGACTAGAATATCGACCATTAGCTCGGCGACTGTATATAGACACCTCCACTAGGAGCTTGAAGTGTGTCTCACTGCACAGTGGTAACCAACACGCATCTCTAGCAATTGCTCACTCAACAAAACTATACCTATGACCAACATACAAGAAAATCGTACAAACAACGCTTTCAAACACAGCAATTAGTGTTATGTGAATAATCTCACTACGTTGATCTGTTAGTATATATAATGAAGTGCTAGTCTCCATTACGTGATTTGACTTCTGCATCATCTAAAACATAATTTCAATGTGACTTGTAAGTCAGCCTCGCCTGATCAATACATTTTTCACATCTTTTACGTTTTTCAATGGGACACCAAATTTATCAAAAACTAGAGCCAGTTAAGCAAAACTGATAACATATTGGGAACCAGCACCACAAACTTACCCTAAAATCTGTGTAATATGAGTGTAGCAGTGTAGTGTGTGGCAGTGTAGTGTGTGGCAGTGGTGTAGTGTGTGGCAGTGTAGTGTGTGGCAGTGTAGTGTGTGGCAGTGTAGTGTGTAGCAGTGTAGTGTGTGGCAGTGTAGTGTGTGGCAGTGTAGTGTGTGGCAGTGTAGTGTGTGGCAGTGTAGTGTGTGGCAGTGGTGTCAGTGTGTGGCGTGTAGTGTGCAGTGTAGGTGTGCAGTGTAGTGTGTGGCAGTGTAGTGTGTGGCAGTGTAGTGTGTGCAGTGTGTGTGTGTGGCAGTGTAGTGTGTGCAGTGTAGTGTGTGGCAGTGTAGTGTGTGGCAGTTAGTGTGCAGTGTGTGTGCAGTGTAGTGTGTGGCAGTGTAGTGTGTGAGCAGTGTAGTGTGTGCAGTGTAGTGTGTGCAGTGTAGTGTGTGGCAGTGTAGTGTTAACACGGTAGTGTGCAAGGTAGTGTGTGCAGTGCTAAAAGTGTGTGCAAGGTAGTGTGTAGCATGTAGTATAAGGTGTAGCAGTGTAGGTGTGGCAGTAGTTAACACGGTAGTGAGAACAATGTAGTGTGTAGCACTGTAGCTATAACACGGTAGTGTAGAACAGGTAGGTGTGTAGCATGTAGCTATAACACGGTAGTGTAGAACAAGGTAGCGTGTGTAGCACTGTAGCTTATAACACGGTAGTGTAGAACAAGGTAGCGTGTGTAGCACTGTAGCTTATAACACGGTAGTGTAGAACAAGGTAGCGTGTGTAGCACTGTAGCTTATAACACGGTAGTGTAGAACAAGGTAGCGTGTGTAGCACTGTAGCTTATAACACGGTAGTGTAGAACAAGGTAGCGTGTGTAGCACTGTAGCTTATAACACGGTAGTGTAGAACAAGGTAGCGTGTGTAGCACTGTAGCTTATAACACGGTAGTGTAGAACAAGGTAGCGTGTGTAGCACTGTAGCTTATAACACGGAGTGTAGAACAAGGTAGCGTGTGTAGCACTGTAGCTTATAACACGGTAGTGTAGAACAAGGTAGCGTGTAGCACTGTAGCTTATAACACGGTAGTGTAGAACAAGGTAGCGTGTGTAGCACTGTAGCTTATAACACGGTAGTGTAGAACAAGGGTGAGCATGGTACGGTAGTGTAGACGTAGTGTAGCACTGTAGCTTATAACACGGTAGTGTAGAACAAGGTAGCGTGTGTAGCACTGTAGCTTATAACACGGTAGTGTAGAACAAGGTAGCGTGTGTAGCACTGTAGCGCAGCTGGGAGACGTAAGTGTAATAAAATTATCTTGTTGTATTTTATTAAATAATTCTCTCATTCTTATATAAGTGGGAGTTACTTGGCTACATTGCATGGCTACACTGCATGGCTACATTGCATGGCTACACTGCATGGCTACACAATAGAGGAGGTTTTAGGAAGGGTCGGAAATATATGGTCCAAGTGTTTACATCGAAACATAAGTGAATAACACTTAGATAAATGTAAGGAACTCTTTGTTGCATTTATGGCTTTAGAAAAGACGTGACATGGAGGATAGGGGAGCAATGTGGCAGATGTTGCAAGTGTGTGGGATAGGTGATAGGTTACTGAAAGCAGTTAAGGGCTTTTACGAGGATAGTGAAGGCTCAGGTTATGGTATGCAGGAGAGAGGGAGATTATTTCCCAGTAAAAGTAGGACTTAGACAGGGACGTATGATGTCACTATGCAGAGATGAGGTTGTAAAAGCAATGAATGCTAGGGTGTTGGGAGACATGTGGGATTAAAAGATAAAGAATCTAATACCAAGTGGGAGTTGTCACAGTTGCTATTTGCTGATGACACAGTGTTTGAGGATCATCGTGCGAGGTGTGTATATCATGCAGACAGTTCACATGGGGTGGAGATATGCTGCAGTTTCTGAACTGTAGTGTCGGCACGTCTCTGGCAAGACAGTGATGGACTGATTGATGATAAAAGTGTTTTCTTCTTTATCGGGTCACCTTGTCTTGGTGGGAAACGGCCGATGTGGTAATATAATTAAGAGAGTAGAAATCAGAATTATTGTGATGACCATAGTTACAGTAGAGAGGACTGAGGGAGAACTGACAGGTGGAATGACCACGTAGAAAGAAAGGAGTAGAATAGGATGATAAAGAGGGTATATAAATCTAATGAGAAAGGAAGGAGGGATAATAAACAGATAAGCCACACATAGGAGAGAGAAACTTATGGCGACGTTTTGACATCCAAGAGGCTTGTGTGAGCGTCTTAGATGGGAGTAGAGTGAAGTGTATCTTGTATACTCTCACCTGCACTGTTATCCTCCCCACAAAGACTACACTCCCTCACCTACACCTTCCTCTCACCCCCTCCCCTCACTCTGGTAAATATTAACAGGGGGGGATGGAGGGGAGGGGCACGTGCAATATTTCCCGTGACAGATTGACAGGAGACGTGAGAGGGGACGTGAAGGAGGGAAGGGGAAGAGGCAGGAAAGGGGCAGATGGGAGGGGAGAGGGGCAAGAAGAAGGGGGAAGGGGCAGGAGAGTGAAAGAACGGCTGGAAAAGGTAGGAAGGGTGAAGTAGAAGAAAGGGAGTGAAGGCAGGAGTGAAGGCAGGAGTGAAGGCAGGAGTGAAGGCAGGAGTGAAGGCAGGAGTGAAGGCAGGAGTGAAGGCAGGAGTAAAGGCGGGAGTGAAGGCAGGAGTGAAGGCAGGGACGGTGGTGAGCTGGAAACATTCAGAGACTGGACAAGGATTTACTACAAGACCAGTCCACTGAGGTGAGAAGCAACAGTAACAAGCAGAGACTGAACCAGACCTACCTGCTGACCTACCTGCTGATCTACCTACTGACCTACCTACTGACCTACCTGCTGACCTACCTGCTGACCTTGTAGCGCCAGTAAGCCTACATGCCTAGTTCCCATAGTTTCCCCCAGGGGGTAAGCCTGGTGGGCATACCCACTTCAGCCTGCCCACCCTTACCTCTCTCTCACTTCTCGTCCAGGCATCCTAGAGTCAACACAAGGCCTACTCCTCTCTCCCTCGCATGGGCATGGCCCTCCGGGCCGTGGGCACAAACACACTGCCTGTGTACCCTCACGTTATCGCCAATAAAGTAAGAAACCTCCGAAGCCTTATCATTCATCTACCGCTTGCAGCAGAACGACACCATCAACACTTGTATAACCTACCTGCTGACCTACCTACTGAAAACAGCACCAGAATATATGACATAGAAAGTAACACAGCTCAGATAAAAACAGTATTCAAAAAGCAGTTGTTTACTGTTACTGTTATTATTATTATTATTATTATTATTATTATTATTATTATTATTATTATTATTATTATTATTATATTATTATTATTATTATTAATTATATTTTTTTTTTACTCTTAGGACGGCACAGACTTGCTGAGGAAGTAACCAGAAGTTAATACCATACAAAACATCAGGAAGAGGTACGACAACACAACCTACCAAGCATCATACACAACATTGAAATTTTCATCTCTTATGTACTCTCTATCTCCCTGTCTCTGTCTCTCTTTCTTTCTCTGTGTGTCTCTCTCATCTCTCTCTCCCATCTCCTCCCACCTTGTGCTTCCCTCCCGTGTTCTCCCTCACACATCATCAACACTGCTCGTTATCTTGCCCATTTTATAATTCCACTCTCAGCTCCTCCCTCCTATTGGATTACCTGCCCCTCTCCTTCCCCTCGTAGCTCGTGCCCCCTTCCTCGATGCCTCACCCCTTCGATGCCTCACCCCCCCTATCGATGCCTCACCGCCCCTCGATGCCTCACCGCCCACCCCTTCCTACCGGAGACACGAAGGCTGATATGAGAA
Source organism: Cherax destructor (assembly GCA_009830355.1). Classification (NCBI taxonomy): domain Eukaryota; kingdom Metazoa; phylum Arthropoda; class Malacostraca; order Decapoda; family Parastacidae; genus Cherax; species Cherax destructor. The sequence goes on from WNWK01000464.1 coordinate 189,315, forward strand.
AGTACCGAGCAGTGACAGACCACTGCTCTGTGTCCCTAGCTGTCACTAACACCAGACCACTGCTCTGTGTCCCTAGCTGTCACTAACACCAGACCACTGCTCTGTGTCTCTAGCTGTCACTAACACCAGACCACTGCTGTGTCCCTAGCTGTCACTAACACCAGACCACTGCTCTGTGTCCCTAGCTGTCACTAACACCAGACCACTGCTCTGTGTCCCTAGCTGTGACTAACACCAGACCACTGCTCTGTGTCCCTAGCTGTCACTAACACCAGACCACTGCTCTGTGACCCTAGCTGTGACTAACACCAGACCACTGCTCTGTGTCCCTAGCTGTGACTAACACCAGACCACTGCTCTGTGTCCCTAGCTGTCACTAACACCAGACCACTGCTCTGTCCCTAGCTGTCACTAACACCAGACCACTGATCTGTGTCCCTAGCTGTGACTAACACCAGACCACTGCTCTGTGTCCCTAGCTGTCACTAACACCAGACCACTGCTCTGTGTCCCTAGCTGTGACTAACACCAGACCACTGCTCTGTGACCCTAGCTGTGACTAACACCAGACCACTGCTCTGTGTCCCTAGCTGTCACTAACACCAGACCACTGCTCTGTCCCTAGCTGTCACTAACACCAGACCACTGATCTGTGTCCCTAGCTGTCACTAACACCAGACCACTGCTCTGTGTCCCTAGCTGTCACTAACACCAGACCACTGCTCTGTGTCCCTAGCTGTCACTAACACCAGACCACTGCTCTGTGTCCCTAGCTGTCACTAACACCAGACCACTGCTCTGTGACCCTAGCTGTCACTAACACCAGACCACTGCTCTGTCCCTAGCTGTCACTAACACCAGACCACTGATCTGTCCCTAGCTGTCACTAACACAAGACCACTGCTCTGTGTCCCTAGCTGTGACTAACACCAGACCACTGCTCTGTGTCCCTAGCTGTCACTAACACCAGACCACTGCTCTGTGACCCTAGCTGTGACTAACACCAGACCACTGCTCTGTGTCCCTAGCTGTGACTAACACCAGACCACTGCTCTGTGTCCCTAGCTGTGACTAACACCAGACCACTGCTCTGTGTCCCTAGCTGTCACTAACACCAGACCACTGCTCTGTGACCCTAGCTGTGACTAACACCAGACCACTGCTCTGTGTCCCTAGCTGTGACTAACACCAGACCACTGCTCTGTGTCCCTAGCTGTCACTAACACCAGACCACTGCTCTGTGACCCTAGCTGTGACTAACACCAGACCACTGCTCTGTGTCCCTAGCTGTCACTATCACCAGACCACTGATCTGTCCCTAGCTGTGACTAACACCAGACCACTGCTCTGTGTCCCTAGCTGTCACTAACACCAGACCACTACTCTGTGTCCCTAGCTGTGACTAACACCAGACCACTGCTCTGTGACCCTAGCTGTGACTAACACCAGACCACTGCTCTGTGTCCCTAGCTGTCACTAACACCAGACCACTGCTCTGTCCCTAGCTGTCACTAACACCAGACCACTGATCTGTGTCCCTAGCTGTCACTAACACCAGACCACTGCTCTGTGTCCCTAGCTGTGACTAACACCAGACCACTGCTCTGTGTCCCTAGCTGTCACTAACACCAGACCACTGCTCTGTGTCCCTAGCTGTCACTAACACCAGACCACTGCTCTGTGACCCTAGCTGTCACTAACACCAGACCACTGCTCTGTCCCTAGCTGTCACTAACACCAGACCACTGATCTGTCCCTAGCTGTCACTAACACAAGACCACTGCTCTGTGTCCCTAGCTGTCACTAACACCAGACTACTGTCCCTAGCTGTCACTAACACCAGACTACTGTCCCTAGCTGTCACTAACACCAGACCACTGCTCTCTACCTACCTCCTATCACCTCTCGTGCTGTTTATTGCTTCCATACTTAGTGATAAACAGAGATAGCTTATCTTTGGTCGCTTCCGGTGGTCACCGTCCCTGCGGTCCGGTGCCAGACCACACCTGGTTGCTGGCCTGTTCGATCAGGCTGTTGGTGCTCGCCGCCAGCAGTCCAATGTATACACGACAACCAGGTTGGTCAGGAAGTGACTTAAACTTATCGAGTTCCCTCTTGAAGACTACTGGGGAATTGTGGGTAATTCTCTTCGTGCACGGTTTAAGAACGTTGGAGAGTCGTGGTTTGCTAACACTTATAAAGTTCTGTGTCAGTGTACTCATTGCTCGTCTGCTTGTCACCGGAGGTATACTGCCCCGCCTGTCTAGCTTTGTGCTTTCAAATGGAGTGATTTTTTTGTGCGGACTTGGGACTGATTACTCTGCAGTTTTCCATGTGAAGAGACTGGTGAATGTTTCTCGAGTACGTTCTAAGAAGAACAGTTCAAGGGACTTCAATAACTTGCAGTAATTCAGGTGCTTGACTGAAATTATACGAGCGGTGAAGGTTCTCTGTACATTTTCTGGTGCTGCAATTTTACCTGCCTTGAAGAAGGTTGTTAGTACACAACAATATTGCAGTCAAGAAAGAACGAGTGATCTGAAAAGTACCATTGGCTTAGCATCTCTTATTTTGAAAGTTCTCGTTATCCAGCTTATCATTGTCTTCCTTGTTGGGATAACGGCTGTCTGCTGGAAAGTGATATCTGACATTATCACTCCTAGGTCTCTCACATTAGACTTCCGGTCTATTAAGTAATTTGAGTTTGTCTTGTACTCTGAGCTAGTTATTTCCTCAGTTTAATTGTAATGTATTAATTATAATTTGTTCTAAACTGGATATCACATTGTTGTCAGTGACCCACTGAAAGACTTGCTTTATACCATCCTGGAGGCTCACTGTGTCTTCTATGGTTGCCACTCTCATACAAATTCCTATATCATGTGCAAAGAATGATACATTGCTATGGTTTATGTCCCTGTCTATGTCGGATATAAGAAAGAGAAGTGGGACAAGTACCGTGCCTAGAGGAACACAACATTCTGCTGTTGCAGTCTCTAGCTTCACTCTGCTGAAGCCTTTTGCAGAGTCAGTGTACAATACAGTTGCATTTTATTTGTCTTCTAGTGTATGCAAGATCATGTTGAAATGGTACAGTAATATGTGAGAGGCAGGAGTGACGTGGTGCCAGATCTTCACGACACTTTCTGTGCCTCGCTGCCTGCACATAGAACGCTGAACACACTATGTCACAGAACTCTGATCAAAGCTGCAAGAATCTGCAGACACCTTTATCAAGGAGATTTGGGAGTGAAATGAGTTTTCCCTGTGGCTGAGTGAGTGGCCGAGTGGCGAGTGAGTGGCCGAGTGAGTGGCTGAGTGAGTGGCTGAGTGGCTGAGTGAGTGGCCGAGTGAGTGAGTGGCCGAGTGAGTGGCTGAGTGAGTGGCTGAGTGAGTGGCCGAGTGAGTGGCTGAGTGAGTGGCCGAGTGGCCGAGTGAGTGGCCGAGTGAGTGGCTGAGTGAGTGGCTGAGTGAGTGGCTGAGTGAGTGGCCGAGTGAGAGTGGCCGAGTGAGTGGCCGAGTGAGTGGCTGAGTGAGTGGCCGAGTGAGTGGCTGAGTGAGTGGCCGAGTGGAGTGGCTGAGTGAGTGGGCGAGTGAGTGGCTGAGTGAGTGGCTGAGGGTGAGTGAGTGGCCGAGTGAGTGGCTGAGTGAGTGGCCGAGTGAGTGGCTGAGTGAGTGGCCGAGTGAGTGAGTGGCCGAGTGAGTGGCTGAGTGAGTGGCCGAGTGAGTGAGTGGCTAAGTGAGTGAATTGATTGAGGGTCTGGCGGGCCAGTAGCTAGCCTGCTTCGTCAGTGAATCAATAAAATGACTCACACCTGGTGAAGCGCCAGTTGCTACCTAGCTATGTACTACCCAGCGTCACCACTACCATGAGTAGCCTCAGTGCTACCATAGGTAGCGTCACCACTACCATGAGTAGCCTCAGTGCTACCATAGGTAGCGTCACCACTACCATGAGTAGCCTCAGTGCTACCATGGTAGGTCACCACTACCATGAGTAGCCTCAGTGCTACCATAGGTAGCGTCACCACTACCATGACTAGCCTCAGTGCTACCATAGGTAGCGTCACCACTACCATGAGTAGCCTCAGTGCTACCATAGGTAACGTCACCACTACCATGAGTAGCCTCAGTGCTACCATAGGTAGCGTCACCACTACCATGAGTAGCCTCAGTGCTACCATAGGTAGTCATCACTACCATGGTAGCCTCAGTGCTACCATAGGTAGCGTCACCACTACCATGAGTAGCCTCAGTGCTACCATAGGTAGCGTCACCACTACCATGAGTAGCCTCAGTGCTACCATAGGTAGCGTCACCACTACCATGAGTAGCCTCAGTGCTACCATAGGTAGCGTCACCACTACCATGAGTAGCCTCAGTGCTACCATAGGTAGCGTCACCAGTACCATGAGTAGCCTCAGTGCTACCATAGGTAGCGTCACCACTACCATGAGTAGCCTCAGTGCTACCATAGGTAGCGTCACCACTACCATGAGTAGCCTCAGTGCTACCATAGGTAGCGTCACCACTACCATGAGTAGCCTCAGTGCTACCATAGGTAGCGTCACCACTACCATGAGTAGCTCAGTGCTACCATAGGTAGCGTCACCACTACCATGAGTAGCCTCGTGCTACCATAGGTAGCGTCACCACTACCATGAGTAGCCTCAGTGCTACCATAGGTAGCGTCACCACTACCATGAGTAGCCTCAGTGCTACATAGGTAGCGTCACCACTACCATGAGTAGCCTCAGTGCTACCATAGGAGCGTCACCACTACCATGAGTAGCCTCAGTGCTACCATAGGTAGCGTCACCACTACCATGAGTAGCCTCAGTGCTACCATAGGTAGCGTCACCACTACCATGAGTAGCCTCAGTGCTACCATAGGTAGCGTCACCACTACCATGAGTAGCCTCAGTGCTACCATAGGTAGCGTCACCACTACCATGAGTAGCCTCAGTGCTACCATAGGTAGCGTCACCACTACCATGAGTAGCCTCAGTGCTACCATAGGTAGCGTCACCACTACCATGAGTAGCCTCAGTGCTACCATAGGTAGCGTCACCACTACCATGAGTAGCCTCAGTGCTACCATAGGTAGCGTCACCACTACCATGAGTAGCCTCAGTGCTACCATAGGTAGCGTCACCACTACCATGAGTAGCCTCAGTGCTACCATAGGTAGCGTCACCACTACCATGAGTAGCCTCAGTGCTACCATAGGTAGCGTCACCACTACCATGAGTAGCCTCAGTGCTACCATAGGTAGCGTCACCACTACCATGAGTAGCCCAGTGCTACCATAGTAGCGTCACCATTACCATGGTAGTCAGTGCTACCATGGTGCGTCACCACTACCATGAGTAGCCTCAGTGCTACCATGGTAGCGTCACCACTACCATGAGTGCCTCAGTGCTACCATAGGTAGCGTCACCACTACCATGAGTAGCCTCAGTGCTACCATAGGTAGCGTCACCACTACCATAAGTAGCCTCAGTGCTACCATAGGTAGCGTCACCACTACCATGAGTAGCCTCAGTGCTACCATAGGTAGCGTCACCACTACCATAAGTAGCCTCAGTGCTACCATAGGTAGCGTCACCACTACCATGAGTAGCCTCAGTGCTACCATAGGTAGCGTCTGGACTACCTCAGTGCTTTATTGTTGAAAGGTTTTGCCCACACAGTAGGCTTCTTCAGTCAAATACAATGACACCAGCTGCAGTAGAGACGTAAAGATGACACAATCAGTCCATCAGAAGCAGTAGTTTAGAGGTGGTCAGTCCCTCAGCCTGGAGAAGAGCTGAGCTCCACAGTCTGGAGCACTGTGGAGCTGAAGCTTCAGAGTGGAGCCTCATGCAGTACCCGTGGTGAGGCGCAGACAAGAGAGGCTAGGCCTGCTAGGCCTGCTAGGCCTGCTAGGAGAAGCAAGAATGTAAGAGGCAGTATAGCAAGCCTACTGGCCAGCCTTCCCTTACTACTACTATTGCTACTACTACTACTACTACTTACTTCTACTACTACTATTTATATTACTATGCAATGAGCCAAGATTAACCGATTATCTTGTAGTTTTGTGAACTACTGTGATAGTTTCAGTGGTCAGATGCAATTATTAACAATGTTACAGTGGTCAGTTGCAATAATTAACATTGTTACAGTGGTCAGATGCAGTCTTAACATTGTTACAGTTGTCAATTGCAGCACTAACACTGCATGCAACTGGTTGCATCGTTCGCAACATGCTGGTCAAACCGGTTCTTGAAGCACTGTATTGATTTTCACACTCACAACCCTAGTGGGCAGCCTCACAACCCTAGTGGGCAGCCTCACAACCCTAGCTATGCAGCCTCACAACCCTAGTGGGCAGCCTCACAACCCTAGTGGGCAGCCTCACAACCCTAGTGGGCAGCCTCACAACCCTAGTGGGCAGCCTCAACCCTAGTGGGCAGCCTCACAACCCTAGTGGGCAGCCTCACAACCCTAGTGGGCAGCCTCACAACCCTAGTGGGCAGCCTCTTCCAGTGTTCTTCAACTACAAAAACAAAGATGCTCCATAAATATCAGTGTTGCACCTCTTACCTCGGGGTTTCACTCTGTTCTCTCTCGTTATTAGACCATTTGCAAATTAATATTTTCGTAGTAAGTTTACTATGATATATATATATATATATATATATATATATATATATATATATATATATATATATATATATATATATAGAAGGCAACTTGGGTTATAAAACACAAAGAAATGAAGGGAGGGAGAGCAGAGGGGAAAAGAGAGGGGAGATACGAGGGTGAAAGGAGAGAGAAGAAAAGAAAAGGGAAGAGAGGGGGAGGAGAGAGAGAGATAGACTGAGGGGAAAGGGGAGGGGAGGGAGAGGAAATGACAGTAACATAGTGATAGCAATTTTGATAAAGGCAAGCACAGTGTGTGCAAGAAGAGGGGAATGAAACTTGAGGGGAATGAAACTTGAGGGGAATGAAAGGAATGAAACTAGAGGTCATTGAAAGCAGAGAGGGATGAAACTATACTTTGTCTACCCTTGCTGATGCCTACATCACATTTAGTTGTGGTCAATATGGCGGTGCTGGTGATCACAGGGACGACCACAAGCTCAACGAATATAGGAACTTGGTCCACATGTATCCTTCCCTCCCTACAGAACCAGAGAGTCTTGGCTTCTGGGGAGAGTATGTCATGGGTTTCCTCAGAGACTGAGATCCTCCAGGCTCACTGACACCACCAGAGACCCGAGGACTGTAGCCGGTTCTCTTCCAGTGCCTCAGTGTGGCCATCCAGAGATGCCTGCTGCATCTTGTGTTCCCGAGCAGCGTCCGACGAGTTAGAGGAGCTCCAAGAGTTCTTGGAGCTTCAAGAGTTCTTGGAGCTTCAAGAGTTCTTGGAGCTCCAGGAGCTAAAAGAGCTCCAGGAGCTCTACAACTTGAATTAAGTGTCCACGTTCCTTGCAGTTCTACATCCAAGTAAATTCCTCAACATAACTGAACTCATTAATATGCAAACATTTGTTCCACTGTATTAATATGATAAAAGATTCAAAAATATTCATATACATACGTGTGTGCGTGTGTGTGTGTGAAAGAGAGAGAGAGAGAGAGAGAGAGAGAGAGAGAGAGAGAGAGAGAGAATGACATAACAATCATTACATACGAGATGACCTCATTGGACGACGCTAATTTTCTTACAAGGTAATTAACGCCAGTTTGTTAAGGCTTGATGTTAACATAGAGGAGCATGAAGGTGGCGTTGTTGGTGGTAGTGGTGTGAGGCAGCAGCAGAGGCAGTGGTAAGCAGGAGAGGCAGAGGCAGTGGTAAGCAGGAGAGGCAGAGGCAGTGGTAAGCAGGAGAGGCAGAGGCAGTGGTAAGCAGAGAGGCAGAGGAGAGAGAGAGCATGGAAAAGAGGCATCGTAGCCTGGAGCAGAGGGTTAGCATGAGCAAGAAGTCTAGGAGACCTACCATGAGGGATCCTGATTGGCTCAGCATGATGCAGTGTACGCTCAGTCAGGAGAAGAGAGAGAGAGAGAGAGAGAGAGAGAGAGAGAGAGAGAGATTGTTGTTTGTGTGTCTGGAACAGGACAGAGAAGCAGGGGAAAAAAAAGAGAGCAACTTTCACCCTTTCTTAGCTATCTTCCCCTCCTCCCCTCATTCCCTCTCCCCTCCCCTTCACCCCCTCCCCTTCCCCCCACAAGGTACACCTGCGGACCATTACACTCACTTTAGGTTTCTTTTATAATACCCACGAGGCTAATATTGTGACCTCTTCCATCTTGTGTCTCCCCTCCTCCCCACCAACACTGCCTTCACCCCCTACACTCCATTATCCCCCTTCCCCTTTCCCTCCCTCGTCTCTCCCCTCCCCTCGATATATACACACACCAGAGAAATGACCAAACAAATTTGATTCCCTACTCTCCTAAATTCACACTTCCCCCTCCCCTCCTCCGGTAACCTGGAGGGAGTGTGAACAGAGTAACACTTCCCCTCCTCCTCTGACGTCAGGGCAAGAAAAAGGAGGTTTCGGGTTCGGGGGTTGGCGACAAAGTGTGTCAGTCTTCAGAGAATATAAAATACGTGTTTCTTCGTTGTCGCCAATATATCTCAGAAACCAATAGACCGATCGCAATGCAACTCGCACACGTTTTACTACTAAGTCTTCGCCTTCCTCCTAGGTGTGGTGTTGCGTGTGCCAAGTATTCGTTTGCCAGACGCAACACAAGCAGCAATGCTGTGGTCACCTTAGCTAGGTGTAAGCACAGTGATCAGAGCCATCTATTGGTGGTACAAAACCCTAGATCGTCTGCTGACTGCTAACTTGGGTTAGCTGGTTAACTGGGCTGAAAATGTTTTAAATACGCGAGGATCATCAAGGCGGCACATCACCTGTTCACTACCAGTCAAGATATATTCAATACCTAAAGTGTAGATTAAAGTAACTATCAGTGTATATACTCTGAGACATACACCTCTCAGTGTACATACACTGAGACATACACCTCTCAGTGTACATACACTGAGACATACACCTCTGTGTATATACACTGAGAGACATACATTCCTCGGTATATATATATATATATATATATATATATATATATATATATATATATATATATATATATATATATACTATGTTAGGTTTGCTGTGGCATTCGGAGTTTTCAGAGGTGAGATGAGTGGCTGGCTGGACAACTTTAGGTAATCACTCTAGCCACTCAGACTGCCCATCAACCCATCAGATGGTAGGGTATTACACTGCTTCTTTATGATATTCCTCCACCGCCACCTTTTTCTCTTCTTCTGTTTTCCCATCTCTTCCTCTACCTTTCCTCCACCTTCTTCTTCCTCCACCTACTCTTCCTCCGCCTCGTCCTCCACCTCCTCCTCCTCGACCAGAAAATTCTGGCAGTGGTTAAGAATATTTTTAGCAACGGAAACACAAACACCATTAATTTTATAGCAAAACTTTTGAGAGAGAGAAGAGAGAGAGAGAGAGAGAGAGAGAGAGAGAGAGAGAGAGAGAGAGAGAGAGAGAGTGAATATACCTGCCTAGGGTAGCCAGTATTCTGTACATTATTATTATTATTATTATTATTGTTGCTGTTGTCATTAAACACTAAACCCGTAGGTTTCACGCAGCACTCGGTATAGTTTGGAGGAAGCGTTCAGATACAGGCGAAATCCCCGAGGTCTTACAGGGTACAGACAACTCCTTGGCATAAGGAGGCAGTACAGCACTAGCTAAAAATTACAGCCCAGGAGCCATAGCCTCTCACATCATAAAAGCTTTTGAGATGAAATATAAAATTACAAACTTCACAGAAGATAAACCATACCACGGGTGGGGTTAGAACCCGCGATCAGAAAGTCTCAAAACTCCAGACCGACGTGATTCACAGATCATTACCTACACAAGACAAACCATCATGGAGTTAGAGCGGAATATCATGTTCATCACGCCTGATAAACCACGATGACACAATCATAGAGGCGCTGGAAGACAACCAAAACGTCGAATGTGTCTATACGGATTTCACAAAAGCATGTGACAAGTGTCTACACTGTTTCCCATCCTCATAACAGACCTAGATAAAGATACGGCTTATCTGCGGACGATACAAAAATAAGCATGAAAGTAACCTCAGCAGAAGACAGGGAAATATTACAGGAAGATAAAAACAAAGTCATCCAGTTGGTAGTGGATAACATGGTGTGGATAACAAGTTCCAGCTCCTCAGATATAAAGTGAGGCATTCAGAAGAGGCACTGTATAGACAACACAAGAGGACCAACGAATGGAAGATGTGAAGGACCTGGGTGTAATAATGTCAGCTGACCTGTCATTTAAGAACACTATAAGGTAAATGTTGTAAAAGTTAGGAAAAATGACGGGCTGTATAATGAGAACATTCAAAACAAGAGAAATATTGCCAGAAGTGTCAGTATTCAAATCACTTGTGCTCTCTTGCCAGGAGTACTGTTTACTGTTGACGGTACCGTTCAGGTCAGGGCAGATATCAGAGCTGCAACAATAAAGTATTTAAATTCTAGGAACAGAATATACACTCTCTGGAGAGGACGAGAGAGAAACATGATAATACATACATGGAAGATAGGAGAGAGACTATTCTCAAACACACTACCATAACATTCTGGAGTGGGAGATAAGGGAGGAAGTGTAAAATACACTGAAAAGCAGGGATACCGTGGGCAAAATAAGAGAACACTGTATCAACATCCATGCTCCCAGACTATTTAACATCTCACCAGAACAAGTGTAGAAGTCATCAAGAGGAAATACGATCAGCACCTCCGCTGAGTACAAGATCAGCCAGGCTGTGATGGACATGTTGGTCAGCAGACCTCCAGCAGCAACAGCCTGACTGACCAGACTAGCACCAGATAAGCCTGGTCCAGGACCGGGCTGCGGGTGTAAGTACACTACCGAGACCAGTTATAAGAGCTGCCAGCTGCTCACCTGGCTATACCACCTTCATGGTTCATTAGTGAGTCAGGATAAAGCTGGGCAGGATTATTATGGCTGATATAACAGTGTGAGGAACCCTCACTGTGGGTTACACTGTGTGAGGAACCCTCACTGTGGGTTACACTGTGTGAGGAACCCTCACTGTGGGTTACACTGTGTGAGGAACCCTCACTGTGGGTTACACTGTGGAACCCTCACTGTGGGTTACACTGTGAGGAACCCTCACTGTGGGTTACACTGAGGAACCCTCACTGTGGGTTACACTGTGGAACCCTCACTGTGGGTTACACTGAGGAACCCTCACTGTGGGTTACACTGTGGAACCCTCACTGTGGGTTACACTGAGGAACCCTCACTGTGGGTTACACTGTGGAACCCTCACTGTGGTTACACTGAGGAACCCTCACTGTGGGTTACACTGTGGAACCCTCACTGTGGGTTACACTGAGGAACCCTCACTGTGGGTTACACTGTGAGGAACCCTCACTGTGGGTTACACTGTGGAACCCTCACTGTGGGTTACACTGAGGAACCCTCACTGTGGGTTACACTGTGAGGAACCCTCACTGTGGGTTACACTGTGTGAGGAACCCTCACTGTGGGTTACACTGTGTGAGGAACCCTCACTGTGGGTTACACTGTGTGAGGAACCCTCACTGTGGGTTACACTGTGTGAGGAACCCTCACTGTGGGTTACACTGTGAGGAACCCTCACTGTGGGTTACACTGTGTGAGGAACCCTCACTGTGGGTTACACTGTGGAACCCTCACTGTGGGTTACACTGTGTGAGGAACCCTCACTGTGGGTTACACTGTGTGAGGAACCCTCACTGTGGGTTACACTGTGTGAGGAACCCTCACTGTGGGTTACACTGTGTGAGGAACCCTCACTGTGGTTACACTGTGTGAGGAACCCTCACTGTGGGTTACACTGTGTGAGGAACCCTCACTGTGGGTTACACTGTGAGGAACCCTCACTGTGGGTTACACTGTGAGGAACCCTCACTGTGGGATACAACTGTGGGATACACTGTGAGGAACCCTCACTGTGGGTTACACTGAGGAACCCTCACTGTGGGATACACTGTGAGGAACCCTCACTGTGGGTTACACTGTGAGGAACCCTCACTGTGGGTTACACTGTGTGAGGAACCCTCACCGTGGGTTACACTGTGTGAGGAACCCTCACTGTGGGTTACACGTGTGAGGAATCCTCACTGTGGGTTGCACTGTGTGAGGAACCCTCACTGTGGGTTACACTGTGTGGGGAACCCTCACTGTGGGTTACACTATGTGAGGAATCCTCACTGTGGGTTACACTGTGTGAGGAATCCTCACTGTGGGTTACACTGTGTGAGGAACCCTCACTGTGGATTACACTGTGTGAGGAACCCTTACCGTAGGTTACACTGTGTGAGAAACCCTCACCGTGGGTTACACTGTGTGAGGAACACTCACCGTGGGTTACACAGTGTAAGGAACCCCCACCATGGGTTACACTGTGTGAGGAACCCTTACTGTGGGTTCCACTGTGTGAGGAACTCTGACTGTGGGTTACACTGTGTGAGGGACCCTGACTGTGGGTTACACTGTGTGAGGAACCCTCACTGTGGGTTACACTGTGTGAGGAACCCTCACTGTGGATTACACTGTGTGAGGAACTCTGACTGTGGGTTACACTGTGTGAGGGACCCTGACTGTGGGTTACACTGTGTGAGGAATCTTCACTGTGGGTTGCACTGTGTGAGGAACCCTCACTGTGGGTTACACTGTGTGAGGAACCCTCACTGTGGGTTACACTGTGTGAGGAATCCTCACTGTGGGTTACACTGTGTGAGGAACCCTCACTGTGGATTACACTGTGTGAGGAACCCTTACCGTAGGTTACACTGTGTGAGAAACCCTCACCGTGGGTTACACTGTGTGAGGAACACTCACCGTGGGTTACACAGTGTAAGGAACCCCCACCATGGGTTACACTGTGTGAGGAACCCTTACTGTGGGTTCCACTGTGTGAGGAACTCTGATTGTGGGTTACACTGTGTGAGGGACCCTGACTGTGGGTTACACTGTGGGAGGAACCCTCACTGTGGGTTACACTGTGTGAGGAACCCTCACTGTGGATTACACTGTGTGAGGAACCCTGACTGTGGGTTACACTGTGTGAGGAACCCTGGCTGTGGGTTACACTGCGTGAGGAACCCTGACTGTGGGTTACACTGTGTGAGGAACTCTCACTGTGGGTCAGGGGCAAGAGGGCAAGGGGGTCAGGGGCAAGGGGGTAGATATAATTCAAACCTCTCAAAGTGACCAAGGAGACCAACATCCTAAAGTACACAAGCCCACTAAGTTTGAAGCCTCTCTGATGTTTCGTTATCAAGGTGTCAGCTGATCAGATGCAGAGAGAGAGAGAGAGAGAGAGAGAGAGAGAGAGAGAGAGAGAGAGAGAGAGAGAGAGAGAGAGAGAGAGAGAATCAATCCAAGTTTTTTCTCTCTAAGTAGACTGACCAGCTTTTAAGAAAGTTATTCAGTAGAGTAAGTTATAAGCTTAGTGAATAATAACAGTTTTTGAAGAGAGGTCTTGATGCAACACACATGTTATAGATACGTCAACTTAATTTTGGATAAACAAACTTATTTTAGGATAAACAAATTAGGTTCAACACTGTGACTTATTTCTGATAAGAAGAGACATTGTCTGATAAATTATTTAGAAAATCCCACAAGTTGATTGTGCAACCCTTGGGTACCTTAATTCGGTAAACGTTTCGCCAACCAGTGCCTTCATCAGTCCAATACAAAGAAGAAAGGTGAAGATCAAGAGTTTGAGGTAATCAGGTAATCAGCTTATAACTGCTGCCTACAACTGGTACCCACAACTAGTGACCATCCTGGAGTACGCAGCACCAGTGTGTAACCCACACCTAGTGACCATCCTGGAGTACGAAGCACCAGTGTGCAACCCACAACTAGTGATCATCCTGGAGTACGCAGCACCAGTATGTAACCCACAACTAGTGATCATCCTGGAGTACGCAGCACCAGTGTGAACCCACAACTAGTGACTATCCTGGAGTACGCAGCACCAGTATGTAACCCACACTAGTGACCATCCTGGAGTACGCAGCACCAGTGTGCAACCCACAACTAGTGACTATCCTGGAGTACGCAGAACCAGTATGTAACCCACAACTAGTGATCATCCTGGAGTATGCAGCACCAGTGTGCAACCCACAACTAGTGACTATCCTGGAGTACGCAGCACCAGTATGTAACCCACAACTAGTGACCATCCTGGAGTACGCAGCACCAGTGTGCAACCCACAACTAGTGACCATCCTGGAGTACGCAGCACCAGTGTGTAACCCACAACTAGTGACCATCCTGGAGTACGCAGCACCAGTGTGTAACCCACAACTAGTGACCATCCTGGAGTACGCAGAACCAGTATGTAACCCACACCTAGTGACCATCCTGGAGTATGAAGAACCAGTATGTAACCCACACCTAGTGACCATCCTGGAGTACGAAGAACCAGTATTGGACCCGCACCTAGTGATCATCCTGGAGTACGCAGCACCAGTATGTAACCCACAACTAGTGACCATCCTGGAGTACGCAGCACCAGTATGTAACCCACAACTAGTGACCATCCTGGAGTACGCAGCACCAGTATGTAACCCACAACTAGTGACCATCCTGGAGTACGCAGCACCAGTATGGAACCCGCACCTGAGGAAGCTTGGTGAGAACACAGCAGTACACAACAAGACTTGTTCCTGAGTTAAGGGTCATGAACTACGAGGAGAAGCTAATGGAATGAATATAACGACTCTGAGGGAGAGTACAACCGGGGAGGCATAATATAGAAAAATATTCACAGGTATTGAGCTGGGTGAGGCAGTGGTGGAGCCAGGCTACATACACAGTCTTATGATCAGGTACTACAGGGCCCCACGAGCTAGGAGTGAATGTGGCAAGGTGCAAGGTGGGACCAGGAGCTAAGACTCGATTCTGCAGCCATGTATTGATGAGCAGACAAAATAGTGTTACTGGCAGCTGTGTAATCCCCTGCACACCTGCATCAGGTAAATCCCTTCGAATCTCTCTTGTAAATCCCTCAGCTCAGGTGACTCTTATATCCTGTGATAATCCCTACTGTAGGCTGTGTGTTGTGTGTGTGTGTGTGTGTGTGTGTGTGTGTGTGTGTGTGTGTGTGTGTGACTATCGCACAGACTAGGATAGTAGCACATTGTTGATAGTCTCACTGGATAGGTGTATCCAGTGTATCACTGGATAGGTGTATCCAGTGTATCACTGGATAGGTGTATCCAGTGTATCACTGGATAGGTGTATCCAGTGTATCACTGGATAGGTGTATCCAGTGTATCACTGGATAGGTGTATCCAGTGATACACTGGATAGGTGTATCAGTGTATCACTGATAGGTGTATCCAGTGTATCACTGGATAGGTGTATCCAGTGATACACTGTAGTATCCGTGATCACTGATAGGTGTATCCAGTGTATCACTGATGGTGTATCAGTGATACACTGGATAGTACCAGTGATACACTGGATAGGTGTATCAGTGTATCACTGGATAGGTGTATCCAGTGATCACTGGATAGTGTATCAGTGATACACTGATAGGTGTATACAGTGTATCAC
>WNWK01000464.1:207500-445000 GCA_009830355.1 Cherax destructor
ACCGCAAGAGTAACAACAGACCGCAAGAGTAACAACAGACCACAAGAGTAACAACAGACCACAAGAGTAACAACAGACCACAAGAGTAACAACAGACCACAAGAGTAACAACAGACCGCAAGAGTAACAACAGACCGCAAGAGTAACAACAGACCGCAAGAGTAACAACAGACCACAAGAGTAACAACAGACCACAAGAGTAACAACAGACCGCAAGAGTAACAACAGACCACAAGAGTAACAACAGACCACAAGAGTAACAACAGACCGCAAGAGTAACAACAGACCACAAGAGTAACAACAGACCACAAGAGTAACAACAGACCGCAAGAGTAACAACAGACCGCAAGAGTAACAACAGACCGCAAGAGTAACAACAGACCACAAGAGTAACAACAGACCACAAGAGTAACAACAGACCGCAAGAGTAACAATAGACCACAGGAGTAACAACAGACCACAAGAGTAACAACAGACCGCAAGAGTAACAATAGACCACAAGAGTAACAACAGACCACAAGAGTAACAACAGACCACAAGAGTAACAACAGACCGCAAGAGTAACAATAGACCACAAGAGTAACAACAGACCACAAGAGTAACAATAGACCACAAGAGTAACAACAGACCACAAGAGTAACAACAGACCACAAGAGTAACAACAGACCACAAGAGTAACAATAGACCACAAAAGTAACAATAGACCACAAGAGTAACAACAGACCACAGGAGTAACAACAGACCACAAGAGTAACAACAGACCACAAGAGTAACAACAGACTACACGAGTAACAATAGACCACAAGAAACACTGGTCTGTGTTCAAGACTCACACACACACACACACACACACACACACACACACACAGTATAAGACCAAGCACGTCTCCGGAAACACACATCAACCAGATAACTGGGGCAGCATATGGGCGACTGGCAAACCTAAGATTAGCGTTCCGTTACCTTAACAAGGAATCGTTCAAGACACTGTATACCGTGTACGTCAGGCCCATACTAGAGTATGCAGCACCAGTCTGGAACCCACACCTGGTCAAGCATGTCAAGAAATTAGAGAAAGTGCAAAGGTTTGCGACAAGGCTAGTTCCACAACTCAGGGGACTGCCCTATGAAGACAGGTTGAGGGAAATAGGACTAACAACACTGGAGGACAGAAGGGTTCGAGGAGACATGATAACGACATACAAAATACTGCGGGGAATCGACAAGGTAGATAGTGACAGGATGTTCCAGAGAGGGAACACAGAAACAAGGGGACACAACTGGAAGCTGAAGACTCAGATGAGTCAAATGGATGTTAGGAAGCAATTCTTCAGCCATAGAGTAGTTAGGAAGTGGAATAGTCTAGCGAACGATATAGTGGAGGCGGGAACCATACATAGTTTTAAGACAAGGTATGATAAAGCTCATGGAGCAGGGAGAGCAGAGACCCAGTAGCGGACAGCGCAGAGGCGGGGCCAGGAGCTGAGTCTCGACCCCTGCAACCACAATTAGGTGAGTACACACACACACACACACACACACACACACACACATACATACACACACATACACACTCAACAGCACAAATGATGCAGCCCTAATTCTGGCGGTTCAAACTGAACATTAAAATCAGTCATTGTACTCGTATATAAAGCACCAGGTTCACCTTCCCAGGGGTTCAAAGAACAAACAGAACCACTGTGCTCAGTAGTAACCAGATGGAGACACAAACTCAGAAGATTAATCTGTATATTTCGACCCCCCTTCTGGGGTCCTCTTCAGCGGAAAAGGATCCCAGAAGGAGGTCGAAATATACAGATCAATCAATCGTCTGTGTTTCTGTCTCTCTGGGTTGTTATTATTGACGAATTATAAGTATTCATTACACCTATTTAAGCCGGCCACAAATTGACTATTGTCTTAGGAACTCTGTTTACGACGCCTAAAATGGAATAATGTGAGAAAGACTAATAGGAGAGTGGCTGACCAGGACCACCTGGCATCAACAGAATGGCCAGGACCACCTGGCATCAACAGGCTGACCAGAACCACCTGGCATCAACAGGCTGACCAGGACCACCTGGCATCAACAGGCTGACCAGGACCAAATGGCACCAACACTTTCACTCAGGTCACCTACTGATACTCTTCAAGACATAACACACCAGACTAGACAATACTCTCGATCTTACATTCACATATAAGGAAGATCTGTTATACAAAACTCAATACAATCAAAGACAGTAAATTCAGACCATGGAAAAATAAGACACAAATGCAGTATAAAGCGATCCATTATTGACAACGTTTCGCCCACACAGTGGGCTTTATCAAGTCACTAACAGATCTACCTGGGTAAAGAGTACGTGAGTATATATATATATATATATATATATATATATATATATATATATATATATATATATATATAGCAAGACAACCACTATGAAAAATAGAGGAATTCCAAGCGCTTTCGTGACTACTCACATTATCAAGGAACTATAAAGGAAACATGACAGGAGGACTTATATAAGGGGCAAGACTACACCTCACAGTCATATCACATTAACAAAGACTACCTCACATAGCGTAACATCGCACGACTCTGTGAAGAGGAAAACAAGAAAGGACCTGAAACTCTTCCCAAGAATTAAGATTAGTCCAATTTATCATTAAATTCTTCCCAAATTTTATTAATTATAAAAGAATCAATTTATATAAACCAAAAGAAATATTCATATTATTTTCAAAACTGCTTTTAATGAAACATGATTCTATTATATTTCTCTCAACCATGGACTTGCTTGATACAACCTTCTCAGCATTTTGAAAATCAATTGGATGGTTAAAATCTTCACATGAATAAATAGAGCATTAGAATCTTGTCCAGTTCTAATGCTATATTTATGTTGTTTTAATCTTAGTTCAAGACTTTTACCAGTTTGACCATAATAAACTTTATCGCATATTTTACAGGAATCTTATAGCACATCCGTCAGCATTTTGGGGGAATTTTTATCAAAAGTCTTTTACTGTATCAAGATTTTTAAATACAACTTTGATATTAAAATTCTTAAGAAAGGAAGGCATATCAACCAAGTTTTCATGGTAAGGAGAACCAACATATTTTTGGTTGAATAAGGTTGGTTGTCCCTTTTGGGATTGTAAAAAGTATTCCTAGCTATTTTAAAGGATTTATCAATTATGTTTCTAGGGTATTTTAAATCATTAGCTATTTCATAAATTTTAGAGATTTCTTCATCTATGAACTCTGGACTACAAATACGTAAAGCTCTCAAAAACATTGAAGAAAAAACCGACACTTTAACTCTATCTTGATGTGAAGAGTAATAGTGTACATAGGAACAATTATTTGTAGGTTTTCTGTAAAAATACCCTAGAAACATAATTGATAAATCCTTTAAAATAGCTAGGAATACTTTTACAATCCCAAAAGGGACAACCAACCTTATTCAACCAAAAATATGTTGGTTCTCCTTACCATGAAAACTTGGTTGATATGCCTTCCTTTCTTAAGAATTTTAATATCAAAGTTTATTTAAAAATCTTGATACATAAAGACTTTTGATAAAAATTCCAAAATGCTGACGGTTTGTCTATAAGATTCCTGTAAATATGCGATAAAGTTTATTATGGTCAAACTGTAAAAGTCTTGAACTAAGATTAAAACAACATAAATATAGCATTAGAACTGGACAAGATTCTAATGCTCTATTTATTCATGTGAGAGATTTTAACCATCCAATTGATTTTCAAAATGCTGAGAAGGTTATATCAAGCAAGTCCATGGTTGAGAGGAATATAATAGAATCATGTTTCATTAAAAGCAGTTTTGAAATAATATGAATATTTCTTTTGGTTTATATAAATTGATTCTTTATAATTAATAAAATTTGGGAAGAATTTAATGATAAATTGGACTAATCTTAATTCTTGGGAAGAGTTTCAGGTCCTTTCTTGTTTTCCTCTTCACAGAGTCGTGCGATGTTACGCTATGTGAGGTGTAGTCTTTGTTAATGTGATATTTTTTTTTTTTTTTTTTTTTTATATTTTATTAGAAACACATATATACATAACAATCCAATAAATGCCCAAAAATAAATCAGGCTCATATAAACAAACACAAGCAAACAAAACAGGAATAAACACATCAGTTCTATATATCCTATAATAAGAACCCGTGCCAAAAGCACAAACAAAAAATGTCCATCCTACTACCCAATCCTAGCTAAGTTTTTCTATACATAACATAACACACTGTCAATGAAACTGAACATACATTGTCTCAAAAACACCACAAAATTTAACCGCTGGTTACATATTTTACTTCTTCCCTACCACAAAAACGCAGTACATAGGCATGAAATAAAATAAAACCTTAAACTTTCTGCCTATAAAACAGGTGTTACACAATAACACACAAAAACAACTGACCCCCGAAACAAGGGTCAATTAATGTGATATGACTGTGAGGTGTAGTCTTGCCCCTTATATAAGTCCTCCTGTCATGTTTCCTTTTATAGTTCCTTGATAATGTGAGTAGTCACGAAAGCGCTTGGAATTCCTCTATTTTTTCATAGTGGTTGTCTTGCATATTTTGATATCACCTGATTACTGTGATCTTTTTGCATATATATATATATATATATATATATATAGTGTATGTGTGTGTGTGTGTGTGTGTGTGTGTGTGTGTGTATCCAGGTGTGGGGCGTTGATCACCCCGCCCACTACACCATGACCTTAACAGATGTGGGTACACTTGTCCGCCTACAATCCACATTTGTCCTCCCGCTCTCCCGCCCCGTCTGCCCACCCCGGCTGCCCACCCCGTATGCCTACCCCGTCTGCCCACCCCGTCTGCCCACCCCGTATGCCTACCCCGTCTGCCCACCCCGTCTGCCCACCCCGTATGCCTACCCTGTCTGCCCGCCCCGTCTGTCCACCCAGTCTGTCCACCCAGTCTGCCCGCCCCGTCTGCCAGCCCCTCTGCCCGCCCTGTAACACTGTACAGTGTTCAGTCACTTTCTCTCTGCACTATATTCTTTCACAGTCATTAAGATCCTGGAGAAGAACTTCCCACAAGCTAGTTCAGTGCTCAGCCTCCACTGATGATGTTGTTGTGGTGGTGGTAGTTGTGGTGGTGGTAGTTGTGGTGGTGGTGATGGTGGTAGTTGTTGTGATGGTGGTAGTTGTGGTGATTGTATTAGTTGTGGTGATGGTGGTGGTTGTTATGGTGATGATGGTTATTGTGGTGGTTCTTGTGGTGACGGTGGTAGTGATTGTGGTGACGGTGGTAGTGATTGTGGTAGGTGTGGCGCTGGTGGTGGTGGTAACTATGTGGATGGTGATTGTTTCAGCAAGAATAGTAACTTACAACTTGTGCAGAACTTTCTTACATAAACACAAGCACCTCCCCCCTCCCACCACACAAGCACCTCCTCCCCACACACAAACACAAGCACCTCCCCTCCCCACACACAAACACAAGCACCTCCCCCTCCCCACACACAAACACAAGCACCTCCCCTCCCACCACACAAGCACCTCCTCCCCACACACAAACACAAGCACCTCCCCTCCCACCACACAAGCACCTCCTCCCCACACACAAACACAAGCACCTCCCCCTCCCCACACACACAACACAAACACAAGCACCTCCCCTCCCACCACACAAACACAAGCACCTCCCCTCCCACCACACAAACACAAGCACCTACCCCCTCCCACCACACAAACACCTCCTCCCACACACAAACACAAGCACCTCCCCTCCCACCACACAAACACAAGCACCTCCTCCCCCACACAAACACAAGCACCTCCCCTCCCACCACACAAACACAAGCACCTCCCCCTCCCACACACAAACACAAGCACCTCCTCCTCCCACACACAAACACAAGCACCTTCCCCTCCCACCACACAAACACAAGCACCTCCTCCCCCACACACAAACACAAGCACCTTCCCTCCCACCACACAAACACAAGCACCTCCTCCCCACACACAAACACAAGCACCTTCCTCCCACCACACAAACACAAGCACCTCCTCCCCACACAAACACAAGCACCTCCCCCCTCCCCCACACAAGCACCACACACAAACACAGGCACCTATCCCCATCCACACACACACACACACATGGGTGCTGCTGAGCGGCACAGCAAGCTGCACCACACCTGTACGACGTGGTACAGCAGCAGCAGCAGGTCAACACTGCTGTGACTCTGAGATATAACAAGAGTGACACCTGCACCGCCTCCAACATACCTCACTCCACTATCATAACTTCCCTTATCTCTCACTTCCCTTATAAGTGACACTAATATTCATGGGGGAGGGGAATTGGAAGGGGAAGAGGAGGGAGGGGAGGAAAACAAGTAAAACTGACTTGAACACTGTTAAGTCAATTCGTGTGTTGATAAGCAGTGTTGTCGTGTGTTGCTGAGTAGGTAGCTGAGTACACACACACACACACACACACAGGTGAGGACAGGTAAGGGTACTGATCTGGACTAACTGCAACACCGGTCAGGTAAGTGCCTGCTTGGATTCAACCTCAGAAAATACAAGGTCATGAAGACTAGGGAGGGAGCAAGAAGACCGGAGACGGGGTACAGTTTCGACCAGCCACACTGCCTTGTACCAGACACCAGTCACACTGACTTGTACAAGACACCAGTCACACTGCCTTGTACCAGACACCAGTCACACTGACTTGTACCAGACACCAGCCACACTGCCTTGTACCAGACACCAGTCACACTGCCTTGTACAAGACACAAGTCACACTGCCTTGTACTAGACACCAGTCACACTGCCTTGTACCAGACATCAGTCACTCTGCCTTGTACCAGACATCGGTCACTCTGCCTTGTACTAGACACCAGTCACACTGCCTTGTACCAGACACCAGTCACACTGACTTGTACCAGACACCACACTGCCTTGTACCAGACACCAGTCACACTGCCTTGTACCAGACACCAGTCACACTGCCTTGTACCAGACACCAGTCACACTGCCTTGTACCAGACACCAGTCACACTGACTTGTACCAGACACCAGTCACACTGCCTTGTACCAGACACCAGTCACACTGCCTTGTACCAGACACCAGTCACACTGACTTGTACCAGACACCAGCCACACTGCCTTGTACCAGACACCACACTGCCTTGTACCAGACACTAGTCACACTGCCTTGTACCAGATATCAGTCACTGCTGATCTAATGTTACTGTCTCACTCTCACAAGCAAAGGAATCGCGCTCAACCCCGGGGGAGGCGGGAGGTGTGGGCCTGCTACTCTGTGATCTACTTCTGGTGCTACTTCCGGTGCTACTTCCGGTGCTATCCATGATGCTCGACACAGGAAAATGATTCAAAAAAATTAAAAAAGAAAATTGAAAAATTGCAATAATTGATTCTTGAATGAATCAATTTTTAGACAAGGCAAAGTAAAATGTTTTTATTTTGATGTTTGTATGAAGTGTTTATAATGTTTGTCACCATGAGGGATTAAGAGAGTGTTGTTAAGAGTATGTTGTGTTGCGCTAGATCAACACCTGTTGTTCTTCCTGTTTGTGACGGTGGTAAGAAAGGTCAGGTCAAGTGAGGTCGGTGTCCGGCCAGGGCAGTTAGGGTCAGGTCGGTTCAGGTCAGGTCGGGTCGGAGCCTTCACGGCTTCCAGTATCTATAATGCCACACAAAACAACAACTATACAAGAAAACAATATAAATTTCAAGGAGAACAAATTTCAATTACTCTGCTATGGAAAACTTGAAGCAATAAAAACTAGATCGGAGTATAAAACGAATTTAAACCTCATAATAGAGCGAAAACTAATGTGAAGGACCTGGGAGTGATAATGTCAGAGGATCTCACTTTCAAAGATCACAACAATGTCACTATCACATTTGCTAGGAAAATGATGGGATGATATATATATATATATATATATATATATATATATATATATATATATATATATATATATATATATATATATATATATACACGTGTGCGTGTGTGTGTGTATGTGTGTTACAAGGAGAGGAGTGACCCGTCAATGAGGCTTGAACTGTGGTGGGAGAGTGTGGTGGGAGGGTGGGAGAGTGTGGTGGGAGGGAAGGAAGGCAGGTAAGACAGCCGCCCTCCCACCGTAACTAAACTCAGTAACGGGTCAGTCCTCTCACAGTGTTCAGTCTCACAGGCTTCAGTATGCCTGCAGTCCGCACTAACAGTTCAGTGTTCCTTAACAGTTACTGCTGAGAGTAACACAGTTGCTTGGCCACAATTCTGAAGTTTGTTTATATCTAGACCTCTTTGTGGGTATTAAGATCCAGCTCCTGGGTTTGCATTTTTACAGTGTGTGTGTGTTTGTGTATGTGTGTTGTGTGTGTGTGAAGGGACGGGATAAGGTTGATGTCTCTGTCCAGATGGTCACGGTGTTAACCTGCTTACCTGCCTCAGCCCCTGAGCTTCCCCTCGTCTCCTCTCTCTCTCTCTCTCTCTCTCTCTCTCTCTCTCTCTCTCTCTCTCTCTCTCTCTCTCTTTAACACACACACATACACAATATACCATCATGAAAGTGACCTGGACCTGCCTAGCATGGGCCAGTAGGCATGCTGCAGTGCTCTTTCTCTATTTCTTATGAAACAATTTCTTCCAAACTTGCTGTTCGGTGGAGGTAAATGTAACTTCTTCTTTTTTTCAGATCAAGTGACCATACCTGAGGCCGAGCCGCGGGGACGATGGTACAAGAGATCTTTAAGCGACACTGAAAAAGACTAACTGATAACAGGTCAAATAGAAAGGGCCAATAAAAGCACGAGGCGAACTGACAGCCGTGGTACACGTAAGAAGGGTCCACACGGACCAAACGAGAATAAAAAGACCTAACCAGCAAACAAAAAAGGGTCTTTAAAGGGATGGAGGTAATAGTTGTGAGGACAAAAAGACCACCACACACACACACACACACAACAATGAGATGATGTTTGAGAATGTAATAGGAGGAGAGGAAGGCAATGGTCCACCACAAAACACACGAGAAGAATATGATTGACAAGAATGTTGGAATACAGCCTGAGTGAGAACACTGAGAACTGGTCAGCAGGACACTGAGAACTGGCCAACAGGACACTGAGAACTGGCCAGTAGGACACTAACCAACAGGACACTGACAGCTGACCAACAGGACACACAGGACTAGGACAGACAATTAGGGAGAGTAATCAGGAGAGCATTAACCTTTAAGAAAGAAAGAAACCAGCGTGTAGAACTCACTGATTCACAACACCTTCCTGTATCTCATCAGCCACAAAATATTCCTCAGGCTCTCACAAGTTTGGCAAGGATAGAGACTGATGGTTAATGGATGTGATGCAGCGCTGGCTGGAGGGACGAAGCTTGCTACCTAGCCTTGTCCGCTCCCTGGAATAACCTCAACCCATCCAAACGGCCCTCGAACTCCAGGTTCGGAACCACCAACTTCGAGTGACTTCTTCAGTCTGAAGAAGTTACTCGAGGGCGAAACGTTTCTTCAGTATATGTACTGAACTGCGCATGTATGTCTCCATCTACGTACTGTTGAAGGACGCTAAAGATCAGTGCACAGAGAGATGATGATAATGGCGGGGAAGGGAAAAAGGAGGCAGTCAAGAGCGTAAGTAAAGATAAACACAAAGTACAATGGCAGAGGTCATGGTACAGTGAAGTCATGGTATGGTGTCGTCATGGTACAGTGAAGTCATGGTATGGTGTCGTCATAGTATGGTGATGTGATGTGGGCCTGGACTGACTGTAGTGGCCAGGGTAGGGAGGTGTAGAGAAGGAAGGATAGGAGGGTGAGACAGCGGATACGGAGAGTGGGAAGATAAAGATGGAAATCCGAGAGGTATGGAGGAAGGAGTACGAGAAGACAATGAGGTAGAAAGGAAGGGTGAAATAGGGAGGGAGAGCTGGAGGGAGGGATGGAGGTAATCATGAGAAGGAGCAGCCAATAATTAAGACGTCAGTTGAAGCACCATGACCAACGTCGTCCGTACAGCCTTACCTCTCTACCTTGAACAGGAACTTCATAACATTCTTGGACTTTAGACTGGCTACTAAACCCAGAGCGACCACACAGTGCCTGGGAAAATATGCTCCACCCAAGAATGGGAATAATATCACACATTCTTGGGATCAAAATTCTTCAATGCAACACTTTGGAAAGTTCCGGAAAAGAGTAACACTTAGAAGTTGACACAAGGAAAGTAAATTGTTTACACTATCTAAATTGTCTTTAAACAGCTTGTGATTGCCTACAGCTGTCCTGAGACACGTTCTCCAGAGACACATTCTCCTGCCTAAATACCCACCTAGAATCTTCATCAGAGACCTACAGTCTCAAGAACTGCTAAGAGTACTAATCTAAGTGCCTTTTCACCTCAAATATACCACAGTGAATCTTCTACTGGGACATACAAGAATTTCCTTCGGTTGCAGAAGCCACCTTGGGTAGGTCCGTCTGTCCTCCCATCCCCACAGGACCCACCTAAGTCTAAGGACAGCCCTGGGTAGGTCCTTAGCGTCCTCCCACACTTAGGTCCACAGTGACTGCTCAACGCTGTGGTGGATGAAGAAGTCACCGATGAACCCATCACAGAGACAGATAAAGAAACCCAAACATTCCAGCATGTGACCTCACACTCTACTGCACGCGAGGAGCACACTCCCATCCTCTACACACGCACATACACACACACAACACCCAGAACACACACACCCAACACCCCCCCACAACCCTCACACCAAAATACACAGGAAGGTTAATATTTTTACAAGCACACTCGTAATGAAACAGGTGTTCACTTCTGAACACTGGTGTTTTGTTTCACTGGTATATTACTTAGTGATGGTTAGGAACAATCTAAGACTGTGAGATTCCTTTGATTTTATCCTACATGCTTGAGGACAACACAGGCTCGGGAAAACCAGTGGCAGAGATCCTATATGGGGAGGACTCGCAGTGCTCAATGCCTCACACGCTAAACGAAAGATGCGTTCATGCTCACGCTAACTCGCGCTCACTGTGCCTTGCGCTCACACGCTAAATGCAAGTTCCGGTACGAGACAATGCAGCGATGAAGTTGCGGGAGGCATCGAGGCACACCCAGGGGTCACAAGGTGCCATAAGGTGCCACAAGTTGTCACATATTAGAGATGCATTGTAAACGTTTGTGACAGATAAACGCTGCAGGATTCACACTTCCGCCTGTCTGTTGCTGTGGTTCACTGTAGCCTCCTCTGTTGCTGTGGTTCACTGTAACCTCCTCTGTTGCAGTGGTTCACTGTAGCCTCCTCTGTTGCAGTGGTTCACTGTAGCCTCCTCTGTTGCTGTGGTTCCCTGTAGCCTCCTCTGTTGCAGTGGTTCACTGTAGCCTCCTCTGCTGCTGGGGTTCACTGTAGCCTCCTCTGCTGCTGTGGTTCACTGTAGCCTCCTCTGCTGCTGTGGTTCACTGTAGCCTCCTCTGTTGCTGTGGTTCACTGTAGCCTCCTCTGTTGCAGTGGTTCACTGTAGCCTCCTCTGTTGCAGTTGTTCACTGTAGCCTCCTCTGTTGCTGTGGTTCACTGTAGCCTCCTCTGCTGCTGGAGTTCACTGTAGCCTCCTCTGCTGCTGTGGTTCACTGTAGCCTCCTCTGCTGCTGTGGTTCACTGTAGCCTCCTCTGCTGCTGTGGTTCACTGTAGCCTCTGCTGCTGTGGGTCACTGTAGCCTCCTCTGCTGCTGTGGTTCTCTGTAACCTCCTCTGCTGCTGTGGGTCACTGTAGCCTCTGCTGCTGTGGCTCACTGTAGCCTCCCCTGCTGCTGTGGTTCACTGTAGCCTCTCCTACTGCTGTGGTTCACTGTAGCCTCCCCTGCTGCTGTGGTTCACTGTAGCCTCCTCTGCTGCTGTGGTTCTCTGTAACCTCCTCTGTTGCTGTGGGTCACTGTAGCCTCTGCTGCTGTGGTTCACTGTAGCCTCCCCTGCTGCTGTGGTTCACTGTAGCCTCTCCTACTGCTGTGGTTCACTGTAGCCTCCCCTGCTGCTGTGGTTCACTGTAGCCTCCTCTGTTGCTTTGGTTCACTGTAGCCTCCTCTGCTGCTGTGGTTCACTGTAGCCTCCTGCTGCTGTGGTTCACTGTAGCCTCCTCTGCTGCTGTGGTTCACTGTAGCCTCCTCTGTTGCTGTGGTTCACTGTAGCCTCTGCTGCTGTGGTTCACTGTAGCCTCTGCTGCTGTGGTTCACTGTAGCCTCCCCTGCTGCTGTGGTTCACTGTAGCCTCTCCTACTGCTGTGGTTCACTATAGCCTCCCCTGCTGTTGTGGTTCACTGTAGTCTCCTCTGTTGCTGTGGTTCACTGTAGCCTCTTCTGCTGCTGTGGTTCACTGTAGCCTCCTCTGTTGCTGTGGTTCACTGTAGCCTCCTCTGCTGCTGTGGTTCTCTGTAACCTCCTCTGTTGCTGTGGTTCACTGTAGCCTCCCCTGCTGCTGTGGTTCACTGTAGCCTCCCCTGCTGCTGTGGTTCACTGTAGCTTCCTCTGCTGTGGTTCACTGTAGCCTCCCTGCTGCTGTAATTCACTGTAGCCTCCTCTGCTGCTGTGGTTCACTGTAGCCTCTGCTGCTGTGGTTCACTGTAGCCTCCCCTGCTGCTGTGGTTCCCTGTAGCCTCTCCTGCTGCTGTGGTTCGATGTAGCCTCCCCTGCTGTTGTGGTTCACTGTAGCCTCCCCTGCTGCTGTGGTTCACTGTAGCCTCCCCTGCTGCTGTGGTTAACTGTAGCTTCCCCTTCTGCTGTGGTTCACTGTAGCCTCCCCTGCTGCTGTAGTTCACTGTAGCCTCCTCTGCTGCTGTGGTTCATTGTAGCCTCTGCTGCTGTGGTTCACTGTAGCCTCCCCTGCTGCTGTGGTTCACTGTAGCCTCTCCTGCTGCTGTGGTTCGCTGCAGCCTCCCCTGCTGCTGTAGTTCACTGTAGCCTCCCCTGCTGCTGTGGTTCACTGTAGCCTCCTTCTGCTGTGGTTCATTGTAACATGCCCTGCTGTTGTGGTTCACTGTAGACTCCCTTCTGTGAAGACATCACTCAGACTGACACCTCCTAGACCAACAGACTGACTAATCAAGTCAATGGTTCTTTGTACCCTTCAGTTAGATACGGGTGAGATTTAGATATCTGCTACTGCTCCTGTTGCTACTAATAGTGGTGGAGCTGTTGCTGGTGGTGCTGGCAGTGGTAGTGGTAGTTGTGGTAGTAGTGGTAGTGTTGGTGGTACCTACTGAGGCAACTACTACATCATAAATCAAGGGTCTTACCTGCCTCCAACTCTGGCAGTAACGGACAGCCAGCTAAGCTCACTTTATTGAAGGTGTGTGTGTGTGAGCCCTCCTAACACCTGCAACACCTTCCTGCAACACCTGCTGAGTACACTGGACTCGAAGATGGCAATTGTCGATTTTGGCTTTAAGCAATGCAAAAAAAATCAAGGTTGTTAAATGATTATCTTTCTCTCCCTTGGACCCCCAGGACCTCCACCCTTAGGACCCCTAGACCCCTATATAGACAGCATGACCCCAGATACCCTTAGTCTAGCACACCACCACAGACCACACCACCACAGACCACACCACCACAGACCATACCATCACAGACCACACTATCACAGACCACACTATCACAGAACACACTATCCCAGACCATACCATCACAGACCACACAACCACAGACCACACCATCACAGAACACACTATCACAGACCATACCATCACAGACCACACCACCACAGACCACACCACCACAGACCACACCATCACAGACCACACCATCACAGACCACACCACCACAGTCCACACCATCACAGACCACACCATCACAGACCACACCACCACAGACCACACCACCACAGACCACACCATCACAGACCACACCATCACAGACCACACCACCACAGACCACACCACCACAGACCACACCACCACAGACCATACCATCACAGACCACACCATCACAGACAACACTATCACAGACCATACCATCACAGACCACACCACCACAGACCACACCATCACAGACCACACCATCACAGACCATACCACCACAGACCACACCACCACAGACCACACCACACAGACCACACCATCACAGACCACACCACCACAGACCACACCACCACAGACCACACCACCACAGACCACACCACCACAGACCACACCACCACAGACCACACCACCACAGACCACACCACCACAGACCACACCACCACAGACCACACCACCACAGACCACACCACCACAGACCACACCACCACAGACCACACCATCACAGACCACACCATCACAGACCACACCACCACAGACCACACCACCACAGACCACACCATCACAGACCACACCATCACAGACCACACCACCACAGACCACACCATCACAGACCACACCATCACAGACCACACCACCACAGACCACACCACCACAGACCACACCATCACAGACCACACCACCACAGACCACACCACCACAGACCACACCATCACAGACCACACCATCACAGACCACACCACCACAGACCACAAAGACCTTTATAACAAAGAAGGTCCCTGATTGCACCTTTTTTTATCATCTCTCCTGCGCCCCTCTCACCCGCCCTACTCTGCCTGGAGGCAAGTGAAGGAACCAGAGAGGAAGAGACGTGGGAGGGAGGGACGGTTGGGGAGGGACGGAGGGAGGGAGGGGAAGGGAGGGAAATGCCAGGAGAGCGGTGTCGGTGGATCATGTCTGGTGAGAGCATTGAAGTCTCCATCTCTCTCTCTCTCTCTCTCTCTCTCTCTCTCTCTCTCTCTCTTAAGATGGACCAGATAAGAATATACAGACAACATATACAGGTAGTAGTAATATTACTTGAATATAAATAATAATAATAATAATAATAATAATAATAATAATAATAATAATACCATTTCTTTTTCTTCGTCATATTTAATAGTAATGCCGAAATGCAGGAAGTAAAAACAGTGGTAAGAGAGAGAGAGAGAGAGAGAAATTAAACTTCATACGTCATATTTTCACTTTACAGATTGGTAAAATTGGCAGGTATTTGCTGTTAAATGACCAGTAAATGTGAGAAAGAGAAAATAGAAAGTGAGTAATTGGAGCTCCGAGTTATGATTCTCTCTCTCTTCTCTCTCTCTCTCTCTCTCTCTCTCTCTCTCTCTCTCTCTCTCTCTCTCTCTCTCTCTCAGTAACTCTTATAGGAAAGGTGTTAAGCATGTAATGTTTTTATAGTCATATAAAGTAGTTATAGCCTTACTACCTCTTCTGAGAGAGAGAGAGAGAGAGAGAGAAGAAGAAGAAGAGAGAAGAAGAGAAAGAGAGAGAGAGATAGCACCTCCCAGGCTCCACATGCAAATCACCTGCCGTGGGTGTTAACGTTACTTTAAACAGTTATAATTGTCTCTGCAGGAGCCCATGGCCCACACTTCCTGCTCAGCCCATTCATTCCACCCCCTCCCTTTTCTCTTTCACAATGTAAACATCAACACTATTTTTTTTTTAAATGAAAAAGTAAACAAAACGATAATATTATCGCGCTTGTACGATGGCGTCCAGGTGCCTGCCAAACGTACGAAAACTTAAAAATTATAGTCACATGAGGGCACATTAAAATTTTATTGAGATGACTCTATTACCTGTCCTACAGGTGTCATCCGAACGCCATTAACATATTCTAGTGGTCTTTTAAGAACTTTTGCCACGATGGGGTCCCGGTGATGCGCCCACCTGTTGTATACACACACACACACACAGGTTTGTATATCTCAGTGTACACCACTGAGAGTATGCAATAAGATCACAGTAAACAGGTGATATCACAATACGCACAACAACCACTGTATAAAAATAATGAACTTCCAAGCGCTTTCGTGATTTCTCACATTATCAAGAAACAGTTCCTTGATAATGTGAGAAATCCCGAAAGCAATTGGAAGTTCACTTTTTTTTTCACAGTGGTTGTTTTCACACTGAGGTTCATTTATATCTCTATTTTAGATATTAAAGTATTGTTGGGTGGTGGTGTGCAGGTGACACGCAGCCTTAATGATCCTCGTGTAGTAGATAGACTTTAAACCCGGGTTAACCAACCAGCCAGCCCACACCTGTGATGGAAATAACATAACCCACACTGGCCACCCCATGGGTGTGGGTGAAGCAGTTGAGGTTAACTGAGAGCAACGGTGGACTCAGCAACCCTTGCCTTATCTCAGTAACATAGCCAGACTGAACAATGGCCGAAGCCGACGCCGCATCAACGCATTCGAACAAACACGCTGTCCCAAGTCCTGCACGGGACCTTGACTTCGCAAATAAGCAAATGCTTGCAAATTGCGCCCGAGTGTCTGCAAAAGTGAAGAAGACCTAACAAAACACTTCCTACACCCGCTCTGAGCCCAATTTAGACCGACAGATCAATAAAAAGACCAAATTGGTATATTATACTCATTAAGTATTCATGATTGAGTCAAGGAATGAGACGAAGACGGGGCAAGTGACTTTAGTTCAAGGTCAAGACAGAGACCTGGGCCGTGGGGAGGTGGGGAGGAGATCGGGGAGCTTAGCGGGGAGTGGGGTGAGAGAGATGATTTAAATGGGGGAAGGTTGGATGGAGAAAAGTGGAAACTAGGTGGTATGGCCCTTCTGACAGGTGGTAGGCATTTGTTGGCAGGTGGTGTGCACCTTCTGGCAGGTGGTGTGGGCCTTCTGACAAGTGGTAGGCATTTGTTGGCAGGTGGTGTGCACCTTCTGGCAGGTGGTGTGGGCCTTCTGACAAGTGGTAGGCATTTGTTGGCAGGTGGTGTGCACCTTCTGACAGGTGGTAGGCATTTGTTGGCAGGTGGTGTGCACCTTCTGACAGGTGGTATGGCCCTTCTGACAGGTGGTAGGCATTTGTTGGCAGGTGGTGTGCACCTTCTGGCAGGTGGTATGGCCCTTCTGACAGGTGGTAGGCATTTGTTGGCAGGTGGTGTGCACCTTCTGGCAGGTGGTGTGGGCCTTCTGACAAGTGGTAGGCATTTGTTGGCAGGTGGTGTGCACCTTCTGACAGGTGGTAGGCATTTGTTGGCAGGTGGTGTGCACCTTCTGACAGGTGGTAGGCATTTGTTGGCAGGTGGTGTGCACCTTCTGGCAGGTGGTAGGCATTTGTTGGCAGGTGGTGTGCACCTTCTGGCAGGTGGTGTGGGCCTTCTGACAAGTGGTAGGCATTTGTTGGCAGGTGGTGTGCACCTTCTGACAGGTGGTAGGCATTTGTTGGCAGGTGGTGTGCACCTTCTGACAGGTGGTAGGCATTTGTTGGCAGGTGGTGTGCACCTTCTGACAGGTGGTAGGCATTTGTTGGCAGGTGGTGTGCACCTTCTGACAGGTGGTAGGCATTTGTTGGCAGGTGGTGTGCACCTTCTGGCAGGTGGTGTGGGCCTTCTGACAAGTGGTAGGCATTTGTTGGCAGGTGGTGTGCACCTTCTGGCAGGTAGTAGGCATCTGGTGGCTGGCTGGCTGGCTGGCTGGCTGGCTGGCTGGCTGGCTGGCTGGCTGGCTGGCTGGCTGGCTGGAAGGCAGGTAGACTAATTGCATAAAGGTAAGACAGACCGAG
Source organism: Cherax destructor (assembly GCA_009830355.1). NCBI lineage: Eukaryota > Metazoa > Arthropoda > Malacostraca > Decapoda > Parastacidae > Cherax > Cherax destructor. The sequence goes on from WNWK01000464.1 coordinate 225,189, forward strand.
TGACCGTTGCAAGATAGATCGAGAACCGTTGCAAGACAGACCAAGTGATCGTTGTAAGACGGATCGAGTGAATATTGCAAGACAGGATGAACATTGCAAGATTAAGTGAACACTGCAAGAGAGGGTGAACATTGCAGGACAGGGTGAACATTGCAAGAGAGGGTGAACATTGCAAGACAGAGTGAACACTGCAAGAGAGGGTGAACATTGCAAGACAGAGTGAACACTGCAAGAGAGGGTGAACATTGCAAGACAGAGTGAACACTGCAAGAGAGGGTGAACATTGCAAGACAGAGTGAACACTGCAAGAGAGGGTGAACATTGCAAGACAGAGTGAACACTGCAAGAGAGGGTGAACATTGCAAGACAGAGTGAACACTGCAAAAGAGGGTGAACATTGCAAGACAGAGTGAACACTGCAAGACAGAGTAAACACTGCAAGAGAGGGTGAACATTGCAAGACAGAGTGAACACTGCAAGAGAGGGTGAACATTGCAAGACAGAGTGAACATTGGAAGACAGAGTGAACACTGCAAGAGAGGGTGAACATTGCAAGACAGAGTGAACATTGCAAAGTCATAATCTCTCTTAACTTTCTTATTCTTTTTGTTTAACCTTGTGTCTCATTCTAGATATATTGACCAACAAGGTGACCTCCTCCTCCTCCTCTGGATTCGTCAGTTAATGTTTCTCTTTTTTCACTCAAAAGATGTTTTAGGCCTATTATTTATTCAAATAAGTTTATTTAGGTTTGATATAACGTCTCTGTTAGGAGATACTTTCACTGAGCTGCCTCTATGATGCTCTGGAAAATGTTGAATTGATCGTCATCATCCACACCTGTCATCATCCACACCTGTCATCATCCACACCTGTCATCATCCACACCTGTCATCATTCATACCTGTCATCATCCAAACCTGTCATCATCCACACCTGTCATCATCCACGCCTGTCATCGTCCACACCTGTCATCATCTACACCTGTCATCGTCCACACCTCTCATCATCCACACCTGTTAGGTCACCGCCCTGGAGTCGGTTGCCTCCAGGCTGAGTGACTGATTACCTCATTCGCCTCCCCATCTTCGACCATTCTTTTACTGGCACTCACTAGTCATGTCTGTATGTGGCACTCAGTAGTCATGTCTGTATGTGACACTCAGCAGACATGTCTGTATGTGGCACTCAGCAGTCATGCCTGTATGTGGCACTCAGCAGTCATGCCTGTATGTGGCACTCAGCAGTCATGCCTGTATGTGGCACTCAGCAGTCATGCCTGTATGTGGCACTCAGCAGTCATGCCTGATGTGGCACTCAGCAGTCATGCCTGTATGTGGCACTCAGCAGTCATGCCTGTATGTGGCACTCAGCAGTCATGCCTGTATGTGGCACTCAGCAGTCATGCCTGTATGTGGCACTCAGCAGTCATGCCTGTATGTGGCACTCAGCAGTCATGCCTGTATGTGGCACTCAGCAGTCATGCCTGTATGTGGCACTCAGCAGTCATGCCTGTATGTGGCACTCAGCAGTCATGCCTGTATGTGGCACTCAGCAGTCATGCCTGTATGTGGCACTCAGCAGTCATGCCTGTATGTGGCACTCAGCAGTCATGCCTGTATGTGGCACTCAGCAGTCATGCCTGTATGTGGCACTCAGCAGTCATGCCTGTATGTGGCACTCAGCAGTCATGCCTGTATGTGGCACTCAGCAGTCATGCCTGTATGTGGCACTCAGCAGTCATGCCTGTATGTGGCACTCAGCAGTCATGCCTGTATGTGGCACTCAGCAGTCATGCCTGTATGTGGCACTCAGCAGTCATGCCTGTATGTGGCACTCAGCAGTCATGCCTGTATGTGGCACTCAGCAGTCATGCCTGTATGTGACCCTCAGCAGTCATGCCTGTATGTGGCACTCAGCAGTCATGCCTGTATGAGGCACTCAGCAGTCATGCCTGTATGAGGCACTCAGCAGTCATGTCTGTATGTGGCACTCAGTAGTCATGCCTGTATGTGGCACTCAGCAGTCATGTCTCTAGTTTACAAGTCTTGGTTATTGCAATAACGTCTATATATCCCGCATATGCAATTAATCTCAGCTCAGCTGTTTCTAGCTCTCCGAGGAAATAACTAAGCGAGTTATTTCCTCGTTTCTCTCCACTGCTACTATAACTCTTCACTAATTTCTTTTTTTTATCCTTATCAGTTATCATGCTTCCTGAACAACTTCCTAAGATGTCTGTCTGAAGTACTGTGACCCATTTCTTTCCCATACATCTATCTTCTATTAGTTGCAGGTCTTCATACCTCTATCTTCTATCAGTTGCAAGTCTTCATACCTCTATCTTCTATCAGTTGCAGGTTTTCATACCTCTATCTTCTATCAGTTGCAGGTTTTCATACCTCTATCTTCTATCAGTTGCAAGTCTTCATACCTCTATCTTCCATCAGTTGCATGTCTTCATACCTTTATCTTCTATCAGTTGCAGGTCTTCATACCTCTATCTTCTATCAGTTGCAGGTCTTCATACCTCTATCTTCTATCAGTTGCAAGTCTTCATACCTCTATCTTCTATCAGTTGCAGGTCTTCATACCTCTATCTTCTATCAGTTGCAGGTCTTCATACCTCTATCTTCTATCAGTTGCAGGTCTTCATACCTCTATCTTCTATCAGTTGCAGGTCTTCATACATCTATCTTCTATCAGTTGCAGGTCTTCATACCTCTATCTTCTATCAGTTGCAGGTCTTCATACCTCTATCTTCTATCAGTTGCAGTCTTCATACATCTATCTTCTATCAGTTGCAGGTCTTCATACATCTATCTTCTATCAGTTGCAGGTCTTCATACCTCTATCTTCTATCAGTTGCAGGTCTTTATACCTCTATCTTCTATCAGTTGCAGGTCTTCATACATCTATCTTCTATCAGTTGCAGGTCTTCATACATCTATCTTCTATCAGTTGCAGGTTTTCATACAACTCAGCAAGGTTCCGCTGGAGTGAACTGCACCAGAGACATGTACTCCATCCCTGGCATGTATATCGTGTATACCATAGAATTGATCCCAATTGTGCTAGACAGGTACTGCAAGTTGCTTGCAGTACCTGTCTAGCCAACAATTTACTCCAAATGTACCGAACAATCATTCATTGCTGCGTGTGATCCTACGTCTTCATGAGACAGACAAACAAGATAATGTCGATCTTACGTGTTCATGAGACAGAAAGCTTCCCCTCTCCTCCTCTCCCTCTACACCAGGCTTCTCCCCGCGTCCTATACTCCTCTCCCCAAGCTTCTCCCCGCCTCCCCTCCCCTTCCCTCTCACCCCCAGCACAATCTGAAGGACCGGAAACAACTCTCCAGCAACATCTGTTCTCTCAAAAACCTTCTTCACCCCAGGACTGACCCCAGGATTCCCACCACCACCTCTCTCTCTCTCTCTCTCTCTCCCTATATATATATATATATATATATATATATATATATATATATATATATATATATATATATATATATATATATATACATGTCGTGCCTAATAGGTAAAACTGGTCAATTAGCAAGAACTCATTTAAAATTAAGTCCTTTCTAATTTTTTCTCTTATACGTTTAAAGATATATTTTTTCATTAATGTTAATGTAATTTTTTTTAATTTTGCACCAAAAGAATCTTAGAAAACTTACCTAACCTTATTATAACAAGCTCAATTTAATATAGCCTAATCCAACTAAATATATTTTAGATACGTTTACAATAATTTAATAATATACAAACACAATGAATTTTTTTTTCGTTAGGTTCAGAATGATTTTTGCGAAATTATTGCATACACAAATTTTCGCTTGTCTTATATGGCAAGATGAGCGTTGCTATTTAAGCCAAAATCGTAAGTTCTGCCTATTCGGCACGACATATATATATTATTGTAACCACGAACGAGTGGTATTGATCAATAACAACACTGCACTAGCCAGGGTTCGAACCCATGTTGTGCTGGCCCGTCATTGTGAGCGAGAACCACATGACGCCTTAAACTACAGGACTACCCAATCCTACAAGAACCAAGCACCCAGCGACGCTAGGTGTTACTCTTGGTCCCAGGACATACGGTAGTGTGGCAGCTTTTAAGCTAATTTCATTCTCATCTCTGTTTGGTGTACTAGTCTGTGGTTTAAGGCGTCATGTGGTTCTCGCTCACAATGACGGCCAGTACAACATGGGTTCGAACCCTGGCTAGTGCAGTGTTGTTACTGATCAATACCACTCGTTCGTGTTACATATATATATATATATATATATATATATATATATATATATATATATATATATATATTATATATATATATATATATATATATATATATATATATATATATATATAATATATATATATATATATAAATATATAAGACACGTTAGTATAATCTATGCAAGGATCAACACATTGATAAATCCTGCCTAAAATTACCCAAATTCTTAAAATACGAAATACTAAGAATATAAAATTCCCGCCCCTTCCCCCAGTACTGTAGTATTCCTTAAAGATCTTAGAGAGAGAGAGAGAGAGAGAGAGAGAGAGAGAGAGAGAGAGAGAGAGAGTACAACGTCAAGATATAGCTGTGACAACCACTGTAGGACTGTCTGCAAGGAAAAAGTACAAGACTAACCTGACAATGATGCACTGACAAGTAACAGTAGGAGAAATGCCCCAACAGTAACACGGAAATGCCCAACAGTGACGGTAATGTCCAACAGTACCAGAGAAATGAACAAAAGGGACAGGAACACCTGCCAAGTTAGAACAGGAATAAAACATGTTTTATACAAGGAGGGTGTAACTGCAGCATTGTGGTGGTGGTACTAACAATAGTGGTAACAACCGTTGTGGCATGCTAAGAGTACGTTACATTTTATTCTGCCTATGTCACACACCCATACAGGCATACCTCCCTCCCGACCAGCGAACCAGGTGCTAAGAGTATAACAAGCAGGGGCCTCCTTGTTATGTTAGCACCCTGGTTCAACCAGCCAATCACAAGGAATCCACAAAGTTGTGAAGCGATGTGGTACACTGGTGAATCAACCCTGGCAGACTTACCTCCAAGTCTGGTCGAAGAAGGTTCTCACCGTGTCTCTTGCTTGCAAAATTGTCTTACTCTATATATCCTCTGTAAATATTGTACGTAGTATTGTTTGTTATTTGAGGAAGGAAATATGTAATTGCTATTCTTGGCTTACTTCTTTCAGGTCTAGTGCAGTAGAATGGTAGCGTAGGTGTAGAGATACGGCCGTTGACTAGATGAACTTTATTGTTCGAATGGTGTAGGTACACGGGTGCAGAGCGTGAGGGGACCAGGAAGCCAGCGTGGGGGAACCTGCTTCAATGAGGTAGGCTGGAGAAGTGAGGCAGAAACATGGCAGCGCAGGCTGACATTGGTAGGCTTACAGAGCGCAGCACTGGAGTGCCGCGTAATATGAAAGGGACTGAGTATAGGCTGTCTACAAATATGTGTAAGTATTTACTCTGCTGCCTTTTGTTCGTTCCTCAGTTTACCTTGGTTGTCTACAACCAGGTGTGCAGGCCACTAGACTATACCTGTGTTCGTAATACTAGTGGTAGGTAGTGGTGGTGATAGTAGTAAGTTGTGATAGTGTAGGTGGTGGTAGTGATAGTGTAGGTGGTGGTAGTGATAGTGTAGGTGGTGGTAAGTCGTGCTAATGATAGTAGTGGCGGCGGCGGTGGCCTGGTGTACTCTTCCATGTGGCAGTATTACAGTGGACTTTGCCGCCTCTAAAGTTACTTCGGTAACGGGTTCCCACGAGTGAGGAGGAGAGGAGTGGAGGAGGAGGAGGAGGAGGAGGAGGAGGAGGAGGAGGGAGGGAGGAGGGGATGGAGTAGTGGTGGTGGTGATGGTGAAGGAAGTTAAGGCGCCTCTGGGTTGCTGGTCCAGTTGGAGAAGCAACACCTCCTACCCCCTCCCAACACACCAAGACCTGTGGCTTGGTTGGTAGCGCACTCAGTTCACATACCGAGTGACCGTACTTCGATCTCCGGCACAAGTGGAAACGCTGGACATGTTTCCATACACCTGATATCAATGTTCACCTAGCAGTAAGTAGGTACCTGGTGTAGCACCTTACACCTGCTGCCCCTTTCACCTGCAGCAAGTAGGAACTTGGGGTGTTGTCCTACACCTGTCCCCTGTTCACCTAGCAGTAAGTAGGTACCTGGGTGTTAGTCACTTACACCTTCTGCCCTGTTCACCTAGCAGTAAGTAGGTACCTGGAGTGTTAGTCACTTACACCTTCTGCCCCTGTTTACCTAGCAGTAAGTAGGTACCTGGGTGTTAGTCACTTTACACTCTGTGTCACCTGTGTCACTAGTAGCAATAGGTACCTGGGTGTTAGTTGACTGGTGTGGGTGGCATCCTGGGGGAAACGTAGTGTACCTTAGGCAAGGATGGGCTTTGAAATTAGCTAAGGTAAGATAACAGCTCTTAGTCTGTAAAATTTATTAGAGAGAGAGAGAGAGAGAGAGAGAGAGAGAGAGAGAGAGAGAGAGAGAAACAATGAAAAAAAACCAGTGTCTGAAAGGGCAAGAGGAAACTAATCTCCAAGTACCAGATCTCTCCTAGCACTAGGAGATCTCTCCTGGCACTAGTAGATTTCAACCACTAGGAGACTTGACGGGTAAAACTGGGACCCCCGCCCATGGTGGACCAGGAAGACTGAGAGTGAGACTTAGGAAGCAGTAATGAATGACTCTGAACCATCATGTGTAGGAGACAACGAGAGTGAAGGAAGGTGGTGAACCATCATGTGTAGGAGACAACGAGAGTGAAGGAAGGTGGTGAACCATCATGTGTAGGAGACAACGAGAGTGAAGGAAGGTGGTGAACCATCATGTGTAGGAGACAACGAGAGTGAAGGAATGGTGAACCATCAGTTAGGAGACAACGAGTGAAGAAGTGGTGAACCATCATGTGTAGAGACAACGAGAGTGAAGGAAAGAAGTGAATCAGCGAGACCTGATTTGAGTTTCTCACAAGGTGAATACAACACAGCAAAAATTAATTATGGGGAACCAATATGAGCCAGTGATCAGCTGGTGCTAAGGTCGGAGAAGTAATGGAGAAAGCAAGAAGATGCTGCAGCAGGTAACAGAAAATTGGACTACAATGGCATGATAAATTTGCCCGAGTGAAGGAAGGAAGGAAGAAGTGTACAAACAAATGGAGGTAAGAATCATAATGCCAAGAGATAAAAGTGAGAGTAATGAGAATGAAGAAAAGAAGCAGTCAGATCGAGCCTATGGTTTAATTAAGAATAAAGAGGTACCAAGGGAAGGAACAAGAGGACTACCAAGATGCTGAGAACTGAGAAATAAACGAGAGAGCCAGAAACTAACACCCAAGAAGAAGAAGAAGAAGAAGAAAGCCAAAAACAAGTGGACGCGATATAGAATCAGAGGAAGAAACTGCAGCAAAGTTGTTTCACAGCCACACAAGATAAAATATGAATGTGAAGAATTAACTGATGACGCTGAGGAAGGAGGAAGGAACGATAACAGAGAAAAATTCAAAGAAATTCTCACAGAAGAAACTGGAGAACAGACCAACAAGTACTGGAATACACTGAAGTCAAAACAGACCAACAGGTGCTGGAATACATTGAAGTCAAAACAGAATAACAGGTGTTGGAAAACACTGAAGTCAGAACAGACCAACAGTTACTGGAATACACAGAAGAGTATCACCACAACAGCAGGAGTGAAGAGACTACTACAGAAGCTGGATATAACAAGAGCAACGTGACCAGATAACACACCTCCATGGGTGCTGAGAGAAGGGCAAAACAACTATGGGATCAAATAGCAAGGCATCTCACCAATCAGGACAGCTGCCAGAAAATTAGAAGGCAAAAGTGGTCCCTATTTACATAATAAAAAGAGTAAAAGACAAGAGGCCCTGAATTATAAGACAGTAACATGCATATGGTCAGAAGTTCAGATGATAGTAAGAGAAAGGATATTAGAGCACTTGGAGAGATTCTTTACGAAAAAAACATGGATTTAGTGATGGAAAAGCCTTGCAAATTTTCTGGAATTGTATGACTGAGTCACAAAGGTAAAACAAGAGAGGGCTGGGTGGATTGCGTCTTCCTGGACTGCTGGAAAACATTTGATACAGTCCTACACCAGAGATTAATTCAGAAACTGGAGAAACAGGCAGGTACTGGGAAGAGTGCTCCAGTAACCTACCTGATACAGTGGCGTGGATGGTGACTTACCTGATACACACACCTCCATGGTAGCGTGCATGGTGACTTACCTGAGACAGACACCTCCATGGTAGCGTGCATGGTGAATTACCTGAGACAGACACCTCCATGGTAGCGTGCATGGTGACTTACCTGAGACAGACACCTCCATGGTAGCGTGCATGGTGACTTACCTGAGACAGACACCTCCATGGTAGCGTGCATGGTGACTTACCTGAGACAGACACCTCCATGGTAGCGTGCATGGTGACTTACCTGAGACAGACACCTCCATGGTAGCGTGCATGGTGACTTACCTGAGACAGACACCTCCATGGTAGCGTGGATGGGAACGTTGGTGTTGAGTGAGGGAGAGAGGGTGATCTCTCCGGAGTCCTTATGCACCTCCACCAACCCCGCCTTGTTGCCACTGATGATGTGGTACGTCAACTGCAACACAAGACAACAACACCTCTTTAGTGCCTCAGTCTGCAACACAATCACACCAGACACAACACGAAATACTCCACGCAACACAAACATACCTAGAAAAAAAACACTCAATACTCGTAACAGTCTATGGAACACACTGTACAAAACGAAGTCTTATACTTTTCATATACCTGTGAAGAGTTTCGAGAGTTTTTTGCAAGTTCCGCAGCCCTGCCCTGGGCCAGGCTCGTCTGGCACTTGGTAAAGATACTAGTCCAGTTTCCTCTGGAAGACTTCTACACTTGTCCCAGCAGTGTTTATGAAATCTGGTAATATGGTAAATAGTCTGGCACCACGGATGTTGATACAATGTTCTCTTATTGTGCCCACGGCACCCGTACTTTTCACTGAGTTTATTTTACATTTCCTCCCATATCTCCCACTCCATTATGTTAAGGAAGTATGGATATCATGGACAAGGTTATCAAGTGCTTTCCAGTATATATTATCAGGCATCTTTCTTACGCTCCAGTGAGTATATATTTAGTATTTTAAGGTGTTATAAGTAATTTAAATAATTTATTGGCACTATGCGGCCGTATACGACCTGTATATATGTTTCAGCTCTGATATCTCTCCTGCCCTGAACAGGGCCGTAATCTTAGCAGTCGTGAAATTTGATTTGTGTTCTTTGAAAGTGAGGACAGTTGACATAATTACTCTCAGGCCTTTCACCTGTTCGTTTTGTTCTATTTGATGATCCTCTTGTGTTTTGTCAACACACGCTGTCAACACACAGGAGTCAGCTCAGGTAAAAAATAAAGCTTGCAAGACAGGCAATAAGCTGACACGTTGCAAATGAAGGAGAGGAACACATGTGATGTACCTGTGACAGGTGTCCAGAGTTTTGCTGCCATGGAAGACCGGCCTGGGATCAGGGAACGGAGGAGCGAGCCTGCAACATTCCCAGTGCCCAATGAACTATAGTGCGGCTCTAGGGAACTCTATTAAAGACCAGACTTTTGTTAAGTCAGTAGAGTGTAAACTGTGTAAGTGCATGAAGGAAGTCAGGTGTGGAACTCGGGTGTGGAACTCGGGTGTGGAACTCGGGTGTGGAGAAAGAACTTCATGGTCGGCCAGCAGTGAATGCTTCTCCCAGAAGGTGTTGTCAGAGTCTTGGCTAACAGAACACTTGCTTTGTTTGAAACAAAAGTTTAGGAAGTTGTGGTGAGGGCGGTTCCTAAACACTTTCTCTTCAATCTGTCGCCCTCTTCAGGGACAAGTTTATCCTGGGTCCACTTCATCAAGTGGCAGAGTTACGCTGAGCATCACAAGCGTTATTCAAAGTGTCTCTTCACTGGAAGTAAGTTTATATTCATTTAAGCTCTGACAAGTTTCTATCAGTTTCCCCGACGTAAATTTCACGACAAACTCCACAAGAAATAACTTATACCCAGACAGTTTCTTCTGGAAAAAACTACCGGACTGAACACATCGACTCCAAGCTGAGGGACTGATTACCTCAAACTTCTCTTTTTCCACTGTTCGTCTTTGTAATGGACTGTGGAAACCACTGATTGGCGAAACGTTTCCACAGTTAAGATACCCAAGTGTTGGATAAGTGTCTTATTCATCAACCTGTAGGTTCTTCGAACCAGTTATCTACAAGTTGTTACGAGGATGTTATAGATAGCCAGGCTGAGGAGATATGATCAGGACATCACCGATGGGTCTTCAACACGGGATCTTAGGAACTTTGTAAACAATGTTATATCTCCATATACTCGGTGCAAATATTGACCAGAACCTTATTAAGAGATTAACCCATTGTCATTCTACATTGTTGTTTGTAACCATCCAGAACCTGGTCAGAGTCCAGGTTCTGGATGGTTCACTATTTCCCTGCCCCTACCTACCCTCCCTGCCTCCTCCATCTCTCCCTGCCTCTACCTACCCTCCCTGCCTCCTCCATCTCTCCCTGCCTCTACCTACCCTCCCTGCCTCCTCCATCTCTCCCTGCCTCTACCTACCCTCCCTGCCTCCTCCATCTCTCCCTGCCCCTACCTACCCTCCTGCCTCCTCCATCTCTCCCTGCCTCTACCTACCCTCCTGCCTCCTCCATCTCTCCTGCCTCTACCTACCCTCCCTGCCTCCTCCATCTCTCCCTGCCCCTACCTACCCTCTCCTCCTCCATCTCTCCCTGCCTCTACCTACCCTCCCTGCCTCCTCCATCTCTCCTGCCTTACCTACCCTCCCTACTCTTCCATCTCTCCCTGCCTTACTACCCTCCCTACCTCTTCCATTCTCCTGCCTCCTTCTACCCTCCCTGCCTCCTCCATCTCTCCCTGCCTCTACCTACCCTCCCTGCCTCCTCCATCTCTCCCTGCCTCTACCTACCCTCCCTGCCTCCTCCATCTCTCCCTGCCTCTACCTACCCTCCCTGCCTCCTCCATCTCTCCCTGCCCCTACCTACCCTCCCTGCCTCCTCCATCTCTCCCTGCCCCTACCTACCCTCCCTGCCTCCTCCATCTCTCCCTGCCTCTACCTACCCTCCCTGCCTCCTCCATCTCTCCCTGCCTCTACCTACCCTCCCTGCCTCTCCATCTCTCCTGCCTCTACCTACCCTCCCTGCCTCCTCCATCTCTCCCTGCCTCTACCTCCCTCCTGCCTCCTCCATCTCTCCCTGCCTCTACCTACCCTCCCTGCCTCCTCCATTCTCCTGCCTCTACCTACCCTCCCTGCTCCTCCATCTCTCCCTGCCCCTACCTCCCTCTGCCTCCTCCATCTCTCCCTGCCTCCTCCATCTCTCCTGCCTCCTCCATCTCTCCTGCCTCTACTACCCTCCCTGCCTCCTCCATTCTCTCCCTGCCTCTACCTACCCTCCTGCCTCCTCCATCTCTCCTGCCTCTACCTACCCTCCCTACCTCTTCCATCTTCCTGCCTCTATCCTACCCTCCCTACTCTTCCATTCTCCCTGCTCTCTACCTCCCTCCTGCCTCCTCCATCTTCCCTGCCTCTACCTACCCTCCTGCCTCCTCCATCTCTCCCTGCCTTCTACCTACCCTCCCTGCCTCCTCCATCTCTCCCTGCCCTACCTACTCCTCCTGCCTTCCATCTCTCCTGCCCCTACCTACCCTCCTTGCCTCCTCCATCTCTCCTGCCTTCTACCTACCCTCCTGCCTCCTCCATCTCTCCCTGCTCTACCTACCCTCCCTGCCTCTTCCATCTCTCCCTGCCTCTACCTACCCTCCCTGCCTCCTCCATCTCTCCCTGCCTCTACCTACCCTCCCTGCCTCCTCCATCTCTCCTGCCTCTACCTACCCTCTTCCTCTCCATCTCTCCTGCCCTACTACCTCCTGCCTCCTCCATCTCTCCCTGCTCCTCCATCTCTCCTGCCTCTCCATCTCTCCTGCCTCTACCTCCTCCTGCCTCCTCCATCTCTCCCTGCCTCTACCTACCCTCCCTGCCTCCTCCATCTTCCTGTCTACCTACCCTCCCTACCTCTTCCATCTCTCCTGCCTTACCTACCCTCCCTACCTCTTCCATCTCTCCTGCCTCTACCTACCCTCCCTGCCTCCTCCATCTCTCCTGCTCTACCCTACCCTCCCTGCCTCCTCCATCTCTCCTGCCTCTCCTACCCTCCTGCCTCCTCCATCTTCCCTGCCCCTCACCTACCCTCCTGCCTCCTCCATCTCTCCCTGCCCTACCTACCCTCCCTGCTTCCTCCATCTCTCCCTGCCCCTACCTTACCCTCCCTGCCTCCTCCATCTCTCCCTCCTCTACCTACCCTCCTGCTCTCCTCCATCTCTCCCTGCCTCTACCTACCCTCCCTGCCTCCTCCATCTCTCCTGCCTCTACCTACCCTCCCTGTCCTCCTCCATCTCTCCCTGCCTCTACCTACCCTCCTGCCTCCTCCATCTCTCCCTGCCTCTACCTACCTCCCTGCCTCCTCCATCTCTCCCTGCCCCTACCTACCCTCCCTGCCTCCTCCATCTCTCCTGCCTCTACCTACCCTCCCTGCCTCCTCCATCTCTCCCTGCCTCTACTACCCTCCTGTCCTCCTCCATCTCTCCTGCCCCTACCTACCTCCCTTCTCCTCCATCTCCCTGCTTTCCTACCCTCCTGCCTCCTCCATTCTCCTGCCCTTACTTCACCTCCCTGCCTTTCTCCATCTCTCCCTGCCTCTACCTACCCTCCTGCCTCCTCCATCTCTCCCTGCCTCTACCTACCCTCCCTCCTCTCCATCTCTCCCTGCCTCACCTACCCTCCCTACCTCCTCCATCTTCCTGCCTCTCCTACCTCCCTACCTCCTCCATCTCTCCTGCCTCTACCTACCCTCCCTGCCTCCTCCATCTCTCCCTGCCTCTCTACCTCCTACTCCATCTCCCTGCCTTACCTCCTTCCTGCCTCCTCATTTCCTGCCTCTCCTACCTCCTCCTTCCATTCTCCTTCTACTACCCTCCCTGCCTCCTCCATCTCTTCTTCTCCTCTCTCTATCTCTACCTTCCCTCACTTCCTCCTTCCATCTTCCTCCCTTACCTCCTCTCTCATCTCTCCTGCTCTATCCTCTCTTTCCATCTTCCCTGCTTCTACTACCCCTCCTCTATCTTCCTGCCTCTACTCTCCTCTTCCATCCTGCCTTACCTACTCTCTCCTCATCTCTCCCTGCCTACTCCTTCCCTGTCTCCATCTTCCTTCACTACCTCCTCCCTATCTTCCGTCACACTCCTCCTCCATCCCACTCCCTGTCCTATCTCTCCTCTATCTCCCTCTCTCCACTACCTTCTCCTTCCATCTTCCCTGCTCTTTACTCCTCCTGCCTTATTCTGCTTTCCCCTTAATTACTCACCTTTCTGTTCATCCACTCTGTATCTCTATCATTGTTTCTGTATTTTCCTTAAAGCTGTATGTGTGGCCTGTGGGACTTTATGTGTGTGTATCGTTCCTGTGTGTGGTATGACGTTTCTGTTATGTTGTGGTTCTTGCCGTTATACGCTTCCTGGTCTTCTGGTTATTGGAGTCTGCTTTATCATGCTATTGTTTCATTGGGAGTTTTCACTTCCTTCCATTCTCTTGCCCTGCTCTTTCCCTTTATCTCCTGGTGTGGAATTACTACAACTTTGTTCTCCATTGTATCTATGGTGTGGTAGGAAGGTGTAGTGGTGGTGGTGGTGGGGAGGTTGTAGTGTGGTGGTGGGGAGGCTGTAGTGTTGGTGGTATGGAGGCTGTAGTGTTGGTGGTGGGGAGGTTGTGGTGGTGGTGATGGTGGGGAGTTGCAGTGTGGTGATGGTGGGAGGTTGTTGATGTGGATGGAGGTTGCATGTGGTGGTGGGGTTGAGTGTGGGGAGGTTGTAGTGTTGGTGGTGGGAGGTGAGTTGGGTGGAGGCTGTAGTGTTGGTGGTGGAGGCTGTAGTGGTGGTGGAGGCTAAGTGTTGGTGGTGGGGTTGTAGTGGTGGGGAGGCTGGGCAGGATGGCTACATCGTAGTGGTAGTAGTGGTGGTAATAGTGATGGTGATAGTGGTAGACAACATACCACCATCGTGGTGTTAGTGGTGGTGGTGGTGGTGGTAGACCTCACATCATCGTGGTGTTAGTGGTGGTGGTAGTGGTGGTAGACCTCACATCATCGTGGTGTTAGTGGTGGTGGTAGTGGTGGTAGACCTACATCATCGTGGTGTTAGTGGTGGTGGTGGTGGTGGTAGACCTCACATCATCGTGGTGTTAGTGGTGGTGGTAGTGGTGGTAGACCTCACATCATCGTGGTGTTAGTGGTGGTGGTAGTGGTGGTAGACCTCACATCATCGTGGTGTTAGTGGTGGTGGTAGTGGTGGTAGACCTCACATCATCGTGGTGTTAGTGGTGGTGGTGGTAGTGGTAGACCTCACATCATCGTGGTGTTAGTGGTGGTGGTGGTAGTGGTAGACCTCACATCATCGTGGTGTTAGTGGTGGTGGTGGTAGTGGTAGACCACCATCGTGGTCTGAATCACTAACTACCCACCAGTCTGGTTCCAACAATCAATAAGAGTACTCTCACCCTCCACCTGTGTACTCAAGTCACTGCTGCTAGTGCTGGGTTGACACACAGCTCCTGGCCCAGCCTCACACACACAGGGACGAGACACAGCTCCTGGCCCCGCCTCACATAAGGTCAAGCCACAACTCATACCTACACCTCATCTCATACCTATACCTACACCTCATCTCATACCTATACCTACACCTCATCTCATACCTATACCTACACCTCATCTCATACCTATACATACACCTCATCTCATATCTATACCTACACCTCATCTCATACCTATACCTACACCTCATCTCATACCTATACCTACACCTCATCTCATACCTACACCTCATCTCATACCTACACCTCATCTCATACCTACACCTCATCTCATATCTATACCTACACCTCATCTCATACCTATACCTACACCTCATCTCATACCTATACCTCATACCTATACCTACACCTCATACCTATACCTACACCTCATCTCATACCTATACCTCACCACCTCTATTTAGCTCACCATTGATTAAAAAAAAGTAATTCCTAACATCTGTGTGTCTGTAGTTCACAGACACACAGATGTCTACGTCTCTACCAAGTACGTCGTGATCATGGTTCCCCAGTACTTCTCTCATTCAGTGCTGTTAGGTTCATTTCCTTCACTGTCTCCTTGAAGCTCATTCCTCTCAGTTCTGAGACTAGTTTCATTGTGAACCTTTGGACTTTTTCAACATCCCTGATATTTTTCATCAGGTCGAGGGTTCTATGAAGGTGCTCTGGTAGCTTAGACCAGAACCATGGTAGCTTAGACCAGAACCATGGTAGCTTACACCAGAACCTTGGTAGCTTACACCAGAACCTTGGTAGCTTACACCAGTGTTGGTAGCTCACACCAGAACTTTGGTAGCTTACACCAGTGTTGGTAGCTTACACCAGAACCTTGGTAGCTCACACCAGAACCATGGTAGCTTACACCAGAACCATGGTAGCTTACACCAGAACCATGGTAGCTTACACCAGAACCTTGGTAGCTTACACCAAAACCTTGGTAGCTTACACCAGAACCTTGGTAGCTTACACCAGTGTTGGTAGCTCACACCAGAACCTTGGTAGCTTACACCAGAACCTTGGTAGCTTACACCAGAACCGACCACCACACACCTGCACCACCACACACCTGCACCACCACACACCTGGACCACCACACACCTGCACCACCACACACCTGCACCACCACACACCTGCACCACCACACACCTGCACCACCACACACCTGCAACAACCTTAGCTGAGTACTCTAACATCCAGGAAGGATCAATGCAAGCAGTGATCAATACCTGGACGCTCACCTAGCCATTACCTGTCCACCACTCACACCTGTCCACCACCACCACTTACACCTGTCCACCACCTACACCTGTCCACCACCAGAGAGAGAGAGAGCAAGGCCACAAATGGATGATGGAAACTGAGATGAGATATGGGCCCAAAAGAGCAGTGACTCGACCCCCCTCACCACCACCTGGCAAGCACAGAATCGATAAGTACACAAAAAGATGAACAACATCCTCCCTCTATTATTTACAGACTAAGCAGAGTACAGTAGCTGCCTACTGTGCTCCTCCACACACATCACCCTCTTAGCTAACACTTGACACCCTCGCCTTCTCTCTCTCCCCACCACACACACTGGAAGTTGAAAACTCAGATGAGTCATAGGGATGTTAGGAAGTATTTCCTCAGAGTTGTCAGAAAATGGAATAGTCTGGAAAGTGATGTCGTGGAGGCAAGATGCATATATAGCTTTTAAGAAGAGGTATGATAAAGCTCATGGAGCAGGGAGAGAGTGGTCCTAGTAGCGACCAGTAAATAGGCGGGGCCAGGAGCTACGAATCGACCCCTGCAACCACAAATAGGCGAGTACACAGACACACAAATTTTAGCTGTAAATCCAGGTATGTACTCCTGTTAATTCTTGTGGCACCTAGTTCCTTCCCTTCTGTGTACCTCCTTCCCCTTCTTGTACTTCCTTCCCTACTTACCTTACTTCCACACCTGCCTGGAAGACGTGCACGACGCTCTTACAAAATGCAACATCTATAAAGTATAGACATCTCCAGAGAATACTAGAAGGTCAACTTATTGATCCCTCTCTAGCATCTAGCCTGTTTCTGGTTTTATAACAGTTTGTCAGAGTATATCCTTGTCCAGTTATACTCTTAAAATTAAGTGGCTTACCAATATCACTTTGGGATCACAACTGGATGAATATAAACCAACTAAAGTTGAGATCTTTAATATCAAAGGTCTCTGGGTGGTAATAATTACAATTAATTTAGTAATATATCTTATTATACTGGTATATACCTAGTCTGTACTTTACAAATGGTGTTATAGGCACTTCAGAAAAACTGTACAATTGAATACTCTTAATATGTACCACCAGGTATGTTATGAGATTCACTCATTAATGTAAGAGACATATAAGTAAATAAGTATGTATGTATGTGTATATGTGTATATGCGCGGTAATACTCGGTATGACTCAGTAAGCCTCGACTTAGAATGACATTGACAAGTTCCTAAATAATCTAACTTCTGGGCCACCGAGGCAACCAGCTTGCTTCAACAATAGGACGACTCATTCAGCGAACAGCAATAATGTTGGGAGCAGCGGTGAGCAGCATAGTGTCAGGCAAGGAACAAGGAGACGAAGACGACCCTGACAGTATACCTGGAGTATACCTGGAGACATCCTACACAAAAGGCATAAAACTCCCCTATTACTGAAACAGTGAGCATCATTACCAAATCCCCGACTACGACAGTGCGTAGATGTTAAACTTGGGACCAAAGATATGGATTGTTTCCAAGACACACAAACTCTGAAAACGTCAAATATCACGAAGTCTAAGTAATGCTCTGTGAACACAGTTGTACAGAGTTACGAGATGTATTTCCAAACTCACCCAAAGGAGACATACCTTACTAAAACCAGAGTCTAAATCACATGTTCTGAGGAGAACAGCTGTCTCTCAAACAGAGCGACAGAGAGAGCATGCTGCCTCCACAAGTAACAGCTAGAGAGAGAGAGAGAGAGAGAGAGAGGAGAGAGAGAGAGAGAGAGAGAGAGCGTGAGGCAGATCCTGCAGACACAACGTCAGGTGTGTCAGGTGACTTGTACCAGCTTCAGCATAGCACCAACTGTTAAACAAGCGGGCAGGTAGTTCGCAAATGCTGGCAGCCAATCAACACTCTGCAACAGCGAGCACATTGAGAGGTACTTGTTACGTCCTACCTACATACATACATAAGCTAATGTAATAAGTCACATAATAATAATAATAATAATAATAACAATAATAATAATAATAATAATAATAATAATAATAATAATAATAATGAAAAAATATATATAAAAAATATATATATCTATTTTAGTAAAGACGGTGCACTTTCTGGACAAGACGTAAATGCGGCACACGTGATGACGGTCAATGTTCCTGGCACACGTGCATGATCAGTGTCGGACAATAGTCAGTTTCCTGGCACACGTGCATGACGGTACAAGTGTTCCTGGCACACGATGACGGTACAAGTGTTCCTGGCACACGCATAGGTACAAGTTTCTGGCACACGTGCATGACGGTACAAGTGTTCCTGGCACACGTGCATGACGGTACAAGTGTTCCTGGCACACTGATGAACGGTACAAGTGTTCCTGGCACACGTGCATGACGGTACAAGTGTTCCTGGCACACGTGCATGACGGTACAAGTGTTCCTGGCACACTGCATGACGGTACAAGTGTTCCTGGCACACGTGCATGACGGTACAAGTGTTCCTGGCACACGTGCATGACGGTACAAGTGTTCCTGGCACACGTGCATGACGGTACAAGTGTTCCTGGCACACGTGCATGACGGTACAAGTGTTCCTGGCACACATGTATGACGGTACAAGTGCTCCTGGCACACGTGCATAACGGTACAAGTGTTCCTGGCACACGTGCATGACGGTACAAGTGTTCCTGGCACACGTGCATGACGGTACAAGTGCTCCTGGCACACGTGCATAACGGTACAAGTGTTCCTGGCACACGTGCATGACGGTACAAGTGTTCCTGGCACACATGCATAACGGTACAAGTGTTCCTGGCACACGTCATAACGGTACAAGTGTTCCTGGCACACGTGCTGACGGTACAAGTGTTCCTGGCACATGCATGACGGTACAAGTGTTCCTGGCACACTGCATAACGGTACAAGTGTTCCTGGCACACGTGCATGACGGTACAAGTGTTCCTGGCACACGTGCATGACGGTACAAGTGTTCCTGGCACACGTGCATAACGGTACAAGTGTTCCTGGCACACGTGCATGACGGTACAAGTGTTCCTGGCACACATGCATGACGGTACAAGTGTTCCTGGCACACGTGCATAACGGTACAAGTGTTCCTGGCACACGTGCATAACGGTACAAGTGTTCCTGGCACACGTGCATGACGGTACAAGTGTTCCTGGCACACATGCATAACGGTACAAGTGTTCCTGGCACACGTGCATGACTTGTGTAACCGTGATACAGTGTTACCTTGCAATCTTGTGTAACCGTGTACAGTGTTACCTTGCAATCTTGTGTAACCGTGTACAGTGTTACCTTGCAATCTTGTGTAACCGTGTACAGTGTTACCTTGCAATCTAATTATTACAAAATTGGAGATAGTGTACTATTTTGTTGTTTCTACTGCTGTTGTTTGTGTTTCTGCTGCTGTAGTTTCTTCTGCTGTTACTGTTGTTTCTTGTTCTGTTGTTTCTGCTGCTGTTGTTGTCGCTGCTGCTACTGCTGCTGTTGTTTCTGCTGCTGTTGTCTGCTGCTGTTGTTTCTGCTGCTGCTGTTGTTTCTGCTGCTGTTGCTGCTGCTGCTGTCTGCTGCTGCTGTTGTTTCTGCTGCTGTTGTTGCTGCTGTTGCTGTCGCTGCTGCTACTGCTGCTGTTGTTTCTGCTGCTGTTGCTGCTGCTGCTATCGTTGTTGTTGCTGCTGCTGTTGCTGTTGCTGTCGCTGTTGTTGCTTCTGTTACTGCTGCTGTTGTTGCTGTTGCTGTCGCTGCTGTTATTGCTGCTTCACTGTGTTGAGTTACTATGGGAGTGGTAACCTGAACCTCATTCTCCCACTCTTGTACTCTCACCCTCCCCTTCACTCCCTCTCTACCCTCTCAGGACAGACGCTCTCTCTTCCCACTCACCTCAACATTTCTGGTCACATAGGCTCTGATTTCGTCGATAAAACCACAACTTTGTACTCTCACACGGACTCTAGGGAGGGAGGGAGGGAGGGAGGGAGGGAGGACTCCCTCCACCACCCTGACACTGTAGTCCACCACCACCACCATGACACTGTCCTCCACCACCATGACACTGTCCTCCACCACCATGACACTGTCGTCCACCACCACCACCATGACACTACCCACCACCATGGCACTACCCACCACCATGACAATACAAACCACCATGACAATACCCACCACCATGACACTACCCACCACCATGACAATACCCACCACCATGACAATACCCACCACCATGACAATACCCACCACCATGACAATACCCACCACCATGACAATACCCACCACCATGACAATACCCACCACCATGACAATACCCACCACCATGACAATACCCACCACCATAGCACTACCCACCACCATGACAATACCCACCACCATGACAATACCCTCCACTATGACAATACCCACCACCATGACAATACCCACCACCATGACAATACCCACCACCATGACAATACCCACCACCATGACAATACCCACCACCATGACAATACCCACCACCATGACAATACCCACCACCATGACAATACCCACCACCATGACACACCCACCACCATGACAATACCCACCACCATGACAATACCCCCCCCACCATGAAAATACCCACCACCATGACAATACCCACCACTATGACAATACCCACCACCATGACAATACCCACCACCATGAAATACCCACCACCATGACAATACCCACCACCATGACAATACCCACCACCATGACAATACCCACCACCATGACACTACCCCACCACCATGACAATCCCACCACCATGACAATACCCACCACCATGACAATACCCCCACTATGACAATCCCACCACCATGACAATACCCACCACCATGACAATACCCACCACCATGACAATACCCACCACCGCAATCCCCCCACCATGACAAACCCACCACCATGACAATACCCACCACCATGACAATACCCACCACCATGACCAATAAACCCCCCACCATGACAATACCCACCACCATGACAATACCCACCACCATGACAATACCCACCACCATGACCCAAAACCCACCACCATGACAATACCCACCACCATAGCACTACCCACCACCATGACAATCCCACCACCATGACAATACCCTCCACTATGACAATACCCACCACCATGACAATACCCCACCACCAGACCAATACCCACCACCATGACAATACCCACCACCATGGCCAATACCCACCACCATGACAATACCCACCACCATGACAATACCCACCACCATGACACTACCCACCACCATGACAATACCCACCACCAACCCCAAAACCCACCACCATGACAATACCCACCACCATGACAATACCCACCACTATGAAATACCCACCACCATGACAACCCACCCCTGACAATACCCACCACCAGACAATACCCACCACCATGACAATACCCACCACCGACAAAACCCCCCACCATGACACTACCCACCACCATGACAATACCCACCACCATGACAATACCACCACCAGACAATACCCACCACCATAGCACTACCCACCACCATGACAATACCCACCACCATGACAATACCCTCCACTATGACAATACCCACCACCACGACAATACCCACCACCATGACAATACCCACCACCATGACAATACCCACCACCATGACAATACCCACCACCATGACAATACCCACCACCATGACAATACCCACCACCATGACAATACCCACCACCATGACAATACCCACCACCATGACAATACCCACCACCATGACAATACCCACCACCATGACAATCCCACCACCATGACAATACCCACCACCATGACAATACCCACCACCATGACAACCCACCACCATGAAATACCCACCACCATGACAAACCCACCACCATGACAATACCCACCACCATGACAATACCCACCACCATGACCCAAAACCCACCACCATGACAATTTCCCACCAAGCACTACCCACCACCATGACAATACCCACCACCATGACAATACCCTCCACTATGACAATACCCACCACCATGACAATACCCACCACCATGACAATACCCACCACCATGACAATCCCCCCACCATGACAATACCCACCACCATGACAATACCCACCACCATGACAATACCCACCACCATGACAATACCCACCACCATGACAATACCCACCACCATGACAAACCACCCCCAAAACAATACCCACCACCATGACAATACCCACCACCATGACAATACCCACCACCATGACAATACCCCCACCATGACAATTACCCCCCCACCAGACAATACCCACCACCATGACAATACCCACCACCATAACAATACCCACCACCATGACAATACCCACCACCATGACAATACCCACCACCATGACAATACCCACCACCATAGCACTACCCACCACCATGACAATCCCACCACCATGCACTACCCACCACCATGACAATACCCACCACCATGACAATACCCCCACTATGCAATACCCACCACCCAGCAATACCCACCACCATGACAATACCCACCACCATGACAATACCCACCACCATGACAATACCCACCACCATGACAATACCCACCACCATGACAAACCCCCACCATGACAATACCCCCCACCATGACAATACCCACCACCATGACAATACCCACCACCATGACAATACCCACCACCATGACAATACCCACCCACCATGACAATACCACCACCCTGACAATACCCACCACCATGACAATACCCACCACCATAACAATACCCACCACCATACAATACCCACCACCATGACAATACCCACCCACCATGACAATACCCACCCACCATAATTACCCACCACCATGACAATACCCACCACCATAGCACTACCCACCACCCATACAATACCCACCACCATGACAATACTCCCACTAGCCCAAAACCCA
Source organism: Cherax destructor (assembly GCA_009830355.1). NCBI lineage: Eukaryota > Metazoa > Arthropoda > Malacostraca > Decapoda > Parastacidae > Cherax > Cherax destructor. The sequence continues at coordinate 248,138 of WNWK01000464.1, forward strand.
CCACCCATGACAATACCCACCACCATGACAATACCCACCACCAACAATACCCACCACCATGACCCAAAACCCACCACCATGACAAAACCACCTTTACAATACCCACCACCATGACAATACCCACCACCATGACAATACCCACCACCATGACAATACCCACCACCATGACCCAAAACCCACCCACCATAACAATACCCACCACCATGACAAACCCACCACCATGACAATACCCACCACCATGACAATACCCACCACCATAGCACTACCCACCCACCATGACAATACCCACCACCCATGACAATCCTCCACCATGACAAACCCACCACCATGACAATACCCACCACCATGACAATACCCACCACCATGACAAAAACCCACCACCATCAACAACAACATACACTCATCAACAACACAACACTCATCAACAACACATACACTCATCAACAACACACACACACTCATCAACAACACACACATCATCAACAACACACACACTCATCAACAACACAACAAAATCATCAACAACACATACATCATCAACAACACAACTCATCAACAACACATACATTCATCAACAACACACACATACACTCATCAACAACACATACACTCATCAACAACACATACACTCATCAACAACACACACATCATCAACAACACACACACTCATCAACAACACATACACTCATCAACAACACATACACTCATCAACAACACATACACTCATCAACAACACATACACTCATCAACAACACATACACTCATCAACAACACATACACTCATCAACAACACATACATTCATCAACAACACATACACTCATCAACAACACATACACTCATCAACAACACATACATTCATCAACAACACACACTCATCAACAACATACATCATCAACAACACATACACTCATAACAACACATCACTCATCAACAACACAACACTCATCAACAACACAACATTCATCACACAACACAACACATTCATCAACAACACAACACACTCATCAACAACACATACATTCATCAACAACACATACATTCATCAACAACACACACATTCATCAACAACACACACACTCATCAACAACACATACACTCATCAACAACACACACACTCATCAACAACACATACATTCATCAACAACACATACACAGGTTATATCCCAACATGAGTATGCTGGCCTCAACAATATATCTGGATAGAAATTACATTTATATAACTAGCGAGTATATAAACATAGCATTCATTAAGAGAAGGTATGTGTATATACACACAGTGTTTATTGTGTTTATTACTGAAATGTCAGGGACACCATCCAAACAGCAGCACATACAACAGTAGTGATAACAGGAGCAAGAACTACTGCCGTTACTGTTGTTCTTGCTCCTGTTATCACTACTGTTGTATGTGCTGCAGCAACAACAGTAGTAACAGCAGAACAGCAACTGCAGCAGCAGTGGTAGTAACAACAGAACAGCAACAACAACAGTAGTAACAACAGAACAGCAACAACAACAGTAGTAACAACAGAACAGCAACAACAACAGTAGTAACAACAGAACAGCAACAACACAGTAGTAACAACAGAACAGCAACAACAACAGTAGTAACAACAGAACAGCAACAACACAGAGTAGTAACAACAGAACAGCACAGAACAGAAACAACAGATAGGTAGTAAACAACAGTAGTAACAACAGAATAGCAACAACAACAGTAGTAACTGCAGAACAGCAACAGCAGTAGTGGTAGTAACAACAGAACAGCAACAACAGCAGTAGTGGTAGTAACAACAGAAGAACAGAACAGCAATAACAGCAGTAGTGGTAGTAACAACAGAACAGCAACAACAGCAGTAGTGATAGTAACAACAGAACAACAGAACAGCAACAACAGCAGTAGTGGTAGTAACAACAGAACAATAGAACAGCAACAACAGCAGTAGTGGTAGTAACAACAGAACAACAGAACAGCAACAACAGCAGTAGTGGTAGTAACAACAGAACAGCAATAACAGCAGTAGTGGTAGTAACAACAGAACAGCAACAACAGCAGTAGTGGTAGTAACAACAGAACAGCAACAACAGCAGTAGTGGTAGTAACAACAGAACAACAGAACAGCAACAACAGCAGTAGTGGTAGTAACAACAGAACAGCAACAACAGCAGTAGTGGTAGTAACAACAGAACAACAGAACAGCAACAACAACAGTAGTGGTAGTAACAACAGAACAGCAACAACAGCAGTAGTGGTAGTAACAACAGAACAGCAATAACAGCAGTAGTGGTAGTAAACCAACAGAACAGCAACAACAACAGTAGTGGTAGTAACAACAGAACAGCAACAACAACAGTAGTGGTAGTACAAAGAACGACACAAAGTAGTGTAAACAACAGAACAGCAACAACAACAGTAGTGGTAGTAACAACAGAACAGCAACAACAACAGTAGTGGTAGTAAAACAGAACAAAGAACAGCAACAACAACAGTAGTGGTAGTAACAACAGAACAGCAACAACAGCAGTAGTGGTAGTAACAACAGAACAGCAACAACAACAGTAGTGGTAGTAACAACAGAACAGCAACAACAACAGTAGTGGTAGTAACAACAGAACAGCAACAACAGCAGTAGTGGTAGTAACGAACAGACAAAACAGTTAAAACAGAACAGCAACAACAACAGTAGTGGTAGTAACAACAGAACAGCAACAACAACAGTAGTGGTAGTAACAACAGAACAGCAACAACAACAGTAGTGGTAGTAACAACAGAACAGCAACAACACAGTAGTGGTAGTAACAACAGCAAACAACAGATAAACAGAAACAACAACAACAGTAGTGGTAGTAACAACAGAACAGCAACAACAACAGTAGTGGTAGTAACAACAGAACAGCAACAACAACAGTAGTGGTAGTAACAACAGAACAGCAACAACAGCAGTAGTGGTAGTAACAACAGAACAACAGATCAGCAACAACAACAGTAGTGGTAGTAACAACAGAACAGCAACAACAACAGTAGTGGTAGTAACAACAGAACAGCAACAGAGCAAGAATAACAACATCAAGACAACAAAGACAGACAAACAGATCACAGACAACAAAACAAGACGAAGCAACAACATTAACACAAAACAAGACAACAACAACAAAGAACAAACAACAACGACAAGACAAACAATATCAGCAACAATCAAGACAACAAGACAACAACATCAAGACAACAAGACAAGACAACATTAACACAAGAACAAGACAACAACATCAAGACAATAACAACGACAAGACAACATAAGACAACAACAACAAGAGAAAAGACAACAACGACATGACAACAATTCGACAATACCAAAACAACAAAACAGACAACAACGACAACAGCAAAACATTCCTGAGTGTCCTTTACCGTTCACGTGGAAGAAACGTGCACACATCACCTGATGTGCACACATCACCTGATGTGCACACATACCTGAGGTGCACACATCCCAACCCGCACATATAAAAAAGAGAGGAGCTTAAGACGACTTTGTAAATGGTCAAGTCGGACCGAAACGTCGTCGTAAGCTCCTCTCTTTTTTATATGTGCGGATTGTGTGTATTGTTCCAGTCACGGTATTGTGCCTTTTTTGTTATTTGTGCACACATCACCTGAGGTGCACACAGTACCTGAGGTGAACACATCACCTGAGGTGCACACAGTACCTGAGGTGCACACATCACCTGAGACACACATCACCTGAGGTGCACACAGTACCTGAGGTGCACACATTACCTGAGGTGCACACATCACCTGAGGCACACATCACCTGAGGTGCACACATCACCTGAGGTGCACACATCACCTGAGGTACACACATCACCTGAGGTGCACACATCACCTGAGGTGCACACATTACCTGAGGTGCACACATCACCTGAGGTACACACATCACCTGAGGTGCACACATCACCTGGGGTGCACAAATCACCTGAGGTGCACATAACATCATCTGGAGTCAACCTGAAGTCTATCTGGAGTCTACCTGAAGTCTACATGGAGTCTTCCTGGAACCTACCTGGAATCTATCTTGAGTCTATCTGGAGTCTACCTGGTGTCTACCTGGAGTCTACCTTTCTCGTTCTCACTCTATATTGCGGTTATAAATCTTGTGGGGTATGAAGGAGTGTGGGTGGGCTAGAAAGGTTGAATGGGTGGGTGGAGTGGGCGGAGAGGAGAGGGACCGCCCACTGGGAGGTCTATACACACTCGCTGGTAGTTAGTTGGGTCCAACCTTCCACACACATTAACTTTAAAGACCACCCTGGTGTGTGACCTTTGTTGCTGAGATGTCTTTATTGACGCTGATCAGAGGGGGGCAGCGTGCCCCATGCTGTGTGTGTGTGTGTGTGTGTGTGTGTGTCTTCACCTTATGTATACCCAGTACACAGGTAGTCACTCACCCCGGTAGTACACAATTGCGGTTCACTACCTAGGTAGTGTACCCAGTACACAGGTGGTCACTCACCCCGGTAGTACACAAGTGCGGGTCACTACCTAGGTAGTGTACCCAGTACACAGGTGGTCACTCACCCCGGTAGTACACAAGTGCGGGTCACTACCTAGGTAGTGTACCCAGTAAACAGGTGGTCACTCACCCCGGTAGCACACAAGTGCGGGTCACTACCTAGGTAGTGTACCCAGTACACAGGTGGTCACTCACCCCGGTAGCACACAAGTGCGGGTCACTCACCTGGTCAGTGACGTCAGCGTCCATGGCTGGTACTCGGCCGATGGGACCCACTGGGAAGTGATTCTTAAAGTTGTTGAAAATGATGCGGAAATCTGAGAGTACTGGAGCGTTGTCGTTGATGTCCACGACGTGTACCGTGACAGGGATGTCCGACCGCAGCGGCGACGACGTTGCCCGCACGTTAAGTTGGTACTTCTTCTTCGGGGACTCGTAGTCAAGGTCGACGCGGGTGACGAGTTCAGCGCGGCCCTCTGACGGATGAGCCACCATGCTAAAGTTCTTAGCGTCTGGTCCACCGATGATGCTGTACTGGATGAGAGCATTGCGGCCAGCATCAGGGTCCCTGGCCCGCACCTCACCCACAGTCGACCCCACGGGGGAGTTCTCCGCTATGTACAGCTGTATGCGGTCCGTGTCGAACATAGGAGGGTTGTCGTTGATGTCTTCGACATCGACCAGCACCGTCACTGATGACGACCGCTCCGGGGCGCCGCGGTCCACCGCCACAGCCACCAGAGAGTACTGCTCCACAGTCTCGCGGTCCAGCACGCGAGCGGTTCTTACCACGCCAGAGGTCGGGTCTAGGGAGAAGGCTCCGTTACCATTGTTACCGCCGACGAAGGAGTACACAACTCTGCCATTGAGTCCAGCGTCGGCGTCACTGGCTTTAATCTGTATGATTGACGCCCCCACCGATGCGTCCTCTGGCACGGACGCTCTGTACGACGCCTCACTGAACACCGGGGCATTGTCGTTGACGTCGACGACAGTGATCTCAACGTCTGTGGTGTCAGACAATGCTGGGGTGCCGTTGTCGCGGGCTGTGACAGTGAGCAGGTAACCGCCCTGGGCTTCCCGGTCTAGGGGCTTGGTGGTGGTGATAGCCCCCGTGCTGGGGTGGATGATGAACTCGGGGACTGACTCCCCGCTGAGGGAGTAAGTAATGCGAGCATTCTCTCCCGTGTCGCCGTCTGAAGCTGCCACCATGATCACCGTGCTGCCTTCAGGTGCGTCCTCAAATATAGTGGCGGAATACGGTGTGTTCTCGAACTGCGGCGGAAAGGTGTTAGCGTCGCTAACGTTGACGTAGACGGTGGCGGTATCGTACCGTCCGCCGGCGTCAGTCGCCGTCACCGTCAATATATAACTTCGTTCTTGCTTATAGTCAAGTGGCTGCGCCAGGAGATCAGTCCTCGGCCATTCTGCGCAGTAATGGAGAAGCGACCTCGCTCGTTGCCTGAGGTTATAGCGTAGTGAAGTCTCGGGTTCTCGTCTCTGTCTGTGGCTGTGACTGTCACCACAGGAGTCCCTGGGTAGTCGCTCTCGCTCACAGCAACTTCGTAGTTTTTCGGCTGAAAGACGGGGTCGTTGTCGTTCTGGTCTTGGACCTGAAGGATGACAGTGGCGGAGGCCGACTGTGGTGGGTCTCCGTGGTCCCTCGCCACCACAGTGAAGGTGTAGTGGTGGTTCTCCTCCCTGTCCAACTCCCTGCGGGTCAACACCCATCCTGTCGTCTCCTCCACCTCCACAGGGAGGTTCTCACCGCCGCCCTCGACGTTATACGTCAGGAGAGAGTTATCGCCGGCGTCGTTGTCGAAGGCCTGGACGCGGACGATAGAGTAGCCGACGGGGACGTTCTCCTGGACGGTCTCCTGGAAGAGCGGAGTGTAAAACCTGGGAGAGTTATCGTTGACGTCCCTCACGTTGACCAGGAGCTGCGTTGTGTTGGACCGCGGGGGCGATCCACCGTCCTGGGCGCGGACCACAAGGCGGTAATGACGGTTGGTCTCGTGGTCCAGCGGGGCAGCTACGCGGATCTCACCCGTCAATCCATCAATCGTAAAATGTCCAGCGGTGTTGCCACCGATTATTGCGTATCGTACTTGGCCGTTCTTGCCGCTGTCATGGTCACTGGCCTGAACGTGCGCGATGACCGGAGATGCGGCGGCGCTGATGTCCTCAGGCACCTCCACCGTGTAGGTCCGCTCCGTGAACTGCGGGTAGTTGTCGTTTTCGTCCATGACAGTGACGGAGATCTGGGCCGTGGCAGTGAGACGGTGCTGGGCTGGACCCTGGTCCTCGGCCTGCACGGTCAGGGTGTACTGGGAGTGTTGCTCCCGGTCCAAGGGCAGACGGGTCGACAGTTCGCCAGATTTGGGATCTATACGAAACACTTCGTTGGCGCCGGAGGGATTTAGAATGGTGTATCGGAGGTCGGCATTTGGTCCGGCGTCCTGGTCGGTGGCGCGGACGGTTAGGACGGTGGACCCGACGCTCGTGGACTCACGGACCGACGTGTCGTATTCCTGACGTTCGAATACTGGTTCATGGTCGTTGGCGTCGTCAACATTAATCTGGAGAGTCGTGGTGGCTGAGCGGGGCGGAGACGACGCCTTGTCGACCGCCTTGACGCGGAAGTAGTGCACGTCGACCAGTTCTCTGTCCAGACGAGTCTTGGTAGTGACGAGGCCGGACGTGGGGTCGATCTCAAACATCCTCTGCGAGCGAGCGTCCAGCACCGCCTCGATAGAGTACGTCAGCGGTGCATTCTCCGGGTCCGTGGCCGTGACCGTGGTCACGGACGTCCCCTTTTCCGACTCCTCCACCACGTGTGCTACCTCCAGCGTACGCTCGAAGTACGGCGCCGCAGTCTGCATCTGCCGACGTATACGACGGATGTGGCCGCCGTCGCCAGCTGCGGCGTTGTGCAGCACCAGCAGGAGGTCGTGGTCGTACGTCGGGGTCAGCCCTAAGCACGTGACCTTCAAACCCAGCTTGATTCTGGTGACCCGTGTCAAGCAGGTGTCGAAGAGACTGACCAGGTCGCCCCGTGAGTCTCCACAGTGACCCGGTGGTCAGAGACCGAGGTGTAGTCCAGTCTGCAGTGTTGCACGCTTCGTGGCAGCAGCGAGGGGATCCTGAGGATCACCTGGGAGCGTCGGACACACAACCTCTCAGGATCACCTGGGTTGGGATCAGGCAGCGGCAGGGAAAGTGCCGCCTGGTCAACCCAGTGCCTTACTTCCCTCTGAAGGATGGCACTGTGGTGACGGCACCCGTCACCCGTCACCAGCACCCGCACCGGCAGTGACGCATAGTCCAGCGGCGCCCCGCCCACTCCGCCCACGTCTCCACCCACAGGGTAATGGGGTTGGTATAGAAGGTGCCCGCACAGTCGAGCGGTCGCTTGACCGTGACCGCACCGCTTGTGCGGTCCACGTGTAAGAGTCTGTGGACGTGGGTGGGCGTCCTACGGGTGTCCAGCTTGTAGTGGGTAGGACCGTCCATGGCGGAGAGGAAGATGGTGCTACCCACGGGCGTAGTGTCAGCAACTACCACCAGGAAGCCCCAGGCTGGCGCCACCACCACCCCAGCTACCACCACTACTAACAACAACCACCACATAACTCACACCAACACACACGACAAACACATTGAAACACGGAGTAGCGCGGGGTGGGCAGTGGGGGGGAGGGGTACACTAGTGGCAGAGTTGCAGGTGTTGAAGCAGGGCAAGAAAACTGGGCATGGTTGCAAGGGCGTGGCCTGGGGACACTGACTCTTGCATCCTGGGGGAGAGCGGAGCAGCACACCACCACCCCTCACACTCTCTCACTCCACACTGGAAGCTTTCTGCAATACGAACCCCCTTATAGCTCCCTCTCATCCCCTCACAACACAAAATACCAACCATTCCCAAATTCCCCAACTAGACCCCCTCACAGTGCCCCAAATACCCCACCCACTAGCCTTAGAATCACCCACGAAGACGGTATATGTACGAGTCTACGGTAATTGGTAGATTTTTTGGAATGAAGAGTGAGGTAGATGGCGGTGTTTGGAAGATCCAGTCAGGTCCAGTCACTCTAGCGGGTGTTGCCAACACGTGGGCACGTATTTTGTTACTCACAAGTCAGGTTCAACGTAGCTTCAATGGAGCAAGTTGATGGTGTTAGTGGTGCTGGTGTTAGTGGTGCTGGTGTTGGTGATGCTGGTGTTGGTGGTGCTTGTGTTGGTGATGCTGGTGTTGGTGATGCTGGTGTTAGTGGTGCTTGTGTTCGTGATTCTGGTGTTAGTGGTGCTGGTGTTAGTGGTGCTGGTGTTGGTGATGCTGGTGTTGGTGATGCTGGTGTTGGTGATGCTGGTGTTAGTGGTGCTGGTGTTAGTGGTGCTGGTGTTGGTGGTGCTGGTGTTAGTGGTGCTGGTGTTGGTAGTGCTGGTGTTAGTGTGTTGGTGATGCTGGTGTTGGTTATGGTGCTGGTGTTAGTGTCGATGCTGGTGTCTGGTGATGTGTGTTAGTGGTGCTGGTGTTGGTGATGCTGGTGTTAGTGGTGCTGGTGTTAGTGGTGCTGGTGTTGGTGATGCTGTTAGTGCTGGTGTTAGGTGATGCTGGTGTTGGTGATGCTGGTGTTAGTGGTGCTGGTGTTAGTGGTGCTGGTGTTGGTGATGCTGGTGTTAGTGGTGCTGGTGTTAGCGTTAGTGGTGCTGGTGTTAGTGTTATTGATGCTGGTGTTAGTGATGCTTGTGTTAGTGGTGCTGGTGTTAGTGGTGCTGGTGTTAGTGGTGCTGGTGTTAGTGGTGCTGGTGTAGTAGGTGCTGGTGTTAGTGATGCTGGTGTTAGTGGTGCTGGTGTTAGTGGTGCTGGTGTTAGTGGTGCTGGTGTTAGTGGTGCTGGTGTTAGTGGTGCTGGTGTTAGTGGTGCTGGTGTTAGTGATGCTGGTGTTAGTGGTGCTGGTGTTAGTGGTGCAGGTGTTAGTGGTGCTGGTGTTAGTGGTGGTGCTGGTGTTAGTGGTGCTGGTGTTAGTGGTGCTGGTGTTACTGATGCTGGTGTTAGTGGTGCTGATGTTATGGTGCGGTGTTAGTGGTGCTGGTGTTAGTGGTGCTGGTGTTAGTGGTGCTGGTGTTAGTGGTGCTGGTGTTAGTGATGCTGGTGTTAGTGGTGCTGGTGTTAGTGGTGCTGATGTTAGTGGTGCTGGTGTTAGTGGTGCTGGTGTTAGTGGTGCAGTGAAGGTCCCAACACTGCAAGGTGAGCAGGGGCAGCAGATGTAAGGAAACACGCCCAACATTTCACCCGTGCCTGGGATCGACCCCGGACTCCTCAGTATGCGAGCAGAGGACACTACCAACCAAGCCACGGGCACGAACTTAACCTGAGATGGATATGTACTGAGACACACATTTAATGGAAGATAATCAGTCTCTCGGAACAAACAAACATTTGATTTCTTTGTGTAATATAAATCTTCAGTTTATACGTAAAGCTTTCTTTTGTGCTTTACTTTCTAAAGCACAAAAAAAGCCACTAACATGCATGTGCATTTCTGGCAGACTAATACTAATGTTTACACGCTGGTTAAGACTAGACATAGGTACTGAGTGGTACAAATTTAAGTATGTATTAATATTGGAGTGTACCTAGAGAGGGTTTCGGGGGTCAACGACCCCTGGTCTGGGACCAGGCCTCCCGGTGGATCAGGGCCTGATCAACCAGGTTGTTACTGCTGGCCGCACGTTAAACTGACGTACGAACCATAACCCGGCTAGTCAGGTACTGATTGTAGGTGCCTGTCCAACCCGCATAGTGTTGTAGTTAGGTTAGGGAGATGAGGTGATTCATCACATCAGACTACTTCCTCCACTTCACCTTCCTCTCCCACCAAAGCTGACCTCTCCCACAGTGTAGTTCATCTTTGTATTCCACTGATGAAGCCTCCAGTACAGGCCAAACATTTGCTCAATAAAAATTTCTATTACGAACACGGGTTTAGTGTTGTGACCTGCACACCTGGTTGTAGTGTGTCAACCAAGTACAACTGAGGAACCAATAAAAGTCAGCAGTGACTAAATACTTCACTAAACAGCATGCAAATATATGTACAATATATATACAATATGTACAAAACAAGTTTTACAAGCAAGACACACAGTGAACTGTGGGCGACCAGACTTGAGGTAACTCTGTCAGTGTTGATTCACAAGTCTCCAACATCGCTTCACAACTTTGGTGCGCTGTATTGTGATTGGCTGAATCGAAACAAGGTACTAGCATAACAAGGGGGGCCCCACTTGTTATACTCTTAACATCGGGAGTGCTAGTCGGGAGTGCTAGTCGGGAGTGCCTATATGAGTGTGTGACATACGCCGAATATAACGTACTCTTAACATGCCACAATTCCTTATCAACTTGTCGGTGTTACATTCCATTTATATCAGGGGTTGTTAAGCGGGGTATCCATACCTCTTGGTGGTATAGGAACCAAATAATGGGGTTACGGGACTCGATCTCTGAACAAAACGGAGTGAGGCTGCGAGGCCACTACCTGGGCTGGATATGAAGGAGTTTTGGTGAGAACAGATCGCAGCTTGGCCAGGAAAGTTGTAGATCACTTCACAATTATTTATCTATGAGACAGGATTCTCTGCATCACTGCTGAAATCAAAGTGGAGATGACGTGCAAGTAATATCAGTAACTATACCTCGACTCCATGTTTTGAATGCTCAAAAACAACTAAAGTCTCACTGGTTGTAGCTAGTTTGTGTATTTGTGATTTGCCGTTTTTCTGTAAATAGATATGATAAAATTCTTATGATTTTCAATCAGCTGTTCTGTTGCTAGTTATCCCCACATGTAAAGTAAAACCAAGCTATTGAAGTCATACTGGTACCTAAAAGGTCTTGTGATAAACCAAGCTATTGACATCTTTTGAAGTCATACTGGTACCTATTAGAACTGGTGATGCTGATAATGATTTGGACAGTGTGGTGAAGGCAGTGTGGTGAAGGCAGTGTTGTGAAGGCAGTGTGGTGAAGGCAGTGTGGTGACATACTAGGACAATCCACTGGGGATCTGTAATCGTAAAAGGTTAAAAACTGCTGATTTATATGACAGGTGAGAGGGTTGTCAACACCCACTTGGGTGTTGACTAAGGTACACACCATGTGGGTGTTTCACTTGGGTATCAGGTGTGGTATCTTGGCGGCGGAGGTCAGGTTGTATACCACGATGATCAGAAATAAGTCCCTGAATGATGGAGCCTCAGGGCAGCGTTTTCTGATGGCAGTATGATGATGGTGGACCAACCCGTCAAGGAAGGTTCCTTGATGCTGGTGAGAGCAAGTGGGCTCTTGATCTTAGAAACTGAACCTGTGCTCTCTTCCTTCGAAGGAGATTTTCTCCCATTCACCCCATTCTTCCAGGCGCTGTATGACCCATACAGGTTCAATGCTCCTCCATGAATGTATGAATAATAGTAATAATAAGTATGCAAATTGTCCTGTGTAAATGTTATGTGTGTGAATGGTATAGAATTTTATGTTCCTGAATGTTTTGGAACAAAATAGAATGACCTGGAGAGCATAGAAATCTGTAGGAAGGCGGGGTAGGGGTCGGCCTAGGAAAGGTTGGAGGGAGGGGGTAAAAGAGGTTTTGTGTGCGAGGGGCTTGGACTTCCAGCAAGTGTGCTCGAGCGTGTTAGATAGGAGTGAATGGAGACAAATGTTTTTTATGACTTGACGTGCTGTTGGAGTGTGAGCAAAGTAACATTTATGAAGGGATTCAGGGAAACCGGTTAGCCAGACTTGTCCTGGAGGTGGGAAGTACAGTGTCTGCACTCTGAAGGAGGGATGGAGATATGTTGCAGTTTTTGAACTGTAGCGTCGTTGCGCCTCTGACAAGACAGCGATGGAGTGAGTGATGATGAAATTTTTTTTTTTTTGGGTCACCCTGACTTGGTGGGAGACGGTCGTTGTGTTAATTTTCTCATTTATTTGTTTGTGTCAAATCTTGTACACATTAAACCAGATAATATTATTAAACGAGAGGTGTACTGTATGTGTCATGGCTATTTTCACCATATAACAAATCTTTCCTCTACATGTATATTTTTTCCACATTCAGTGGCACGATTTGTTGATATTGTGTGTTGATATTGTGTGTTGATATTGTGTGTTGATATTGTGTTTTGTGTTGATATTGTGTTGATATTGATGTTGATTGGTGTTGATATTGTGTTGATATTGTGTGTTGATATTGTGTGTTGATATTGTGATATGTGTGTTGATATTGTGTGTTGATATTGTGTGTTGATATTGTGTGTTGATATTGTTGTTGATATTGTGTGTGATATTGTGTTGTATTGTGTGTTGATATTGTGTGTTGATATTGTGTGTTGATATTGTGTGTTGATATTGTGTGTTGATATTGTGTGTTGATATTGTGTGTTGATATTGTGTGTTGATATTGTGTGTTGATATTGTGTGTTGATATTGTGTGTTGATATTGTGTGTTGATATTGTGTTGATATGTGTGTTGATATTGTGTGTTGATATTGAGTGTTGATATTGTGTGTTGATATTGTGTGTTGATATTGAGTGTTGATATTGGTGTTGATATTGTGTGTTGATATTGTAGTGTTGATATTGTGTGTTGATATTGAGTGTTGATATTGTGTGTTGATATTGTGATATTGGTTGATATTGATGTGTTGATATTGAGTGTTGATATTGTGTGTTGATATTGTGTTGTTGATATTGATATTGAGTTGATATTGAGTGTTGATATTGTGTGTTGATATTGAGTGTTGATATTGAGTGTTGATATTGAGTGTTGATATTGAGTGTTGATATTGTGTGTTGATATTGTGTGTTGATATTGAGTGTTGATATTGTGTGTTGATATTGAGTGTTGATATTGAGTGTTGATATTGTGTGTTGATATTGTGTGTTGATATTGTGTGTTGATATTGAGTGTTGATATTGTGTGTTGATATTGAGTGTTGATATTGAGTGTTGATATTGAGTGTTGATATTGTGTGTTGATATTGAGTGTTGATATTGAGTGTTGATATTGAGTGTTGATATTGTGTGTTGATATTGAGTGTTGATATTGTGTGTTGATATTGTGTGTTGATATTGAGTGTTGATATTGAGTGTTGATATTGTGTGTTGATATTGAGTGTTGATATTGTGTGTTGATATTGAGTGTTGATATTGTGTGTTGATATTGTGTGTTGATATTGAGTGTTGATATTGAGTGTTGATATTGTGTGTTGATATTGTGTGTTGATATTGTGTGTTGATATTGAGTGTTGATATTGAGTGTTGATATTGTGTGTTGATATTGTGTGTTGATATTGTGTGTTGATATTGTGTGTTGATATTGAGTGTTGATATTGAGTGTTGATATTGAGTGTTGATATTGAGTGTTGATATTGAGTATTGATATTGTGTGTTGATATTGAGTGTTGATATTGTGTGTTGATATTGAGTGTTGATATTGTGTGTTGATATTGAGTGTTGATATTGAGTGTTGATATTGAGTGTTGATATTGTGTGTTGATATTGTGTGTTGATATTGTGTGTTGATATTGAGTGTTGATATTGAGTGTTGATATTGATGTGTTGATATTGTGTTGATATTGTGATATTGTGTGTTGATATTGAGTGTTGATATTGAGTGTTGATATTGATGTGTTGATATTGTGTGTTGATATTGAGTTTGATATTGATGTTGATATTGAGTGTTGATATTGTGTGTTGATATTGTGTTGATATTGAGTGTTGATATTGTGTTGATATTGAGTGTATATGTGTGTTGATATTGAGTGTTGATATTGAGTGTTGATATTGAGTGTTGATATTGTGTGTTGATATTGAGTGTTGATATTGGTGTTGATATTTTGTGATATGTGTTGATATTGTGTGTTGATATTGTGTGTTGATATTGTTGTTGATATTGAGTGTTGATATTGTTGTTGATATGTGTGTTGATATTGAGTGTTGATATTGAGTGTTGATATTGTGTGTTGATATTGGTGTTGATATTGGTGTTGATATTGAGTGTTGATATTGTGTGTTGATATTGAGTGTTGATGATGTATGTGTGTTGATATTGTGTGTTGATATTGTGTGTGTTTGTGTTGATATTGAGTGTTGATATTTGTGTTGATATTGTGTGTTGATATTGAGTGTTGATATTGAGTGATGATATTGGTGTTGATATTATGTGTTGATATTGTGTGTTGATATTGAGTGTTGATATTGTAGTGTTGATATTGTGTGTTGATATTGAGTGTTGATATTGAGTGTTGATATGTGTCAGCTGTCTTGCTGGTAAACCGTGAGTCTCACCAAGGTGGTTAAGAAACAAGCGCAGCGTCTATATCTTAAACTAAGACAATTCTAGTTACTAATAATAATATCTTTATTTACTACAAGTACATGTACAAGGTATACAGTCCTAGCTGACATCAATGACATACTACTATATAGAAAGCCCCTTGTTATGCTGAGCATTTTGGGCAAATTAGGTCAGTTTTGTCCCAGGATGCGACCCACACCAGTCGGCTAACACCCAGGTACCCATTTTACTGATGGGTGAACATAGACAACCGGTGTAAGGAAACACGACCAATGTTTCTACCCTCGCCGGGAATCGAACCCGTACACTCGCCGTGCGAAGCGACAGCTTTAACCACCAGGCCACGGGGCACCATGATGGATATCGTTTTTCTTTGCGTGGGAAGTGGCTAGGTAAAGTGTATTATACTCTACATCACCAGAATCTTTACATCAAGTATATCAGTCATAACTAATCTCGTATAGGTTAGGTAAGTTTTGTCAGGAAAGAGAGCAATTGTTTCCTGACGCGAGTCTTAGTCATATGATGACCCACAGCTGGAGCTTTTCGTCATCTGACCGAGGCCTTCCACTGGCTTACCACTCCACCCCTTTTAAAAATTATGGTTATAATTATAACCATTAGACGTGTATACTCTTACCCTGCATAAATTACACACCTAAATTATAGGTTTTAACTTTTGAGGTTTAAATAAGATATTACAAGGATCCCAATGGAAATAAGTCACTGACTTTTTTGAGTTACCTACGTATGATAATTTATGTAACTGTATTTATGTGTACCTGAATAAACGTACTTACCATTACCATTGTATTGTGTAATTACAGCCTTTTCAAATATATATATGTTTGTTTGAATGTCCTGTACGCAACTTGGGTATAAGAAGTTGTCAATAAAAAGTATGTTATATAATAATGATAATATTCCAAGTAGACTGTGGAGTAGACTGGTAGACTGTGGAGTAGACTGGTAGACTGGTGGTTAACTCTGCACCCTCATCATTGTTCCACTCAACTTATTAAAAACATGGGGAGCGCTAAACTCTTAGGGGTTATATAGCGCCTGGAAAGTGAAAGACATTTCGGTTTCCATCCATGACTCAACCATTAACAACCATTAACCAACTATTACTCAACCATTAAGTAGAATTAACCAACTATTAATAACCATTAACCAAATCTATTCGTTTAAAAATACGTATATGTACCTCCTTGGAGATGACTGGGATAAACTTGATCCAAGGATCAGGATCTCTCTTCCTCTTTCTCGGGTCAAACCTCACTAGTACTTCCTTCTATTTACCTACTACTTTCACTTACTTACTTTTACTGATTATCTTATCTTATCTTAGTTTATTTACATTTTAGTGACACTTCAATTTTAAAAGAGTTTCCCCCATAAGTTTTCTTCAGTGGTGCATTGTAAGAAAATTAGTAATTTATGGGGTAACTTTTATATTTCTATTCACTCTTTTTATGCAGGTAACGTTAGGACGAAGCCTCAGCACACACTCTAAGGTACCGGGTTTAGGTCACCTGCACCGGAGGAACGTTGGGCATGTTTCCTTAGAGCCACTGCCCAGATTCACCTAGCAGTAAGTAGGTGTCTGACCGCCAGTCACCTTACACCTGCTGTCCCTGTTCACCTAGCAGTAAGTAGGTACCTGGGTGTTAGTCACCTTATACCTGCTGTCCCTGTTCACCTAGCAGTAAGTAGGTACCTGGGTGTTAGTCACCTTACACCTGTCACTGTTCACCTAGCAGGAAGTAGGTACCTGGGTGTTATTTGACTGTCGTGGCTGGCATCCTGATCCTCGGATCAGAGGACAGTGAGGGACCCATTGGAAGTAACTAGATATAAGGGAAATTTATTTCTAGAATTAACTGGAGTTTAACTGGAGAGGGTTTCGGGGGTCAACGCCCCCGCGGCCCGGTCTGTGACCAGGCCTAATGGTGGATCAGGGCCTGATCAACCAGGCTGTTACTGTTGGCCGCACGCAACCCGACGTACGAACCACAGCCCGGCTGGTCAGGTACTGACTTCAGGTGCCTGTCTAGTGCCTTCTTGAAGACAGCCAGGGGTCTATTGGTAATCCCCCTTAATGTATGCTGGAAGGCAGTTGAACAGTCTTGGGCCCCCTGACACTTATTGTACTCACCTAATTGTGGTTGCAGGGGTCGAGACTCAGCTCCTGGCCCCGCATCTTCACTGATCGCTACTGGGTCCTCTCTCTCCCTGCTCCATGAGCTTTATCATACCTCGTCTTAAAGCTATGTATGGTTCCTGCCTCCACTACATCACTTGTTAGACTATTCCACTTCCTGTTGTCTTCATATCGTGCTAGTGGCACCCCTGCTTTTCATTGGAGAAATGTTACATCGTCTGCCGAGTCTTTTGCTCTCAAAGGAATTGACTTTTGTGTGCAAGTTTGGTACTAATCCCTCTAGGATATTCCAAGTGTATATAATCATGTATCTCTCCCGCCTGCGTTCTAGTACTACTACTACTCAGCCTGGTGGCCCGGTGGTCTGGGTTATCCTTCCGGGGTTAAAAATCCGAAGAAATCTTATCTCTCTCTCTCTATATATATATATATATATATATGGCACTTCAAATACGTTCACATATTTAAGGGTCATGTGTAACTGGCACTGAAAAGCCTTGGTGTGGTGCTTTAGGTGTAGGTGTGCCAGCCCTGGGCCACACCTCCACACACTCCTGGCACTGGTGTGGTAACACTGGTGCAGTGACAGTGTCATCGTTGCCACCACTTGCTAATTACCGTTGATGACATTGACAATGATGATTGTGTTATCTATAATTGACGATGATAATGTTACTAGTACTGAATAAACTGAAGGTGGTTGGTCAATGGCTCGTGTAGTGATAGTATTATTATCATTATTATTATTTTAATTATGATTTTTATTATTATTATTATTATTTTAAATATGATTTTTATTATTTTTAAAATTATTTTAATTATGAGTTTAATAATAATAATAATAATAATAATAATAATTATTATTATTATTATTATTATTATTATTATTATTATTATTATTATTGAATAAAATACCGACAAGTTGATGACTAAGATATATTGTTGAAATATTTCGCCTACGAAGTGGGTTTCTTCAGTCAGATACAGAGAAGAATGTATCGTAGCCAGTAGTAGTTGTGGTGGTGGCGAGATACAGCTGATGTAATCAGTCCATCGTAACCTTGGAGTAATAGTGTTTGAGGTGGTCAGTCCCTCAGCCTGGAGAAGAGTTCAGTTCCATGGTCTGGAACAAGGTAGTCAGTCCCTCAGCCTGGAGAAGAGTTCAGTTCCATGGTCTGGTACAATGTGGTCAGTCCCTCAGCCTGGAGAAGAGTTCAGCTCCATGGTCTGGAACCAGGTGGTCAGTCCCTCAGTCTGGAGAAGAGTTCAGCTCCATGGTCTGGAACAAGGTGGTCAGTCCCTCAGCCTGGAGAAGAGTTCAGCTCCATGGTCTGGAACAATGTGGTCAGTCCCTCAGCCTGGAGAAGAGTTCAGCTCCATGGTCTGGAACAATGTGAAGCTGAGGCATGAGAAGGTAGTCTTATATAGCGTCCAAGGTGATGTGTAACGTCTTCAAGACGTTGCAGGAGTCGGGGTGCACTAGTTGCAGGAGGCGGGGTGCACTAGTTGCAGGAGGCGGGGTGCACTAGTTGCAGGAGGCGGGGTGCACTAGTTGCAGGAGGTGGGGTGCACTAGTTGCAGGAGGCGAGGTGCACTAGTTGCAGGAGGCGGGGTGCACTAGTTGCAGGAGGCGGGGTGCACTAGTTGCAGGAGGAGGGGTGCACTAGTTGCAGGAGGCGGGGTGCACTAGTTGCAGGAGGAGGGTGCACTAGTTGCAGGGCGGTGCACTCAGTTGCAGGAGGTGGGTGCACGTTGCAGAGGGGTGCACTAGCTGCAGGAGGGGGTGCACTAGTTGCAGAGGAGGTGCATAGTGCAGGAGTGTGCACTAGTTGCAGGAGGCTGGGTGACAGTGCAGAGGCAGGGGGTGCACTAGTTGCAGGGGCGGGTGCACTAGTTGCAGGAGGGGGATGCACTAGTGCAGAGGAGGGTGCACTAGTTGCAGGGAGGGGGTGTCACTAGTTGCAGGAGGCGGGTGCACTAGTTGCAGGAGGGGGGTGCACTGTTGCAGAGGAAGGGGGGTGCACTAGTGCAGGAGGGGGAGTGCACTAGTTGCAGGAGGGAGGGTGCACAGTTGGCAAGTGAGGAGTCCTAGTTGCAGGAGGGGGTGCACTAGTTGCAGGAGGGGGTGCACTATTGCAGGAGGTGGGGTGCACTAGTTGCAGGAGGGGGTGCACTAGTTGCAGGAGGCGGGGCACATAGTTGCAGGAGGGGGGCACTAGTTGAGAGGGGGTGCACTAGTTGCAGGAGGTGGGTGCACTAGTTGCAGGAGGTTGGGTGCACTAGTTGCAGGAGGCGGGGTGCACTAGTTGCAGGAGGCGGGGTGCACTAGTTGCAGGAGGTGGGGTGCACTAGTTGCAGGAGGTGGGGTGCACTAGTTGCAGGAGGCGGGGTGCACTAGTTGCAGGAGGGGGGTGCACTAGTTGCAGGAGGTGGGGTGCACTAGTTGCAGGAGGTGGTGCACTAGTTGCAGGAGGCGGTGCACTAGTTGCAGGAGGTGGTGCACTAGTTGAGGAGGGGGTGCACTAGGTTGCAGGAGGAGTGGGTGCACTAGTTGCAGGAGGGGGTGCACTAGTTGAGGAGGCGGGTGACTAGTTGCAGGAGGCGGGGCACTAGTTGCAGGAGGTGGGGTGCACTAGTTGCAGGAGGCGGGGTGCACTAGTTGCAGGAGGCGGGGTGCATTAGTTGCAGGAGGCGGGGCGCACTAGTTGCAGGAGGTGGGGTGCACTAGTTGCAGGAGGTGGGGTGCACTAGTTGCAGGAGGTGGGGCACTAGTTGCAGGAGGCTGGGTGCACTAGTTGCAGGAGGCGGGGTGCATTAGTTGCAGGAGGCGGGGCGCACTAGTTGCAGGAGGTGGAGTGCATTAGTTGCAGGAGGTGGGGTGCACTAGTTACAGGAGGTGGGGTGCACTAGTTGCAGGAGGTGGGGTGCACTAGTTGCAGGAGGCAGTGGTGCACTAGTTGCAGGAGGCGGGGTGCACTAGTTGCAGGAGGTGGCACTAGTTGCAGGAGGAGGGTGCACTGAGTTGCACAGGTGGGGTGCACTAGTTGCAGGAGGGGGTGCTAGTGCAGGAGGCGGGTGCACTAGTTGAGGGCAGGGTGCACTAGTTGCAGGAGGGGTGCACTATTGCAGGAGGAGGTGTACTAGTTGCAGGAGGCGTGACTAGTTAGGAGGGGTGCACTAGTGCAGGAGGTGGGGTGACTAGTTGGAGGAGGCACTGTTGCTGAGTGAGGACAGTGCACTGTGAGAGGGGTGCTACTAGTTGAGGAGGCAGAGTGGTACTAGTTGCAGGAGGAGTGCACTATTGCAGGAGGGTGGTGACTAGTTGCAGGAGAGGGTGCACTAGTTTCAGGAGGAGAGGGGTCACAGTTGCAGGAGGTGGGGTAACATGCACTGGAGTGGTCAGATGTACTAGGTGGTCCATGTTGAACAAGCCACAGTCAGGAAATAGGTCTGCATTTACCGGAGCTTTACTGATCCTACGAGGGGAAAATGACTTGAGTAAGTCTACCAAGTGAAACTCTGATTGAAAGCTCTACTCAGAGTGAAACATGACTTGATAAGCTTCTCAGTGACGGACTTATAGCTTAGAGGAAACAGACTTGATAAAGCCTACCAGAGTGAAACAGACTTGATAAATCTCCGAGTGAAACATGATAAAGCTCTACTCAGAGTGAAACTGATGATAACTCTACAGAGTGAAACTGACTTGATAAAGCTCTACTCAGAGTGAAACAGGACTTGATAAACTCTACTCAGTGAAACAGGACTTGATAAAGCTCTACTCAGAGTGAAACAGGACTTGATAAAGCTCTACACATAGTGAAACATGACTTGATAACTCTCTACAAAGGATGAAACGTGTCCTGATAAAGCCGTGGTATTACAGTGTTATTGTTATGTGGTGTTAATGTTGCGTGGTGTTATTGTGTGTTATGTATAGATGTTTTCCTTACGACCCAGAACACTATAGATCCAAGCTTGGAGGGAGAGAGAGAGAGAGAGAGAGAGAGAGAGAGAGAGAGAGAGAGAGAGAGAGAGAGAGAGAGAGAGAGAGAGAGAGAGAGAGAGAGAGAGCTATCACGAGGTTAGTGAAGCAAGCGTGAAGAAGCAACGCCCTTGCTTGCTTCACAGTGTTCCAAGCAACCTGACACTAAACAACCAGTACCCCACAAGCCCAGCCCCCACTACTTCAATACGCGTAAATACTAGAATAGCGTAGAGTGCGGCGTAAGTTGGTAACGCAGTTAACAGCCAATGTTGAAGACGTGAACACAACCAGTGGAAGACACCGGAGGAAGATGGAGGCATTCTAGTGTGTAGGGAGAGTAGGGAGGGTAGTATGGGAGGGAGCAGTATTCAGGCCGCTCTCAGCAAGACAGCAACGTTGGCTGTTCATCGAGATTTTACCCGGACAACGTTTCCTCCTGAGCTGAATTTGATCCAGCAGTATTTCACTTATCTACAGCTTCGTCAAGACACATCTCGCTCTGTGTATTGCTTCACCAATCCATGACTTTGAAACTCACAAGTAGTCGTCACCTTCGCAGCGTCATCCAGACGAGGTTTCGCACAGTCGTGAGTAACGTCTCATCCCCTGGGTCCATGGGGGTAAACAGCAGCCGCTGGAGCAGAGGCGGACGTTGACACCACAACGAGCAGTCAGTCAGTCACAACCTGACGCCAAACACTGGGTTCCTTGCCGCTTCACTTTCTCAAACCCTGCTTGAAGGAGGCTTCAGGGCTTCTTGTACCAGTATAGTTCCCTTCTTTAGCTGTGACTTGTGTTCCAGGTCCTCATGTACCAGTGACTTGTGTTCCAGGTGGTCTTCTTGTTCAACTGTAACTACCTATTTTCCAGATCCTCTTATTCAACTGTGACTTGTGTTCCAGGCCCTCTTGTACCAGCGACTTGTGTTCCATATCCTCTTGTTCAACTGTGACTTGTGTTCCAGGTCCTCTTGTACAAATATACTCCTCCTCTTGTTTCGCTGTGATTTGTTTCTTTTGGCAAGAAGACTTCTCCCTCCCGTCACTCTATAACCTTCCTAGAAGATAAAATGTAATCTATGATATTGTGACAGTCACAGACGTAACCTGTCTTATTACGACAGTCACAGACGTAACCTGTCTTATTACGACAGTCACAGACGTACTTTTATTGGATCGACAGTCGTAGAAATAGTACAAGAACAGCAACATAAGCAGCAGCAGCAGCAGTACCATCACTGTCATCATCAGCAGTAAACATACAGTGTTTTCTTGCGTCACCTGAGTTGCTTATAAATAATCTCACACTATCCTGGTCAGAGTTTTGGTCAGCCGTGACTCGTGGAGCAGTGTTACGCTTTGACCTGATCACTTCTCATCTCTCACACTTCCTTCCCACGTTCCTCATGTCCACACACACATCCTACGCACATTCCTCATGTCTACACACACTTCCTATCCACATTCCTCATGTCAGTACCGTCTACACACACTTCTTACCCACATTCCTCATGTCAGAACACACGACGGTGCTGCTGCTCCTGTAAGTCTGACACTGCTTGAAACACATCAGTCAAGCTCACTGAGATTCTCCTACGAAGCTCCTCTAAGTTGTATCACACAACGGGGGACGGAGGGATCGAACCAGTGGAAGGCGGGTCCTGCCAGTGGTCTACACAGTGTAAGTGGCTAGAACACTCACTTGGGTTCGAGGCTTCCACCCGTTTGCTGATTTTTTTACGCTTCCTGTTATTTCGTGAGTCACAAAAGCTCCTCTCTTCGTAGTATATTTTTTGTGAATGAGATTAAAAAAGATTCATGTAATATTGAGTAGACGTCGTCACGGGCACTCCATCAGTTGTCTTTACAAAGAGATCTCACTGTGGAGGAGCTTTATGAGAAAGCTTACTGTATATACACATAAAGTTTTGTCAAGCCATGTTTCGCTCACCAGGAGCTGAAGAATGACTCTCTCGACAGGCTTCACACTATAGGTATTAATGGACTGAACAACTGCCAGTTTTAATGCAAATTCTACGTGACTGACGAATAATGGCAGCTTAGCATCAGTGTGAAGGCAGCATAGCATCAATGTGATGGCAGCATAGCATCAATGTGATGGCAGCATAGCATCAATGTGGTGGCAGCATAGCATCAATGTGGTGGCAGCATAGCATCAATGTGGTGGCAGCATAGCATCAATGTGGTGGCAGCATAGCATCAATGTGGTGGCAGCATAGCATCAATGTGATGGCAGCATAGCATCAATGTGATAGCAGCTTAGCATCAATGTGGTGGCAGCATAGCATCAATGTGGTGGCAGCATAGCATCAATGTGGTGGCAGCATAGCATCAATGTGGTGGCAGCATAGCATCAATGTGATGGCAGCATAGCATCAATGTGATAGCAGCTTAGCATCAATGTGGTGGCAGCATATTCAACATCTGGCCAGGCATACCTGGTACTCAGTAGTGATCAAGCTGGAGAAGTCTGTTCATAGCTTGTGATACCCAGGTGTGGCATATGTCACAAACACACAAGCTTCTAAGTATCTTAAGCTCTGCCAGCTTAGAAGTCCAACAGGACATGTTAGAAGTCAGTGCTGGTGACATCAGAAAACTGACTCACTAGTGAAGGACAAACTGTGTCACTCAGGGTCCTCGGGTGTTCACTCTGGCGTGTGTCGAGTGCAAATATTATATTTGAAGTCGCTCACACGTGACTACATTCCTGCATGTCATCTTACTGTAAGCTAGTTTTAAAGTATGGTACATCACTGCTTACTTCAAATGGGTACACCATTTAAGTACAAGGTGACTATCAGTTGCGCTGGAGCTTGCATCCTGGTTCGGGGTGAGAGAGAAGGGAAGGGCCCAGGTTAAACCTCCCATGCAGGGGCAACCTGGGTGTTCAGACACTCTCCAGCCTTGTGCTGGTTAACCACAAGCTCTACTTATATCACAGACATTGCGTACAGTGTAAATTATTGTACGTAAGTTGTGAGTGTGGGTATAAATAGTAAACTAAAGACTGTCGTCTACTTCTGATTATTCACTAAATCTGTCACTAGGAAGAAGGTTTATTCTGGTCCATTATCAAGCCACACGTGGGGCGAGAAAATTAGAGAATGCCAGAAGACAATATTGTAGGGGCAGAGAGAGTGTTAGTAGTGGAAGTAGTAGTGGTGGTAGTAGTAGAAGTAGTAGTAATAGTAAATGTAGCAACAGTACTACTCACTCGTGACTTGACAAGGGTCCACCAGGGACTGAAACGTCGTCATATGGTTCCTCACCCAAGTTCGGGGTTTTGGTAAAGTGTTGGAGCCACGGTAATGCTGCTACCTTTTTCACTCCTCCTCCTGGTCTACACTATATTTCTCAACTCTGAGTGCGCCCTTGATCGCATGTTATGCTGGTATAAACCACGGCCACCAAGTACAGGCCTTTGAAAGGAACTTTGTTCGTGATAGTACACATGGCTGGTTCATGGGTTTAGACTACTCGAGGGTCATTAAGGCTGCATATCACCTCTTCATTATTGTAATTACACATATTAAAGTAGTGAGATTACGATAAACTTTTAGTGAATATACGCAGAGAAATATATACAAAGCTGAAGGGGGTAGGCGAGTTTCAGTGGGGAGAAATAAATGGGATTAAGTCAGGAGTATCTGAGAGAGTTAGAGCTAAGGAAGGGGTAGCAATAATGTTGAAGGAAGGAGAAGAGGGAATATAAAAAGGTTGGAGGGAGGGGGTAAAGGAGGTTTTATGTGCGAGGGGCTTGGACTTCCAGCAAGCATGTGTGAGCGTATTTGATAGGAATGAATGGAGACAAATGGTTTTTAATACTTGACGTGCTGTTGGAGTGTGAACAAAGTAACATTTATGAAGGGATTCAGGGAAACCGGCAGGCCGGACTTGAGTCCTGGAGATGGGAAGTACAGTGTCTGCACTCTGAAGGAGGGGTGTTAATGTTGCAGTTTTATAACTGTAGTGTAAAGCATCCTTCTGGCAAGACAGTGATGGAGTGAATGATGATGAAAGTTTTTCTTTTTCGGGCCACCCTGCCGATGTGTTAATAAATAAATAAAAATAATAATTTTTATTTCTACAAGTACATGTACAAGGTATACAGACCATAGCTGACATCAATGACATACTACTATATAGAAAACCGCTTGTTATGCAGAGCATTTCGGTCAATTTTGTCACCAGGATGCTACCCACACCAGTCCACTAACAACCAGGTACCTATTTTACTGCTAGGTGAACATGGACAGCAGGTCTTTTAAGGAAACACATCCTAATGTTTCCACCCGTACCGGGATTCGAACCACGGACCTCGCTGTGTGAGCTGAGAGAAATATAATCATTCATCAGAATATATATGACGTACAAAATAGGTACAGATAAAACCATATCAAAAAAGTAAAAAAGTCAAAGATTTATTTCCACATGATACAACGATAGAATGCTGTATAATATATTAGAATGAACTGAAAATACATCTATGCAAGGGAGGGAGGGAGGAAAACAATCTTAGGGTGACAAAAGGATGGAGGGAGGGAGGTAACGAGAAAGAGACGAGTAAACACGGAGGTAGGGAGAAAATGAGCGAAGGGGCTACAAGGACAGGGAAGAGAGGGAGAAAAAGAGAGAGACATAGGAGAGAGACAAAGTGAAAGACAGAGAGGGAGAGACAAAGAGAAGGGGAGTTAGAGAGAGAAGGAGAGACAGAAAGGGAGGGAGAGAGGGGGAGTGGATCACTGAGAGTATATAAGCAAGGCGGGTGAATGCAGCAGACATTTGACAGCTGGTCGTCGCCTCGACACTCAACATGGGACGAGCCGCGGTGGGTGCTGTCACTTGTCTTATTATGTAACTTAAAGTGTTGATCCGGCCACTGTGGCCTTATCACTATCACCTACACAACCTTTCCCACCACCTACAACACTCGCCCCACCTACAACACCACCAACTACACTAGACTCCCACCTTCCCTACACCTACGAGTGCTGTATAAGATAGTTCCCCTCTCAACTCTTCCATGCTCCCTGTTAATCATTTTCTTCCTCTCACACACACATTCACACAGTCCTTCCTCCTGGGAGAATATTATTGGTCTGGCTGTAATATAAGAGCGTGGAGAAAGCGACGTTGACACTAAACCACCAAGTTTGTGGAGTATGGAACAATTAAATACCTTGGTCTGGCCTGCGCTTCCCGTTTTCTGTTACGTCAACATCATAACCTTCTGGGTAAGACATCTTTCAATTTATTTATGTAACTACAACTGGTTAGATTTAGCTAATGCAATTTAATCTAACTTAAAATATCGCCTGTAGGAAATAATAACTTTAAATCCACATAGATAAATTAATAGTTTGTGACTCAAAAATGACTCAGAATTCTGAAACTTCAAAATTCCTTAAAAAAACAAAAATGTAAGGAGTCGCTAAACCTGTGCGGGTCATTCAGTGGCAAGGTGCATACGTGTAGTTCTGTGTGAGGCAGTCATGTGTACGTCTAGTATTGTGTGAGACATCATGTGCACGTCTAGTACTGTGTGAGGCAGTCATGTGCACGTCTAGTGCTGTGTGAGGCAGTATGTGTACGTCTAGCACTGTGTGAGACAGTCATGTGTACGTCTAGTGCTGTGTGAGGCAGTCATGTGTACGTCTAGCACTGTGTGAAGCAGTCTTGTGTACGTCTAGCACTGTGTGAGGCAGTCATGTGTACGTCTAGCACTGTGTGAGCCAGTCATGTGTACGTCTAGCACTGTGTGAGGCAGTCATGTGTACGTCTAGCACTGTGTGAGGCAGTCATGTGTACGTCTAGCACTGTGTGAGGCAGTCATGTGTACGTCTAGGCACTGTAAGACAGTCATGTGTACGTCTAGCTGTGTGAGGCAGTCATGTGTCGTCTAGCATTGTGTGAGGCAGTCATGTGTACGTCTAGTGCTGTGTGAGGCAGTCATGTGTACGTCTAGCACTGTGTGAGGCAGTCATGTGTACGTCTAGCACTGTGTGAGGCAGTCATGTGTACGTCTAGCACTGTGTGAGGCAGTCATGTGTACGTCTAGTGCTGTGTGAGCAGTCATGTGTACGTCTAGCACTGTGTGAGCAGTCATGTGTACGTCTAGTGCTGTGTGAGGCAGTCATGTGTACGTCTAGCATTGTGTGAGGCAGTCATGTGTACGTCTAGCACTGTGTGAGGCAGTCATGTGTACGTCTAGTGCTGTGTGAGGCAGTCATGTGTACGTCTAGCATTGTGTGAGGCAGTCATGTGTACGTCTAGCACTGTGTGAGGCAGTCATGTGTACGTCTAGGCTGTGCAGTCGTACGTCTGCATGTGTGGCAGTCAGTGTACGTCTAGCACTGTGTGAGGCAGTCATGTGTACGTCTAGCACTGTGGAGTCTGACCTGGAGGGCATTCCGGGGATCAACGTCCCGCGGCCCGGTCTATGACAGGCCTCCGGTGGATCAGGGCCTGATCAACGAGGCTGTTACTGCTGGCTGCACGTAGTCCAACGTACGAACCACAGCCCGGCTGATCTGGCACTGACTTTAGTATCTGTCCAGCTCCTCTTGAAGACAACCAGAGGTCATGGTAATGCTCCTTATGGCTGGTGGAGGCTATTGAACAGTCTTGGGCCCGGACACTTATTGTGTTTTCCTTAGTGTACCAGTGGCGCCTAGTAATGACGTCTAGTAATGTGTGAGACAGTAATGTGAGACAGTAATGTGTGAGACGAGTCAGTGTACGTCTAGTAATGTGTGAGCAGTCATTATATATATATATATATATATATATATATATATATATATATATATATATATATATATTATATATATGTCGTGGCCGGATTAGTGTGAGAGACGCGTCACATGTAGCAGAATCAGCTAACAATCAAGGTCTGTTCAAACACTGCTACTTGCACTGATGTTAACGTACCCAGTCTCTCAGTAATCTTGTACTAAGGAACTTTGAGGAACCTCCTAGCTACCTTCTTACAACAAGCCCAATTTTAATTCTGCCTAACCAACCTAAATATATTCTGTGTATTAATTTAATAATAAACAAACACAATGAAATATATTTTTTCTTATGTTGCTAGAATGATTTTCTATAATTATTGCAACAAAATTTCATTGCTAATGTGAAGACAGTTCATTTAAGCCAAAATCGATTTACCTAATCGTGCTAGACATTATATATATATATATATATATATATATATATATATATATATATATATATATATATATATATATATATATATATATATATATATATATATATATATATATGAGTGGGACACAGGGTGATGTTACAATCGTTGGTGTGATTGTGTTGAGAGCGGCAGCAACACTCGCATAAAGCAGGAATTCCAGCGTAACAACATCAAGGTCGTAGTTACGCCAACACGACCAGCGTAACTTGCCACTGAATGACTGTGACGTCACCTCAGTTCTCCTCAGTAATCAGGTTTACTAGAGTGAGTTTACCTCCTCTAGGTGAGGTGAACCTTCCTTCATGTTTCTACCTTCTCTCTCTCTACCAGTCCTTCCCTCTTACTACCTTTTCCTCCCTAATTCCTTCCTTTCTTCACCAAGGGACCATAAGAATATATATACTTTATAACTATTAATCAAGAGTTGAAATCTTTGTAACACAAAAAAATCTTTACATACGACACAGGTCAATGACTTAACCAGAGAGAGAGAGAGAGAGAGAGAGAGAGAGAGAGAGAGAGAGAGAGAGAGAGAGAGAGAGAGAGAGAGAGAGAGAGAGAGAGAGAGAGTCAGAGAGGAAGGATGAACCAGCAAACCTGAGTCTTATACTCGCCGTAAGATATAGAGATTTTACTGCCGAAGTGGCTAATTTATTGTGGCCGACACAAGAGAATATGGATACACCAAAGACTTTGCAACTACATCTGGAAGGGTTAACATGAGTACATCTGGAAGGGTTAACATGAGTACATCTGGAAGGGTTAACATGAGTACATCTGGAAGGGTTAACATGAGTACATCTGGAAGGGTTAACATGAGTACATCTGGATTTATATTTGTTTCAAGCAAATATTAAATTTGCTTAATAAGTCTGATTGATATATTATTTTCATTAATCAGATATTTTGACATATCATATAAGTTATTATATTCTCTATATTCTCCAATAAGTGGACATTTAAGCACATAGTGTTGAAGATAGTGACCACAGGGCTGGTCACATATTTTGCATTTAGTGTGATCATCAGCGTGTCTTCTAAATTGCCAGCAGTGTTTGTAAACAACACTAAGCCTGGCTACTACGACATCAGTCAGTCTTTTCACATTGCAAGTTGCTCCACAGACATGCGTATCTACCCTCATGTTATGAACGGTGGGTGCTAGATCTACTCAGGCTTCTAACTGCATTCCTATGACATTCACTTTCATTATTCACTTCAAAATATTATTTCAAATCCTAGACACGGATATAGCTTGCTCTAGCTCCGGCTAATTTGTCAGCCTTATCACGATGGAGTAATTGAATGTGTGATGGAATCCATTAATACCGTACATCCCCTCGTATGTTGCCTAGACAAGCACCATCCCTCTAGTATGTAGCCCAGACAAGCACCATTCCACTAGCATGTAGCCCAGACAAGCACCATCCCTCTAGTATGTAGCCCAGACAAGCACCATCCCTCTAGTATGTAGCCCAGACAAGCACCATCCCTCTAGTATGTAGCCCAGCCAAGCACCATCCCTCTAGCATGTAGCCCAGCCAAGCACCATCCCTCTAGTATGTAGCCCAGACAAGCACCATCCCTCTAGTATGTAGCCCAGACAAGCACCATTCCTCTAGTATGTTGCCCAGACAAGCACCATCCCTCTAGTATGTAGCCCAGACAAGCACCATTCCTCTAGTATGGCAGACAAACCTTAATGCCTTGCAAACCCGAGATCACATGCGTGCAAAACTGATCAAATATTTATTGATACTGCATGCGAGCAGCTCCCTGTTGTGCCTGTCATCATACCAAGTGTTGCAACAGAGTGGGTGCCAGTCACCAGGCTACAGTCACCAACAAACTAGGTAAATATCAAGCTGGTAACGCCGAAGAGAAAGAAGTAAACCCAGGTGTTAGTGGTGCTAGTGGTGTTATGGGTACTAGTGGTGCTTGTGGTGATAGTGGTGTTAGGTTCTAACAGATCACCTGGGTGTTTTGAAGGACATTCTCAGTGGGGGAATTTGGGAGAATTGGTTAAGTTTACGTCTGGGTCAGTCTTGTGTTGTTATCCAGTCAGGTGATGCGTGGCACTCAGGCACTCCTGAGAGTGCTGGTCTAACACCATGGCCCTGAGGTACTCTCAGGCACTCTTGAGAGTGCTGGTCTAACACTATAGCCTTGAGGTACTCTCAGGCACTCTTGAGAGTGCTGGTCTAACACCATAGCCCTGAGGTACTCTCAAGCACTCTTGAGAGTGCTAGTCTAACACGG
The DNA here is from genome assembly GCA_009830355.1 of Cherax destructor. Classification (NCBI taxonomy): domain Eukaryota; kingdom Metazoa; phylum Arthropoda; class Malacostraca; order Decapoda; family Parastacidae; genus Cherax; species Cherax destructor. Next base: position 278,658 of record WNWK01000464.1, read on the forward strand.
TGCTGGAGTGTGAAGGCCGTGTGAGCCTGTGAACCAACCAGTTCCATAACTGAGAAGAAGAACTACCACCACTACTACCACCGTCACTACCACCACCACTACTACCACCGTCATTACCACCACCGTTACCATAACACTGTACCTGTCACCTCTGGTCCACCTGACCCACCATAACACTGGACCTTACTGAAGTCTAAGAAGAATTATCTAAGTCTGAGTAGAGCTCTAAGTCTAAGTAGAGCTCTAAGTCTAAGTACAACTTTTTAAAGCTTTATTTAGCATACTAAGTTACTTGATTTACAATCACTGAGTTTTGATTTACATTCATTTACATTCATTTACATACATTTACATTCATTTACAACACACATTGTCCTATATTGACACTGTACTTGGTATGTATTTAGAGTCATCAGTAAACCCCGAGTTGGTGGGTTGGTTAATTTGGTTTAAAGTCTATCTACTACACGAGGGTCATTAAGGCTGATGTCACCTGGATGTCACCTGTCAATCATATTTTAATACCTAAAATAGTGATTAATGTAAACTCTCAGTGTATATACACTGAGAAATAAACATCTCAGTATATATACACTGAGAAATACACATCTCAGTGTATATATGCTCCTTTCATGACTGAAAACATAATCCTAGCTGACTGGTCATGTGACTGAGATCTTTTTCTGACTTACTGGTATATCTTGTATGTTTCTAAGGAGCCAAGCCGCATTATCAACACAGGTGCAGACTATTGGCCTGCACACCTGGCTGTAACACGAAAACCACTTAGAAACGAACAAAAACACAACAGAGTAAATGATCATATTTCCTTCACCAGACCAAGCTGGTATTGACATTGTATACAGCCTACGTACAGTTTGACAACTATGTACAAAGAGGCGACTACAAAACAAGACACGGTGAGAACCGTAGCGACCAGCAGGGAAGGCAAGTCTGTCAGAGCTGATTCAGGAGTGTCCTATGTTGCTTCACAGCTTTGGCTGGCTTCCTTGTGCTTACCTGGTTGAACCAAGGTACTGGTATAACGAGGGGGGAGGGCCTGCTCGTTACACCCCTGGTATCTGGTTCGCTGGTCGGGAGGTTTGCCTGTATGGGTGTGTAACATGTGCCGAATATAATGTAACATACTCTTAGCATGGCACTAACCACTATTAACTTCTAAAACAGAAATGTGTTCATAGCGATCCCTGGAGACAGTAACTGTAGACAGTACGGTAACTGGAGACAGTACAGTCACTGGAGACAGTACAGTCACTGGAGACAGTACAGTCACTGTAGACAGTACAGTAACTGGAGACAGTACAGTCACTGGAGACAGTACAGTCACTGGAGACAGTACTGTCACTGTAGACAGTACAGTCACTGTAGACAGTACAGTAACTGGAGACAGTACAGTCACTGGAGACAGTACAGTCACTGGAGACAGTACAGTCACTGTAGACAGTACAGTAACTGGAGACAGTACAGTCACTGGAGACAGTACAGTCACTGGAGACAGTACAGTCACTGGAGACAGTACAGTAACTGGAGACAGTACAGTCACTGGAGACAGTACAGTCACTGGAGACAGTACAGTCACTGGAGACAGTACAGTCACTGGAGACAGTACAGTCACTGTAGACAGTACAGTAGCTGGAGACAGTACAGTCACTGGAGACAGTACAGTCACTGGAACATGTGTTACCCTCCACTAAACAGAAAGTAAGAGTGGTAAGGAACAACACCTGTTAACTTTCATTCTTAGAGAAAGTGAAGGAATTATCTCATTTTCTCACTTCAATTTAGTATTTCTCTCTCTCTCTCTCTCTCTCTCTCTCTCTCCTCCCCCATTAACCCCTCTATCTCTCTCTTTTACTGAAATAAACCCCATATCACTCTGTTACTGGTGTTACATGTGATCAATGGTGTTATGGACAATGGTGTTAGCTGTGACAATGGTGTTAGTGGTGACAATGGTGTTAGTGGTGACAATGTTAGTGGTGACAATGGTGTTAGTGGTGACAATGGTGTTAGTGGTGACAATGGTGTTAGTGGTGACAATGGTGTTAGTGGTGACAATGGTGTTAGTGGTGATAATGGCGTTAGTGGTGACAATGGTGTTGGTGTCAGTGGTGACAATGGTGTCAGTAGTGACAATGGTGTCAGTGGTGACAATGGTGTCAGTGGTGACAATGGTGTCAGTGGTAACAATGGTGTCAGTGGTGACAATGGTGTCAGTGGTGACAATGGTGTCAGTGGTGACAATGGTGTCAGTGGTGACAATGGTGTCAGTGGAAACAAGTTCAAGGACCCCAATGGAAATAAGTCACTATGTCTGACTTTGTTTAGTTATTCTGGGTAACTTATACAACCTGGAGTATACCCGGAGGATATTTCGAGGGTGAACGCCCCCCGCGGCCCGGTCCATAACCAGGTTTCGTGGTGGATCAGGGCCTGATCAACCAGGCTGTTACTGTTGGCTACAGGCAGACCGACGAACGAACCACAGCCCGGCTGGTCAAGCACTGACTTTAGGTGCCTGTCCTGCTTGTCATTGGGTGGATGTTGCATCGCCTGCCGAGTCTTTTGCTTTCGTAGGGAGTGATTTTCGTGTGTAGATTTGGGACTAAACCTTCTAGGATTTTCCAAGTGTATATTATTATGTATCATTTCGCCTGTGTTCCAAGGAGTGTAGGTCGAGGGCCTTCAACCGTTCCCAGTAATTTTGGTGTTTTATGGTACTGATAAGTGCAGTGAAAGCTCTCTGCATGTTCTCCAGGTCTGCACTTTCGCCTGCCTTGAAAGGGGTCGTTAGTGTACAGCAATATTCCAGCCTAGAGAGAACAACCTATTTGAAGAGAATCATCATTGACTTGGCGTCCCTAGTTATAAAGTCTCTCATTATCCATCCTATCATTTTCCTAGCAGATGTGGTAGAGACATTGTTGTGATCTTTGAAAGTGAGATTCTCTGACATTATCACTCCCAGGTCCTTCACATTAATTTTTCGCTCTATTGTGTTGTTGGAATTTGTTTTATAGTCCGATATAGTTTTTATTTCCTCGAGTTTTCCATGGCGGAATAATTAAAATTTCTCTTCATTGAACTTCATATTGTTTTCTGACGCCCATTTAAAGACTTTGATAATGTCCGGTGATGGAGTGCTGTACACAGGAGGTGTCTCTCTCTGGTCAATATCTCTAATATCACCATATCTATAGTGCTGTCCCTCTTGTTTTGTGTGGCGGAATGTTCCAGGATAGTCTTAGTAGAGAGGAACTGCACGAGAAACACTGAGGGGCCAAGTATTTCAGGAAGAGGCACTTCACGGAGAGGTACTTTACCCTGAGCTACTTCGCTGAGAGGCACTTCACGGAGAGGTACTTCTGGAGAAGGCACTTTATGGGAAGCAATTTCTGAAAGGAAGGTTAGAGTTAGGAACGTACACGAGGAGACACTTCAGTGACAGGAAGGAATTTCAGGAGAGAGTTGAGGGACGAGAGAGGAGTGAGTGAGTGAGTGAGTGAGTGAGCTTGGTCAACACAAGAGTTGCGGCTCCAGCAGTGTCGTGTGAGTGTGTCGTCAGTGTTCCCTTGTGTCACAGAGTAATAACACTACTCGTCACTGTGACATTATTTGTCTTGAGTAACGTCACCAGCAGCGTCGCGGCTCAGGCAGATCACCCGGTGTTACCAGACCCCGACACCATTGTTGAAACACATTCCTTAAAATACCTGGAGCCTCAGTGAGAAACACACCAGCGGCACAGTGCTGCTCGTGGCCGTAATTTACAAATTGCAAAATATGCAGGTAATTTTCTATATATACGCATACATATACGCAAAAATGTAGATCATGGAGACATACTTGAAGGGGACTGGGGAGTCAAGGAGATGTGAATATATCACAGGAAGTAAGGACGATCTATTTTTCAGTCTGGTCAGGAAACATGGCAATCTGCATGACGAAGGGTGAAAACAGGTTCCATACGTAGTTTTAAGAACAGGTATGATAGGGACCTCAGCCACAGCTACAAACTAGTAACTAAAATAGATATTCACACTGGAGTCTCCTCCTTCCATTTTAATTGCCAACACACACACACACACACACACACACACACACACTGAAAGTTAAATAATAACTAATTCCTCATCTTTCCTCTTTAAAAAAAAAACACTTTCATTTCCAGGACGGCACTTTCAGTCTCTGCCTCTTCTTAAAACACTTTCTGACACTTCAACAAGTCATCAGCAGTGTCACGTCGGGTGTCATCTTAACTTCCACTTCTCTTGATATTAACACAGTTTTTGAAGGAGATTCTAGATTTTGTTTCGTTTTACAGAACGGGATGTTTTTTTTTTTGGGGGAGAGGGTTTATAAGAACCACTGAGGTTATATGGTTGTGGCGCAACCAGAGCAAAACACTGCTAACCAAAGCACTGCTAACCAAAGCACTGTTAACCAAAGCACTGCTAACCAAAGCACTGCTAACCAAAGCACTGCTAACCAAAGCACTACTAACGAAAGCACTACTAAACAAAGCACGGCTAAACAAAGCACTGCTAAACAAAGCACTGCTAAACAAAGCACTGCTAAACAAAGCACTGCTAAACAAAGCACTACTAAACAAAGCACTGCTAAACAAAGCACTACTAACAATAGCACTGCTAACAAAGCACTACTAACGAAAGCACTACTAAACAAAGCACTACTAAACAAAGCACTACTAAACAAAGCACTGCTAAACAAAGCACTGCTAACCAAAGCACTGCTAAACAAAGCACTGCTAACCAAAGCACTACTAAACAAAGCACTGCTAACCAAAGCACTGCTAACCAAAGCACTACTAAACAAAGCACTGCTAAACAAAGCACTGCTAAACAAAGCACTGCTAAACAAAGCACTGCTAACCAAAGCACTGCTAACCAAAGCACTGCTAACCAAAGCACTACTAAACAAAGCACTACTAAACAAAGCACTGCTAAACAAAGCACTCTAACAAAGCACTACTAACCAAAGCACTGCTAACAAAGCACTACTAACAAAGCATACTAACCAAAGCACTACTAAACCAAAGCACTACTAAACAAAGCACTCTAACAAAGCACTGCTAACCAAAGCACTACTAAACAAAGCACTACTAACCAAAGCACTGCTAACCAAAGCACTGCTAACCAAAGCACTGCTAACCAAAGCACTGCTAACCAAAGCACTACTAAACAAAGCACTGCTAACCAAAGCACTACTAAACAAAGCACTACTAACAAAGCACTGCTAACCAAAGTACTACTAACAAAGCACTACTAACAAAGCACTACTAACAAAGCACTACTAACCAAAGCACTCTAACAAAGCACTCTAACAAAGCACTGCTAACCAAAGCACTAAACCAAAGCTACTAAACAAAGCACTACTAACCAAAGCACTGCTAACCAAAGCACTACTAACCAAAGCAATGCTAACCAAAGCACTACTAACAAAGCACTACTAACCAAAGCACTGCTAACCAAAGCACTGCTAACCAAAGCACTACTAACAAAGCACTGCTAACCAAAGCACTGCTAACCAAAGCACTACTAACCAAAGCACTGCTAACCAAAGCACTACTAACAAAGCACTACTAACAAAGCACTACTAACCAAAGCACTACTAACCAAAGAACTACTAAACAAAGCACTACTAACAAAAGCACTGCTAACCAAAGCACTGCTAACCAAAGCACTACTAAACAAAGCACTACTAACCAAAGCACTGCTAACCAAAGTACTACTAAACAAAGCACTACTAACCAAAGCACTGCTAACCAAAGCACTGCTAACCAAAGCACTACTAAACAAAGCACTACTAACCAAAGCACTGCTAACCAAAGCACTACTAAACAAAGCACTGCTAACCAAAGCACTACTAAACAAAGCACTGCTAACCAAAGCACTACTAAACAAAGCACTGCTAACCAAAGCACTGCTAACCAAAGCACTGCTAACCAAAGTACTGCTAAACAAAGCACTGCTAAACAAAGCACTGCTAAACAAAGCACTGCTAAACAAAGCACTGCTAAACAAAGCACTGCTAAACAAAGCACTGCTAAACAAAGCACTGCTAACCAAACCTCTACTAAGCAACAGTTGCAACAGGATCCATAAACTGTTGCATGCAAGGTTACCTTAATGTAATTCTCTGCTGAGTTCAGGTAACTGTTACGTTACGTGGTAATGCGAGTGGTAGTAACGTTTGTGTTACAGCCGAAGCTTCTCTCTCTTCTCTCTCTCTCTCACGACATACATGTATATATATATATATATATATATATATATATATATATATATATATATATATATATATATATATATATATATATATATATATATATATGGTCGATCACCATGCCCAGTCCTTCTACCATCTGCGGCTCGCAAGCCTGCCCTTCCCGTCAGCCTCCTTGGGGCTTGGAAGGTGGCAGACCAGAGAGGCCTAGCATTTATCTACCTACCTGCCTCGTGCTGGTGGGGGAATGTGGCTAGGCCTGGGGCCAGTTGGTCCCGCCGCTGAGGGTACCCCCTCCCATGGGAGACATAGGTCTCTGCTACTCCCGACAGGAGCCGGAGCCGGGTCGCCATCTGGTAAAGACCCGGACCGGGAGAATTCCCGGCGAATCAACACCTCCTCCTCCTATATATATATGTGTGTGTGTGTGTGTGTGTGTGTGTGTGTGTGTGTGTGTGTGTGTGTGTGTGTGTGTGTGTGTGTGTGTGTGTATGAGAGAAGTGAAGGAACTTGCATGTTCATGTCTGACTTCCAACAATGTAAACTTTTCCACCACTAGCGCTGACATCAGATCACTATACTAGGAGAGTGAAGTCACTATCTGAACACTATACTAGGAGAGTGAAGTCACTGTCAGAACACTATACTAGGAGAGTGAAGTCACTGTCAGAGCACTATACTAGGAGAGTGAAGTCACTATCAGAACACTATACTAGGAGAGTGAAGTCACTATCAGAACACTATACTAGGAGAGTGAAGTCACTGTCAGAACACTATACTAGGAGAGTGAAGTCACTATCAGAACATTATACAAGGAGAGTGAAGTCACTATCAGAACACTATACTAGTGAGTGAAGTCACTATTATGAAATATTTGGATGAGTTAATAGTGAGTCAGGTGACGGGTTCTCTTCAGCGGGAAGAGTCCGCCAGATATGGATCAACATTACTCGGCATAAGTGTTTCAAAATGGTTGTGTTACACTCACATGTCATGTTATGTTACTGAAATACCTACTGAGTATTACCGATTCAGTAATACCCAGTAGGTTCTATGATGGCATTCTAATATTGTGTTGATTGTTGCAGCTGGCGGCGATATCCTTGGTGATGATCCTCTTGTTGTTTGAGTCCTCGGTGGAGGGCGAGGAGGAGGACCTGCCTAGCGACGACGTTCTCAAAGTTGTCGGGCTCCTGCAGAAGGCGTCAGGACCCCGCAGACTTGTCTTCGGGAGCAAGGATCAATCAGCGGTGGATGAAGGACAACATGACTCTGTAATTCAGGAAGCCTTCGAAGATGTATATAAAATTCGCGACGGTGGAGATGGCGGAGGATTTCATCAAAGCAGAATACAATTACGGGCGCAAAATTATAAACCGGAGGTTACTGGCTTAAGAATTAACTCCTTCAGGAAGCCAGTAAAGACGCTGGTGGATGGTAACGTCAGAAACTCTTCCCTACATAATACTCAGAGTATCTCCGACCGGACAGGCGTTGCCACCGCCTCTGCATCTGAAGAAGAACTGGTCTCTACGAAGTTTAAGAAGGGCCAGCGAGGACGTGCGCGTGTGGTGACCATTAAAAGGCTTGTGCAAGAACCTGAGGCCAAGAACGATGACGACGACGATGACTTCGATGCGCCGTTCTTTGATCAGAAGAACCAACATTCTCTTGATGGCTGGGGCAAGCGCTTGTCACCTAGCATGGCAAGGGATGAGTCGCTGGAGTCTTTAGAAGAGGACATTGATTTAGCAAGTGAAAGATCAACAGAAAGCTCCATAGTACTGTCAGCGTCTACTGTGCTGCTATACCAAGAGTCGCGACTCCAAAATCAAGCGACGCACCACCTGCACAAGGCGCCTTGAAGCCTGAATCACGACAGTCTACCAACCGCCCACGTTTCATTCCTTCGAGACAACGTGGAATAAATACCAGAGTGAGCACTGGACTCAGAGTTAGACCACGTGTCACGCTTGCTGCAAGGAAGCGTATCACGCGCCCCACCACCTCCAGCAACGTAGGTACAAAATCTGGCGTCACCTCGTCTTCTAGGTCACAGGGGACCTCTGAGGCAGCCAGCACCACTGACCCCAGGCATGACCTCGTTGGCGAAGACGTCATCCCGCGTTCTTCCACAGACACAGATTACGACGAAGAACAAACAAACGCTCTGCGTCACTTTAACTCCTTAAGACCTCGTCCAGTCAGCTTTCCAGTGGCACCTACGGGAGAGTCACAGTCTCCCTCACGAACTCCTCAAGATGGCGAGAACAACAAGTTTCCATCTAGCAAACCTCCTTCTAGTTCCTTGCCGTCCTTCTCGTTCAATAGGGTGCCCACTTCCCGTGCTCCCACCACCCCTTCACTCCCTATATCACCTCTCTTCACTCCTCAATCCACACCATTCTTCCCTAACCCTAACCTCTTCACGAACCAGGGAGCCAACCTCTTCGCCTCCCAGGGGCCAGGATCATTCAACCCAGCGCTCTTAACCCCTCAACCACAAATCTATTTGCCTCTCCGGGAGTCTCACCCTCTACCAACCCAGTCAACCCACTCCTGGGATTCTTCAACACACGTTTCCCTCCAGGATTCAATCCTTCCAATCCACTGCAGTTTGCAAATTCCAATCCCTCCCAGTCACCAGGATTCATCCCTACCCAGTTATCCAATCCTCTCAGTTCACTACCTCATCTCCGTTCCAGTTTAACTCCCCTAATCCTCTCCAGTTTCCCTCTCCAGCCCCATCCCAGTTTAACTCCCCTAATCCTTTCCAGTTCACCTCGCCTAATCCATCCCAGGTCGCCTTCCCTAATCCATTCCAGTTTATTTCTCCTAATCCATCCCAGTTTACATCTCCTAATCCTCCTCAATTTAACTCTAATCCATTCCAGTTTACCTCTCCTGATCTATCCCAGTTCGCATCCTCTACTCCTCCTCAGTTTGCGTCTCCTGGGATAACCCAGTTTTCTTCCCATAGTCCCTCCCAGTTTTTGTCTTCCAGAGGTTCCCAATTCACCACACCTGGTTCATCCCGCATCACCACTCATGTTCCAACCCGGGTCACCACCCCTGGTTCATCCCAGTTCACCACCCCAGGTCCATCGCAGTTCACCACTCCCGGTTCACCCCAGTTCACGGCTCCGAGACCATCCCAGCTCCCTAGTCCAGGTCCTTCCCAGTTTACATCTCCAAATACACCACTCTTCTCCTCGTTCTTCCCAGCACAGTTTCCTGTCACTACTCACAGACCCCTCCTCCTCCGCTGGACGAGTGACCCTGACCTCTCCTCGTCCTCTGACTGCGTCATCAGCAGCGCTCTCTGCAGGAGTGAGGTCCTTCCGACCCTCAGGGAGGCCAGGAGGCCAGCCCTTCACCAGTAGTCTCACACCACAATCTCCATTCCCTGGCTTCTCCTTCACCTCCACCAAACCTGGAACCTCCTTCAACTCTCTTAGATTTGGGTCACCTCGTCAACCAGATGACTCACAGCCTGAAATTTCCAGACAGAGAGGACAGTTCCAGCCTGATCAGAACATCGTGCAGTCTGACGAAAATCAGGGACTTCCCAGACAGAGAGGACAGTTCCAAGCAGAGCGGAATCGTGTTCAGTCTTCTAATGGATTGTTTACTTTCCCAGGTCCAGTGTTTTCCACAAGCAGACCGTCACAGTTCATCCCAGTGCCGTCTCCAACACCCAGTTTCTTTCGGTTTTCGCCTTCCGGAGGTGAAGACTCACCTTCTTCAACATTTGGTTCACCTCATCACTCTCCAACACCACCTAGCTTCTCCCCGACTCCAACACCCTCAGGGATCACCTTTTCCTCACCAACGACATTTGACTTCAGGAGGCTTCCGTCCTCCCCTTCACCTTTCCCTCCTCATTCTGCGTCTTCGGTCACCTCCAGTCCTCCCTTCCAGCCTCTGTCCTCCAGACCGTTTAACGTGATACACAACACTCAGTTCACAGAAGCCAGAAACCAGCACAATGATCCCTCGTTCCAGTTTCGTCCCACTACTTTCTCTCCTCTCCAGGCGCCTCCAAACAACTTCGAGTTCCCCTCGAGCCAAAACAGCCCCGACGCTGACTCTTTCCGCATTGGGACGACGTTTCACCCTCGCCTGACACCCACCTCCAGTGCTCCCAGCCCTCCCTTTCTCCACTTCTTCTCAAGACCCAGACCCACCCGCACTCCATCCACAACCCCCTACGACTCCTCGCCACATACCCACGCCGTCACACATGGGATTTCTAGGAGACCATCCATCATTAACTCCAAAGCGTTCTTGTACCTGAATCGTCCACAGATGACCTTCTTTTAACAGAACCTAACCAGCATTACGAGCACCTTCCTTAATTCAGCTACACGAAGTTCACGAGGCCCGACAAAGAGCAGCTTCGTCGGGCATATCAGGAGCTCTTGTCACCTCCTCCTACAGAAGTTACGACTCTGTCTCCGTTCCTCGCTGCCTTCAGCATACCACAGTCCCGTGAAGCAGTAGGTGACGCCCCAGTAGTTACCATCAACAGAGGCACTGTCAAATTTAAGCCAACTACCCTTCAGATTAATGACCTGAAAGTAGAAGACAATCAAATCAATAATTTCAACGCATTTAACCCTGGGAACAACAATTTCCATCCGGGTGGCCCACAAATTAGCGACAACACAGGTGGCTCTCACACAAGGGATTTCAACATAGACAATCCTTCTATTAACAGTTTCAACAAATTGACCTACAATCTAAGAACTCCAATGCAGATAACAATGAGGTTAATAACTTCAACTTTGGTAGCCCTCATGGTCACCTTAATTTAAACACGAATAACCTTCAGAGTAACAATTTTAACACAGATAATCAACTTCAAATTAATAATTTGAACGTAGGTAACACCCAGTCGAATAATGTCAACACTGGCAACCTTCACACTAGTCATCTCAACACAGGTGATCGTCAGACTAGCAATCTCAACAGAGATCTTCATTTTAATAACATCAACACAGGTACCCCTCTAAGTAATAACTTCAACACAGGTAACTTTAGTAATAACTTCAACACAGGTAACTTTGAGAGAAGTAGCTTCAACTCAGGTAACTTTGAGAGTAATAGCTTCAACACAGGTAACTCTCAAAGTAACAACTTCAACACAGGTAACTCTCAAAGTAACAACTTCAACACAGGTAACCCTCAGAGTAACAACTTCAACACAGGTAACCCTCAAAGTAACAACTTCAACACAGGTAGCCCTCAAAGTAACATCTTCAACAAAGGTAACCCTCAAAGTAACAACTTCAACACAGGAAACAGTCAAAGTAACAACTTCAACACAGGAAACCCTCAAAGTAACAACTTCAACACAGGAAACCCTCAAAGTAACAGCTTCAACACAGGTAATTCCAAGTTACCATTTTTCACCCAGAGATCCATCAGGTCGTCGACCAGGTAACCAGACCTGACAGAAATTTCAACAACGTTGGTAACGAGGAGAGTCACTCATCAAGTAAGGTGAGCACTGGGAGCAACACTGTCACCTTTGACTCTCAGAGCAACAGTGCCAACAGTGCCAACAGGCACACTGTTGACACTGGGAGTTCTAACAGAGATAAGACCCAAGCATCAAACGCTAACATTTCCAACAGAGGAAGCGTCCGTTTTAACAGTAGAGGCCACGTCCGTTTTCACGATGCCAACAGGGGAATATTCAAAGAAATAACGGTAATAAAGGCAATATTCAAAGTAATACTCCCACAGAGAGAGTTGAAAGAAACAACAATGTTCAAAATAATAACATTAGAAGTCCTAGCCAGTATAATGAGATTATTAAACATGATATTCAAAGTAACCCCAACTCGGGTAATATTCAAAGCAATATCAACGCAGATAATATTCAGATTAATAACATCATCGGAGAACATTCTCAGAGTAATAACAATATCAATGATATTAAAAAAGATAACTTTATCAGAGGAGATGATGATATTTTTAAAGTTGAAAAAGGTAACTTAGAGAGCGAGAACTTTGAAGTACAACCTGTAGGGAGAGGTAGAGGTATTACCTTCAGGAGTGAAGGTAGGGATCAAGGCTCCTTCGGAGTGAAGGTAGGGATCAAGGCTCCTTCAGGAGTGAAGGTAGGGATCAAGGCTCCTTCAGGAGTGAAGGTAGGGATCAAGGCTCCTTCAGGAGTGACGGTAGGGATCAGAACAACTTCAGAAGTGAGGGTAGGGACAAGAACAACTTCAGAAGTGAGGCTAGGGACCAGAACAACTTCAGAAGTGAGAGTAGGGACCAGAACAACTTCAGGAGTGAGGGTAGGGACAAGGACAACTTCAGGGAGTTCCCTACTCTCCCAGTCTTCCAACATGGCGGCTTCGTACCTATGATTCCCAACAGCCTTGATAATCCTGTCTCCTTCCTGACCCCTCCCTCAGCACATGACTTTGGCCTGAGAGAAGATCCCTCTCCCTCTGTCCTCACGTCCCTCATTGCTTCCCTCCCACAACAACACCTTTCACCTCCGCCCCCACAACAACATTTTTCTCCTCCATCCCCACAAACACATTCATCACCACAGCTTCACCTGCAGCTACGACATTCAGAGGAATACGTTCTCAGTTCTTCACTACCTCCGCTCCTGAAGTCTCTCAGTCTCTAAACGTTCACTCTGTCTCAAGACAGACCACTGTCTCTCCCAGTAACTTGGTTTTAACTCCACCAACATCCGTCAACGAACAGCCACTTGCAACCAGGAACAACATCAACCATTTAAGTACTGCAGGAGTAGTCCATGACGAACGTGTGATAACGACACGATCACCGTCAGACTTCTCGCCTCAACCCACGCAACTGTCTACCACACGTCTGTCACAGTCGGACAGTGTCCCTGGCATCCACCACTCATCACTAGGCAATCCCGTCACGTCTCTACCACACGTCATCACGTCGACTGGTACCCCAGCGGCGACGGTCACTTCTGCATTGCACGTACACTCCGCGGTCTCGCAACACGTACCGACCTACGAGAGCGAGATCAAGGCACGGACCTTCCCACCGTTGGCTCCCAACAACGGTAAATCTTTCATCTTCGTGAGGAACGGTGGCAACGAATATCGTGTCTTGTGGGAGTAACTTCCTCCAACAGTGAGTGATGCTGGAATAACCTCCTCAAACACTGAGTATTACTGGAGTAACCTCCAACACTGAGTGATGCTGAAGTAACCTCCAACACTGAGTGGTGCTGGAGTAACCTTCAACACTGAGTGGTGCTGGAGTATCCTCCAACACTGAGTGATGCTGGAGTAACCTTCAACACTGAGTGGTGCTGAAGTAACCTTCAACACTGAGTGGTGCTGGAGTATCCTCCAACACTGAGTGATGCTGGAGTAACTTCAACACTGAGTGATGCTGGAGTATCCTCCAACACTGAGTGGTGCTGGAGTATCCTCCAACACTAGCAAGACCTGGAACTCAAAATCTATCCCCACTTTGCACATGACCTTACATACTTATGTGTCAGGCCTGACAACTAAACGAGTACAATTGAGTAGCAAGTCTGCCTCACCATTACTAGACAGAGGATCGATCCTCCACTGCTCCCAGCGCTGACCATAATCCAGACGAGCTAATAAGTCTAGTCAACTGACGAGTTACGTGAGGCATCTTGACTTACTTTGTTCAATACAATGTCTCGTGTTGAACCTTTGTAAATAATAATATTATAATGTATATTACGATGTATATTTTATAAGAAATAAAACTGTTAAAAGTGACTAATGTATTTAAATCACATAAAACCACTCATGATTATTAGGAAATTCCAATATTTCTTATAAGTATTCATCTACTTGTGGTTGCAGGGGATCGAGTCTCAGCTCCTGGTCCTGGTGTTAGTCGCCTGTTGTGGGATATCCACTTGGGCAGGAACCTTAATGGAAATAAGCCACAATTACTAGGTTTGACTTGTTTAATAACCCTGCTGGTTTAAAGCACCCTAGGCTACGCTCTCTACTCTGACCTTGCTCACAACTAAAGAAACATTTTTACCATAGTTACCCTGCAAATGCTTACGTTTTCTTTGTTAAATAACTGAAAAAATCAATTTTTTTATGTATTTAATGGGTAACTAAAGAACATTTTTATTCCTATTCCATTTTCACTGGGTAACTAAAGTACATTTTATTCCATTTTCATTGGTAACAAAAACCACATTTCCCCATTTTTAATGGGTAACCAAAATATTTTCATTCCATTTTAATAGGTAACTAAAACATTTTTTATTCAATTTTATTGGGTAACTAAAGCACATTTCAAATCCATATTTAAAGGGATAACTAAAACTCATTTAGTACACAATGTAGTCCTACATCAGTAGGGATCAAGGCTCCTTCAGGAGTGAAGGTAGGGATCAAGACTTCTTCAGGAGTGAAGGTAGTGATCAAGACTCCTTCACGAGTGAAGGTAGGGATCAAGGCTCCTTCAGGAGTGAAGGTAGGGATCAAGGCTCCTTCAGGAGTGAAGGTAGGGATCAAGGCTCCTTCAGGAGTGAAGGTAGGGATTAAGGCTCCTTCAGGAGTGAAGGTAGGGATCAAGGCTCCTTCAGGAGTGAAGGTAGGGATCAAGGCTCCTTCAGGAGTGAAGGTAGGGATCAAGGCTCATTCAGGAGTGAAGGTAGGGATCAAGGCTCCCTCAAAAGTGAAGATAGGGATCAAGGCTCCTTCAGGAGTGAAAGTAGGGATCAAGGCTCCTTCAGGAGTGAAGGTAGGGATCAAGGCTCATTCAGGAGTGAAGGTAGGGATCAAGGCTCCCTCAGGAGTGAAGATAGGGATCAAGGCTCCTTCAGGAGTGAAAGTAGGGATCAAGGCTCCTTCAGGAGTGAAGGTAGTGATCAAGGCTCCTTCAGGAGTGACGGTAGGGATCAAGGCTCCCTCAGGAGTGAAGGTAGTGATCAAGGCTCTTTCAGGAGTGACGGTAGGGATCAAGGCTCCTTCAGGAGTGAAGGTAGTGATCAAGGCTCTTTCAGGAGTGACGGTAGTGATCAAGGCTCCCTCAGGAGTGAAGGTAGGGATCAAGGCTCCCTCAGGAGTGAAGATAGGGATCAAGGCTCCTTCAGGAGTGAAAGTAGGGATCAAGGCTCCTTCAGGAGTGAAGGTAGGGATCAAGGCTCCTTCAGGAGTGAAGGTAGGGATCAAGGCTCCTCCAGGAGTGAAGGTAGTGATCAAGGCTCATTCAGGAGTGACGGTAGGGATCAGAACAACTTCAGAAATGAGGGTAGGGCCCAGAACAACTTCAGAAGTGAGAGTTTGAAGCCGATCGGGCGAGGCGTTCTCAAGTTACAAACTAAAAACCTTGGAGAAGTTTTTTTCTTTTAAGAAAACGAGTTACAGGTATCCCTCCGGGGGGAGGGGGATACCTAATGTATTCGGGCAAAAATGTATTCAGCTCCGAATAGCCATTCCAGTTCCAGCGTTTTAAAAATACTTCTCAATTATCTTTCTGCAAAAAATTACAACCAGTTATTTACCGGAAACACAGATAACCACGAATTATTTTTGGAGACAACGAGAAGCAAGTGTGTGTGTGTGTGTACATGGGCAGGTGTGTGTGTACGTGGGCAGGTGTGTTGTGTGTACGTGGGCAGGTGTGTGTGTGTACGTGGGCAGGTGTGTGTGTGTACGTGGGCAGGTGTGTGTGTGTACGTGGGCAGGTGTGTGTGTGTACGTGGGCATGTGTGTGTGTGTGTACGTGGGCAGGTGTGTGCGTATGTGTGTACGTGGGCAGGTGTGTGTGTGTACGTGGGCAGGTGTGTGTGTGTACGTGGGCAGGTGTGTGTGTGTGTACGTGGGCAGGTGTGTGCGTGTGTGTGTACGTGGGCAGGTGTGTGCGTGTGTGTACGTGGGCAGGTGTGTGCGTGTGTGTGTACGTGGGCAGGTGTACTCACCTGTTTGTACTCACCTATTTGTGGTTGCAGGGGTCGATATATAGCTCTTGGCCCCGCCTCTTCACTGGCCGCTACAAAGTCACTCTTCCTGCTCCATGAACTTTATCATATCTCTTATTAAAGCTGTGTATGGATCCTGCCTCCACTACATCACTTCCCAGACTATTTCACTTCCTGACAACTCTGTGACTGAAGAAATACTTCTTAACATCCCTGTGATTCATCTGAGTCTTCAACTTCCAACTGTGACCCCTTGTTGCTGTGTCCCATCTCTGGAACATCCTGTCTCTGTCCACCTTGTCGATTCCTCTCAGTATTTTATATGTAGTTATCATATCATCCCCTATCTCTCCGGTTCTCCATTGTCGTCAGGTCGATTTCCCTTAACCTCTACTCGTAGGACATACCCCTAGCTCCGGGACTAGTGTTGTTGCAAACCTTTGCACTTTCTCTAGCTTCCTTACATGCTTGGCTAGGTGTGGGTTCCAAACTGGTGCTGCATACTCCAGTATGGGCCTAACGTACACAGTGTACAGGGTCCTGAACGATTCTTTATTAAGATGTCGGAATGCTGTTCTTAGGTTTGCTAGGCGCCCGTATGCTGCAGCAGTTATTTGGTTGATGTGCGCCTCAGGAGATGTGCCCGGTGTTATACTCACCCTAAGATCCTTTTCCTTGTGTGAGATGTGTAGTCTCTGGCCCCCTAGACTGTACTCCGTCTGCGGTCTTCTTTGTCCTTCCCCAATCTTCATGACTTTGCACTTGGTGGGGTTGAACTCCAGGAGTCAGTTTCTGAACCAGGCTTGCAGCCTGTCCAGATCCCTCTGTAGTTCTGCCTGATCCTCGTCCGATTGAATTCTTCTCATCAACTTCACATCATCTGCAAACAGGGACACTTCGGAGTCTATTCCTTCAGTCATGTCGTTCACAAATACCAGAAACAGCACCGGTCCTAGGACTGACACCTGTGGAACCCCACTCGTCACAGGCGCCCACTCTGACACCTCGCCACGTACCATGACTCGCTGCTGTCTTCCTGAGAGGTATTCCCTGATCCATTGCAGTGCCTTCCCTGTTATCCCTGCCTGGTCCTCCAGCTTCTGCACTAATCTCTTGTGTATAACTGTGTCAAACGCCTACTTACAGTCCAAGAAAACGCAATCTACCCACCCTTCTTGCCTTACTGCTGTCACCCTGTCATAGAACTCCAGTAGGTTTGTGACACAGGATTTCCCGTCCCTGAAACCGTGTTGGCTGTCATTGATAAGCTCATTCCTTTCTAGGTGCTCCACCACTCTTCTGATAATCTTTTCCATGACTTTGCATACTATACATGTCAGTGACACTGGTCTGTAGTTTAATGCTTCATGTCTGTCTCCTTTTTTAAAAATTGGGACTACATTTGCTGTCTTCCATACCTCAGGTAGTCGCCCTGTTTCGATAGATGTGTTGAAGATTGTTGTTAGTGGTACACACAGCGCCTCTGCTCCCTCTCTCAGGACCCATGGAGACATGTTATCCAACCCCATCACCTTTGAGGTATCTAGCTCGCTTAGCAGCCTCTTCACTTCTTCGGTCGTATGTATTGTGTCCAACACCTGATGGTGTACCCCACCTCTCCGTCTTTCTGGAGTCCCTTCTGTCTCCTCTGTGAACACTTCTTTGAATCTCATGTTAAGCTCCTCACATACTTTGCGGTCGTTTCTTGTGATCTTCCTTCCTTCCTTCCTTCCTTCCTCAGCATGATTACCTGGTCCTTGACTGTTGTTGTCCTCCTGATGTGGCTGTACAACAGCTTCGGGTCAGATTTGTCTTTCTCTGCTATTTCATTTTTTGTATGGTCGTTGGGCCTCCCTTCTTACCTGTGCATATTCATTTCTGACTCTACGACTGCTCTCCTTATTCTCCTGGGTCCTTTGCCTTCTATACTTCTTCCATTCTTTAGCACACTTGGTTTTATCCTCCTTGCACCTTTGAGTGAACCAAGGTCTCGTCCTGGCTTTCTCGTTATTTCTGTTACCCTTGGGTATAAACCTCTCCTCAGCTTCCTTGCATATTGTTGTCACATATTCCATCATCTCATGTGTATGTGTGTGTGTCTGTGTATGTACGTGGGAATGTGTGTGAACGTGGCAAGGTGTGTGTGTGCGTGGGACTGTTTATATAGCACCTGCGCCATAGTAATGTAAATTCAATGACCATCCCACCCACACCTGCTCTGCACCACACCTACTCTGCTCCACACCTGCTCTGCTCCACACCTACTCTGCTCCACACCTGCTCTGCTCCACACCTACTCTGCTCCACACCTGCTCTGCTCCACACCTGCTCTGCTCCACACCTGCTCTGCTCCACACCTGCTCTGCTCCACACCTGCTCTGCTCCACGCCTGCTCTGCTCCACACCTGCTCTGCTCCACACCTGCTCTGCTCCACACCTGCTCTGCTCCACACCTGCTCTGCTCCACGCCTGCTCTGCTCCACGCCTACTCTGCTCCACACCTGCTCTGCTCCACACCTACTGTGCTCCACACCTGCTCTGCTCCACACCTGCTCTGCTCCACACCTGCTCTGCTCCACATCTACTCTGCTCCACACCTGCTCTGCTCCACCTGCTCTGTTCCACACCTGCTCTGCTCCACAACTGCTCTAACCCACACACTCCAGACAAAGCATTGAATCACATTCCCTCTTCAGCAGACAAGTATACATCCGATCCTTCACGTCATTGTGAAGATTCTCCTGCTTATGTCTCTGACTGCTTTTGAGAGGCTGCCAGGCTTGTTGAGGGTCGTTGTAACTCCTCTGTCTTCCAGCAGGAACACTACTAACTGCTCATCCTACTACTAACTGCTCATCCTACTACTAACTGCTCATCCTACTACTAACTGGTCATTCTACTACTAACTGCTCATCCTACTACTAACTGGTCATCCTACTACTAACTGGTCATCCTACTACTAACTGGTCATCCTACTACTAACTGGTCATCCTACTACTAACTGCTCATCCTACTACTAACTGCTCATCCTACTACTAACTGCTCATCCTACTACTAACTGCTCATCCTACTACTAACTGGTCATCCTACTACTAACTGCTCATCCTACTACTAACTGCTCATCCTACTACTAACTGCTCATCCTACTACTAACTGGTCATCCTACTACTAACTGGTCATCCTACTACTAACTGCTCATCCTACTACTAACTGGTCATCCTACTACTAACTGCTCATCCTACTACTAACTGCTCATCCTACTACTAACTGCTCATCCTACTACTAACTGGTCATCCTACTACTAACTGCTCATCCTACTACTAACTGCTCATCCTACTACTAACTGCTCATCCTACTACTAACTGGTCATCCTACTACTAACTGCTCATCCTACTACTAACTGCTCATCCTACTACTAACTGCTCATCCTACTACTAACTGCTCATCCTACTACTAACTGCTCATCCTACTACTAACTGGTCATCCTACTACTAACTGGTCATCCTACTACTAACTGCTCATCCTACTACTAACTGCTCATCCTACTACTAACTGGTCATCCTACTACTAACTGCTCATCCTACTACTAACTGCTCATCCTACTACTAACTGCTCATCCTACTACTAACTGGTCATCCTACTACTAACTGCTCATCCTACTACTAACTGCTCATCCTACTACTAACTGCTCATCCTACTACTAACTGGTCATCCTACTACTAACTGCTCATCCTACTACTAACTGCTCATCCTACTACTAACTGCTCATCCTACTACTAACTGCTCATCCTACTACTAACTGCTCATCCTACTACTAACTGCTCATCCTACTACTAACTGCTCATCCTACTACTAACTGGTCATCCTACTACTAACTGCTCATCCTACTACTAACTGCTCATCCTACTACTAACTGCTCATCCTACTACTAACTGCTCATCCTACTACTAACTGGTCATCCTACTACTAACTGCTCATCCTACTACTAACTGCTCATCCTACTACTAACTGCTCATCCTACTACTAACTGGTCATCCTACTACTAACTGCTCATCCTACTACTAACTGCTCATCCTACTACTAACTGCTCATCCTACTACTAACTGGTCATTCTACTACTAACTGGTCATTCTACTACTAACTGGTCATTCTACTACTAACTGGTCATTCTACTAACTGATCATTCTGCTACTAATTGATAATTCTACTACTAACTGATCATTCTACTAACTGATCATTCTACTAACTGATCATTCTAACACAACTAACTGCTCATTCTAACAACTAACTGATCATTCTACTACTAACTGATCATTCTAACGCAACTAACTGCTCATTCTAACACAACTAACTGCTCATTCTAACACAACTAACTGATCATTCTACTACTAACTGATCATTCTAACACAACTAACTGATCATTCTAACACAACTAACTGATTATTCTAACACAACTAACTGATCATTCTACTACCATTTTTATTGGAAATAACAGTAGACATGAAGCCAGACAGTGTGTGCGGACCACTGCTCTTGGTTAGTATAATTTAACTTACTACTTCTAGTACTACTACTAATAATAATAATAATGCCAGCATGGTGATGGTGATAGTAAGGTTATTCTGTATTATGTTTATTGAAATTTCTGTAATAAAATATTCATATGTTGCAGCGAATTATAAATCTAAATAAATAAAATAAAATCTTCAATTTTTATTTTTTATTTTTTAGCATCGTGGTAAGGATTTTATATATATATATAGAAATGTTAAAAGCAGGTGGGGATATAATTTTGGAGTGGTTGGTGCTATTATTTAATAAATGTATGGAAGAGGGTAAGGTACCTAGGGATTGGCAGAGAGCGTGTATTGTTCCTTTGTATAAAGGCAAAGGGGACAAAAGAGAGTGCAAAAATTATAGGGGAATAAGTCTGTTGAGTGTACCTGGTAAAGTGTATGGTAGAGTTATTATTGAAAGAATTAAGAGTAAAACAGAAAGCAGGATAGCAGATGAACAAGGGGCTTTAGGAAAGGTAGGGGTGTGTAGACCAAGTGTTTACAGTGAAACATATAGGTGAACAGTATTTGGATAAGGGTAAAGATGTTTTTGTGGCATTTATGGATTTGGAAAAGGCGTATGATAGGGTAGATAGGGGGCAATGTGGCAGATGTTGCAGGTGTATGGAATAGGAGGAAGGTTACTGAAAGCAGTGAAGAGTTTTTATGAGGATAGTGAGGCTCAGGTTAGAGTGTGTAGGAGGGAAGGGACTATTTCCCAGTAAAAGTGGGCCTTAGACAAGGATGTGTGATGTCACCGTGGTTGTTCAATATATTTATAGATGGGGTTGTAAGAGAAGTGAATGCGAGGGTCTTGGCAAGAGGTGTTGGGCTAAAAGATAAAGAAGCAAATACAAAGTGGGAGTTGTCACAGTTGCTTTTGCTGATGACACTGTGCTTTTGGGAGATTCTGAAGAGAAGCTGCAGAGGTTGGTGGATGAATTTGGTAGGGTGTGTAAAAGAAGAAAATTGAAAGTGAATATAGGAAAGAGTAAGGTGATGAGGATAACAAAAGAATAGGTGACGAAAGATTGGATATCAGATTGGAGGAGAGAGTATGGAGGAGGTGAATGTATTCAGATATTTGGGAGTGGACATGTCGGCGGATGGGTCTATGAAGGATGAGGTGAATCATAGAATTGATGAGGGAAAAGGGTGAGTGGAGCACTTCGGAGTCTGTGGAGACAAAGAACCTTGTCCATGGAAGTAAAGAGGGAATGTATGAGAGTATAGTTATACCAACGCTCTTATATGGGTGTGAAGCATGGGTGATGAATGTTGCAACGAGGAGAAGGCTGGAGGCAGTGGAGATGTCATGTCTGAGGTCAATGTGTGGTGTGAATATAATGCAGAGAATTCGGAGTTTGGAAATTAGGAGGAGGTGCGGGATTACCAAAACGATTGTCCAGAGAGCTGAGGAGGGGTTGTTGAGGTGGTTTGGACATGTAGAGAGAATGGAACGAGACAGAGTGACTTCGAGAGTGTATAAATCTGTAGTGGAGGGAAGGCGGGGTAGGGGTCGGCCTAGGAAAGGTTGGAGGGAGGGGTAAAGGAAGTTTTGTGTGCGAGGGGCTTGGATTTCCAGCAAGCATGTGTGAGCGTATTTGATAGGAGTGAATGGAGGCATATGGTTTTTAATACTTGACGTGCTGTTGGAGTGTGAGCAAAGTAACATTTATGAAGGGATTCAGGAAACCGGCAGGCCGGACTTGAGTTCTGGAGATGGGAAGTACAGTGCCGGCACTCTGAAGGAGGGGTGTAAATGTTGCAGTTTTATAACTGTAGTGTAAAGCACCCTTCTGGCAAGACAGTGATGGAGTGAATGATGATGAAAGTTTTTCTTTTCGGGCCACCCTGCCTTGGTGGGAATCGGCCGATGTGTTAATAAAAATATATATATATATATATATATATATATATATATATATATATATACAGTACACGAGGTGAGAGATACATGTCTAGTACATATTGTTACATCTTTGTCACTGATTATAATGCGAAAATCTCATCCAGCTCTTCCGAGCTGGTGCGCGTATATATATATATATATATATATATATATATACACACACAATAAGATCACAGTAAACAGGCGATGACACAATATGCAGAATAACCGCTCTGAAAAAACAGTGAAATTCCAAGCGCTTTCGTGATTTCTCACATTATCAAGGACCTGTAAAAATAATAGAGCAGGATAAGGCTTATAAGGCTGAGATATCACCTCACATACGACCTTACACCTGACCCAGTATGATGCGGGTGGGAGGGTCAAGGTACATGTCCGGTGAAATTTATGAGAGTCATGTCACACATTGCTTAAATTCCTCACAGATTCTATTAATTATAAATTAATCTAATTTATATAACCCTGAACTATTATTCGTATTAATTTCAATACCATTATTTTTATGAAACTTGATTCAATTATATTCGTCTCAGCCATGGACCTGCTTGATCAAACTTTCACAGCCTTTTGAAAATCGAGTTGATGGTTAAAATCCCTCTCAGGAATAAAAAGACCATTAGATTCTTGTCCACTTCTAATGCTATATTTATGTTCTTGTAATCTTAGTTCAAGACTTTTATCAGTTTGACCATAATAAACTTTATCACATTTTTTACAGAGATTCTTATAAAGACAGCCGTCAGCCTTTTTTGGGGGGAATTCTTAATCATTTTTTTTTCTGTATCAAGATTTTTAAATACAACTTTGATTTTGAAATTCTTAAGTTGTGAAAAGTATATCAAGAAGGTTATGATGGTGAGGGAGAGCCAACATATTCTTGGTGAAATATGACTGCATGTGTGACAGCTGTGTCTGAGACACTGCTGTGTGACACCTGTGTCTGAGACACTGCTGTGTGACACCTGTGTCTGAGACACTGCTGTGTGACACCTGTGTCTGAGACACTGCTGTGTGACACCTGTATCTAAAACACTGCTGTGTGACACCTGTTCTAAGACACTGCTGTGTGACAGCTATGTCTAAGACACTGCTGTGTGACAGCTATGTCTAAGACACTGCTGTGTGACAGCTATGTCTAAGACACTGCTGTGTGACAGCTATGTCTAAGACACTGCTGTGTGACAGCTGTGTCTAAGACACTGCTGTGTGACAGCTGTGTCTAAGACACTACTGTGTGACAGCTGTGTCTAAGACACTGCTGTGTATTCAAGGGTCCTCAGAAAGTTTCACTGTCTTGATAAGACCAGAACTGACAGACGGACCTCCATCTGTCAGACTCTCAGCGCTGTCTGTTCCCACACATGCTGCAAGGAAGGTATACACGTATATGGCAGTGCACATGTACGCGGAGAAACACGCACACACGTGAATCCTGGTCAAACTATGCCCAATCATCCTGCAACATCAACACCCAGGAACTATCATCATGCAAGATCAACATCCAGAATCAATCATCCTACAACATCAACATCCAGAATCAATCATCCTGCAACACCAGCATCCAGAATCAATCATCCTACAACATCAACATCCATAATCAATTTATCCTGCAACATCAAAATTCAGGAACTATCATCCTGCAACATCAGCATTCAGAATCAATCATACTGCAACACCAATATCCAGAATCAATCATCCTGCAACATCAGCATCCAGAATAAATCATCCTGCAACATCAGCATCCAGAATAAATCATCCTGCAACATCAACATCCAGAATCAATCATCCTGCAACATCAACATCCAGAATCAATCATCCTGCAACATCAACATTCAAAATCAATTATCCTCCAACATCAACATCTAGAATCAATCATCCTGCAACATCAACATCCAGGAACTATCATCCTGCAACATCAACAGCCAGGAACTATCATCCTGCAACATCAACGTCCAGAATCAATCATCCTGCAACATCAACATCCATAATCAATCATCCTGCAACATCAACATCCAGAATCAATCATCCTGCAACATCAACATCCAGAATCAATCATCCTGCAACATCAACATCCAGAATCAATCATCCTGCAACATTAACATCCAGAATCAATCATCCTGCAACATCAACATCCAGAATCAATCATCCTGCAACATCAACATCCAGAATCAATCATCCGGCAACATCAACATCCAGAATCAATCATCCGGCAACATCAACATCCAGAATCAATCATCCTGCAACATCAACATCCAGAATCAATCATCCTGCAACATCTACATCCAGAATCAATCATCCTGCAACATCAACATCCAGAATCAATCATCCTGCAACATCTACATCCAGAATCAATCATCCTGCAACATCAACATCCAGAATCAATCATCCTGCAACATCAACATCCAGAATCAATCATCCTGCAATATCAACATCCAGAATCAATCATCCTGCAACAGTAATATACAAAAAAACTCGACCTTTAGAATACACTTCACTGGATCATT
The DNA here is from genome assembly GCA_009830355.1 of Cherax destructor. Classification (NCBI taxonomy): domain Eukaryota; kingdom Metazoa; phylum Arthropoda; class Malacostraca; order Decapoda; family Parastacidae; genus Cherax; species Cherax destructor. The sequence continues at coordinate 303,831 of WNWK01000464.1, forward strand.
CTTTTGAAGACTCGACCCTCAGTCCTGTGATCACCGGCCGGTGTCTGACCAGTCAGACTGTTGCTGTTGCATACACAGCATCTTGCAACACACTGTTGTTGCCGGGTTTTTTTTACTATTAGTAAAATGAAAAACGACGCATAACGCTGCTAGTCTAGTCTAATAGTCCAGAACTATTGCTACCTAACAGAAGATGGTCTGCTGACAACAGCAGAGATAATGGAAGTAATGTCTGTTGTAACGGGAGGTTACTAAGTATTGGTTACAGTAACCTCTCTTTAGAAATCTTCTATAGTGCCATTTTTTGTAAATGAGAGTAAAAAAATATTTTCAAAATTTAAGAACTCTAGGAATAATAATATTAATAATGATGATGATGATGATGATGATGATGATGATGATGATGATGATGATGATGATGATGATGATGATGATGATGATGATGATGATGATGATGATGATGATGATGATGATGATGATGATGATGATGATGATGATGATGATGATGATGATGATGATGATGATAATAATAATAATAATAATAATAATAATAATAATAATAATAATAATAATAATAATAATATATTATTATTATTATTATTATTATTATTATTAATAATAATAATTATTATTATTATTATTATTATTATTATTATTATTATTATTATTACAATCATAACTACGCGCTAAACCCACAAGTATGTGACATTTAGCTGTGTATGCAAAAATGGCCATGGTTATACAGAACAATGTTCAGTTGCCAATACACTTCTTTAATCACCTCTACCTCACATATAACATATGTGAGTGTTGAGAGGAGGAGTGTAAGAGTAGTGGACCCCCGTCTTCCTCTCTTATAAAACTGAGTTGTATCTGGACTCCAGTTAACTCGCCAGAGCTGCCATCATTCACGGAGGTTCAGTCATGACAACAACACCGTCGTTACAGGTGAAAATTGGCGACAGAACGAGAAACTTCCGTTGGTTGAGTTGAGAACCACCATCTGTTGCTTCTTGTTGCACCGTCTCCACCTCCCTCTAGTTCCCTTAGATTACAAGCTAACTGCGGCGTGCGTTGTTACAACTTCTACTAGCATAGCGGGAGCTTGTCCAAGTCATTGGCGTTATTAGCGACATGTACATTAAGTCGTAAACACGACGTGCATGAGTGAGGTTATGTGGGAGTTGTGTTGCAGGTGTTGTACACAATTGTACCAGCTGCTACGTTTTCCCCCCGTGCTTTCTCTGCGTCAGGTCCCACTCCTGGTGGGTCTTCTCCCTGCCTCCTTACCTCAGTCATCTCAGTTGGTGACTACCTTGTCTGCTGGACGAGTCTGGTGTCTGCCTGTGTGTGGCAGTGAGGGAAGATCAGTGTGTATGTGTGGTGCTAGCAACATTGACTTCTTCAACAGTGGTCGCAACCATTGTATACACACCACCATGGTAGTAATATTGGTAAGATATTCACATTTTATGGTCATTGTTATTTACACAAAACAGTTTACACTGGGGCAGTCCTGGGACAGCATTGTTCTGTTTACACTGAAAGATTTTCATCGGTGTGTCTCAGTTACAAAGATGGATAATAATGGTGGAATTACCGACAAAATGTTGTTAGGTAAATAGACACATATGCAGTTAATGTGATATTTTAGTGTGGCAACGTTTCGCTCTCCAGGAACTTTGTGAAGCCGTAGCGGCTTGACGAAGCTCCCTGGAGAGCGAAATGTTCCCATAATAAAACATTACATTAGTTCCCTTTGTGTCCATTTACCCAACAACATTCCAAATGTGTTTTCACACTAGGATAACCCGGCAAAGTTACCTGGTGTGGTCTGTTTTTCCTTTGGGCCCTACCAAGATACCACCACCAACAATGAACAAACACCCAGGTACCTATTTACTGCCTGGTAAACATGGTCAACAGGTGCACGAAGATCAATAACTAGTTACCTAGTAACTGCTAAGCGAACAGGGCAGCATCAGGTGCTAGAACCACCATGCATCTCATTCCTCCCGGGAATCGAACAAGGGTCCTTCCGACTGTCACCCACACAGACAGCCCCGACAACGTGTTGCGCCAATTTACAACTCCATTGCCAAGCACTCGTTAACCCCTTCCATTCTTAACATATTTCTGAACTTCTTATGCATTGGTCTACTTGACCCCTGCTGGTTTTGCGCTTCCCCTTGATGAAAATAAACAGGTGTGAACAACATCCATTATTCTTAATGGCTGAATCATTTTATGAAATAGTCGAAACATCTCTTACCTTCAGGATGTGGTAACTGCACGTTTTGTTTGTCTTCTGTACAATAACTGGAGAATGCCTCTCCGGATCGACTTCAAACTTAGGTCGTGTAAGCTTTAATGGAGACAAATGGAATAAAATACCGACACGTTGGAAAAACAGACACAAATGCAGCATAATGCGATCCTTTATCTACAACGTTTCGCCCACACAATGGACTATATCAAGTCACAAACAGATCTACCTGTCATAACTGGTATATTAGTCTCTATGTGATAACTTGAGAATAAACAAATGTGATTCGCTTTAAATATTCAATGCAAATATTTAAAAGCCTTAGAATTGTATAGAACACTGCACTAATCTTTTCTTAGGTGCATTGAGGTAGAGGGGGCTAGGGTTATGCAATACGGGGATACCGTTCTCAGATCTCACAGCCACACAAATACATCCAGTTGTTGTTGTTGTTGTTGTATCAGAGAGTGATACAACACAGTTTGTGAACAAATGGACTGCAACTTACTGGTCTTATGTCAACAGTGGAAGAAAAAAATAATCTTACGAGGAATATGACAGAGTGTATGATAGTGTATGATAGTGTATGATAGTGTATGATAGTGTATGATAGTGTGTATGATAGTGTGTATGATAGTGTGTATGATAGTTTATATGATAGTGTATGATAGTGTGTATGATAGTGAATGATAGTGTGTATGATAGTGTATGATAGTGTGTATGATAGTGTATGATAGTGTGTATGATAGTGTGTATGATAGTGTATGATAGTGTGTTTGATAGTGTGTATGATAGTGTATGATAGTGTGTATGATAGTGAATGATAGTGTGTATGATAGTGTATGATAGTGTGTATGATAGTGTATGATAGTGTGTATGATAGTGTGTATGATATTGTATGATAGTGTATGATAGTGTGTATGATAGTGTATGATAGTGTATGATAGTGTGTATGATAGTGTATGATAGTGTGTATGATAGTGTGTATGATAGTGTGTATGGTAGTGTATGATAGTGTGTATGGTAGTGTATGATAGTGTGTATGATAGTGTGTATGATAGTGTGTATGATAGTGAATGATAGTGTATGATAGTGTGTATGATAGTGTATGATAGTGTGTATGATAGTGTATGATAGTGTGTATGATAGTGTATGATAGTGTAGTGTGTATGATAGTGTAGTGTGTATGATAGTGTGTATGATAGTGTGTATGATAGTGTGTATGATAGTGTATGATAGTGTGTATGATAGTGAATGATAGTGTGTATGATAGTGTATGATAGTGTGTATGATAGTGTATGATAGTGTGTATGATAGTGTATGATAGTGTGTATGATAGTGTAGTGTGTATGATAGTGTAGTGTGTATGATAGTGTGTATGATAGTGTGTATGATAGTGTGTATGATAGTGTATGATAGTGTGTATGATAGTGTGTATGATAGTGTGTATGATAGTGTATGATAGTGTGTATGATAGTGTATGATAGTGTGTATGATAGTGAATGATAGTGTGTATGATAGTGTATGATAGTGTGTATGATAGTGTATTATAGTGTGTATGATAGTGTATATGATATTGTATGATAGTGTATGATAGTGTGTATGATAGTGTATGATAGTGTGTATGATAGTGTATGATAGTGTGTATGATAGTGTATGATAGTGTATGATAGTGTATGATAGTGTATGATAGTGTGTATGATAGTGTGTATGATACTCACCTAATTGTACTCACCTAATTGTGGTTGCAGGGGTCGAGACTCAGCTCCTGGACCCGCCTCTTCGCTGTCTGCTACTGGGTCTCTGCTCTCCCTGCTCCATGAGCTTTATCATACCTTGTCTTAAAACTATGTATGGTTCCTGCCTCCACTATATCTTTCTCTAGTCCATTCCACTTCCTGACTACTCTGTGGCTGAAGAAATGTTTCCTGACATCCCTTTGACTCATCTGAGTCTTCAGCTTCCAGTTGTGTCCCCTTGTTTCTGTGTTCCCTCTCTGGAACATCCTGTCACTATCTACCTTGTCAATTCCCCGCAGTATTTTGTATGTCGTTATCATGTCTCCTCTGACCCTTCTTTCCTCCAGTGTTGTTAGTCCTATTTCCCTCAACCTTTCTTCATAAGACAGACCCTGAGTTGTGGAACTAACCTTGTCGCAAATCTTTGCACTTTCTCTAGTTTCTTTACGTGCTTGACCAGGTGTGGGTTCCAGACTGGTGCTGCATACTCTAGTATGGGCCTGACGTATACGGTATACAGTGTCTTGAACGATTCCTTGTTAAGGTAACGGAACGCTAATCTTAGGTTTGCCAGTCGCCCATATGCTGCCGCGGTTATCTGGTTGATGTGTGCTTCCGGAGACGTGCTTGGTGTTATACTCACCCCAAGGTCTTTCTCCTTTGATGAGGTTTGTAGCCTTTGTCCACCTAGCCTGTACTCTGTCAGCGGTCTTCTTTGCCCTTCTCCGATCTTCATGACTTTGCATTTGGTGGGGTTAAATTCGAGAAGCCAGTTGCTAGACCAGATGTCAAGCTTGTCCAGGTCACTTTGAAGTCCTGCTTGGTCTTCATCCGATGTGATTCTCCTCATTAATTTCACATCATCTGCGAAAAGAGACACTTCTGAGTCTATCCCATCCGTCATGTCATTCACATATAGCAAGAATAGCACTGGTCCTAGGACTGACCCCTGCGGTACACCGCTCGTCACAGGCGCCCACTGTGATACCTCATCACGCACCATGACCCGTTGTTGCCTCCCTGTGAGGTATTCCCTGGTCCATTCCAGTGCCCTTCCTGTTATACACGCTTGGTCTTCCATCTTTTTTACTAATCTCATGTGAGGAACTGTGTCAAAGGCCTTCCTGCAGTCCAAGAAAATGCAGTCAACCCACCCTTCTCTCTCTTGCCTTACCTCTGTTACTTTATCATAGAACTCCAGGAGGTTTGTTACACAGGATTTGCCTTCCCTGAAACCGTGCTGTCTGGCGTTGATTAACCTGTTCTGCTCCAGATGCTCCACCATTCTTTTTCTGATGATTTTCTCCAAGACTTTGCACACTATACACGTAAGTGACACCGGTCTGTAGTTTAGTGCCTCTTTTCTGTCTCCTTTTTAAAGATGGGGACTACGTTGGCCTTTTTCCATATCTCAGGTAGCTGCCCAGTTTCAAGGGATGTGTTGAAAATTTTGGTAAGTGGCACACTCAGAACCTCAGCTCCTTCCCGAAGGACCCATGGTGAGATATTGTCCGGACCCATTGCCTTTGAGGTATCAAGGTCACTGAGTAACTGCTTCACCTCCCCCTCAGATGTGTGTATTCCCTCCAGCACTCGATACATCCCTTGTTGGTGATGCACCCCGTCCTGTCTACCCAACTGCCTCCCTTCCTCCACTGTGAATACTTCCCTAAACCTCGAGTTGAGCTCCTCACATACCTCTTGATCATTACTTGTGAGTTCCCCATCTTCCCTCCTCAGCCTTATCACCTGATCCTTTACTGTTGTCTTCCTTCTGATGTGGCTGTACATCAGTTTCGGGTCAGACTTGACTTTCGATGCTATGTCGTTTTCGTACTGTTTCTGGGCCTCCCTCCGTACCTGTGCATACTCGTTTCTAGCTCTTCGACTAATCTCCTTGTTTGCTTGGGTTCTTTGCCTTCTGTACCTTCTCCATTCTCTGGCACTCTGAGTCTTTGCCTCCCTACATCTTTGGGTAAACCAGGGGCTCTTTCTTGTCTTCCCATTTATTCTTTTTCCTTTGGGTATAAACCGTTCCTCTGCCTCCTTGCACTTTGTCGCTACGTATTCCATCAGTGTATTCCATAGTGTGTATGATAGTGTGTGATAGTGTGCATGATAGTGTATGATAGTGTGTTTGATAGTGTATGAAAGTGTGTATGATAGTGTGTATGATAGTGTATGATAGTGTGTATGATAGTGTATGATAGTGTGTACGATAGTGTGTATGATAGTGTGTATGATAGTGTGTATGATAGTGTGTATGATAGTGTATGATAGTGTGTATGATAGTGTATGATAGTGTGTATGATAGTGTATGATAGTGTATGATAGTATGTATGATAGTGTATGATAGTGTGTATGATAGTGTATGATAGTGTGTATGATAGTGTATGATAGTGTATGATAGTGTGTATGATAGTGTATGATAGTGTGTATGATAGTGTGTATGATAGTGTGTATGATAGTGTGTATGATAGTGTAGGATAGTGTATGATAGTGTGTATGATAGTGTATGATAGTGTGTATGATAGTGTGTATGATAGAGTGTATGATAGTGTATGACAGTGTATGATAGAGTGTATGATAGAGTGTATGATAGTGTATGATAGAGTGCATGATAGTGTGTATGATAGTGTGTATGATAGAGTGTATGATAGTGTATGATAGTGTTTATGATAGTGTATGATAGTGTGTATGATAGTGTGTATGATAGTGTATGATAGTGTGTATGATAGTGTATGATAGTGTATGATAGTGTATGATAGAGTGTATGATAGTGTGTATGATAGTGTATGATAGAGTGTATGATAGTGTATGATAGAGTGTATGATAGTGTATGATATAGTATGATAGTGTATGGTAGTGTGTATGATAGTGTATGATAGTGTATGATAATGTGTATGATAGTGTGTATGATAGTGTGTATGATAGTGTATGATAGTGTGTATGATAGTGTATGATAGTGTGTATGATAGTGTATGATAGTGTGTATGATAGTGTATGATAGTGTATGATAATGTGTATGATAGTGTATGATAGTGTGTATGATAGTGTATGATAGAGTGTATGATAGTGTATGATAGTGTATGATAGAGTGTATGATAGAGTGTATGATAGTGTATGATAGCGTATGATAGAGTGTATGATAGTGTATGATAGTGTGTATGATAGTGTATGATAGAGTGTATGATAGTGTATGATAGTGTATGATAGAGTGTATGATAGAGTGTATGATAGTGTATGATAGAGTGTATGATAGAGTGTATGATAGTGTGTATGATAGTGTGTATGATAGTGTATGACAGTGTATGATAGAGTGTATGATAGAGTGTATGATAGAGTGTATGATAGTGTGTATGATTGTGTGTATGATAGAGTGTATGATAGAGTGTACGATAGAGTGTATGATAGAGTGTATGATAGAGTGTATAATAGTGTGTATGATAGTGTATGATAGTGTATGATAGTGTATGATAGAGTGCATGATAGTGTGTATGATAGTGTATGATAGTGTATGATAGAGTGTATGATAGAGTGTATGATAGTGTATGATAGAGTGTATGATAGAGTGTATGATAGTGTGTATGATAGTGTGTAAGATAGAGTGTATGATAGAGTGTATGATAGAGTGTATGATAGAGTGTATGATAGTGTGTATGATAGAGTGTATGATAGAGTGTATAATAGAGTGTATGATAGAGTGTATGATAGTGTGTATGATAGTGTATGATAGAGTGTATGATAGAGTGTATGATAGAGGGTATGATAGTGTGTATGATAGAGTGTATGATAATGTGTATGATAGTGTGTATGATAGAGTGTATGATAGAGTGTATGATAGAGTGTATGACAGAGTGTATGATAGAGTGTATGATAGTGTGTATGATAGTGTGTATGATAGAGTGTATGATAGTGTGTATGATAGTGTGTATGATAGAGTGTATGATAGTGTGTATGATAGTGTATGATAGAGTGTATGATAGAGTGTACTCACCTAATTGTACTCACCTAATTGTGGTTGCAGGGGTCGAGACTCAGCTCCTGGCCCCGCCTCTTCGCTGTCTGCTACTGGGTCTCTGCTCTCCCTGCTCCATGAGCTTTATCATACCTTGTCTTAAAACTATGTATGGTTCCTGCCTCCACTATATCTTTCTCTAGACTATTCCACTTCCTGACTACTCTGTGGCTGAAGAAATGCTTCCTGACATCCTTTTGACACATCTGAGTCTTCAGCTTCCAGTTGTGTCCCCTTGTTTCTGTGTTCCCTCTCTGAAACATCCTGTCACTATCTACCTTGTCAATTCCCCTCAGTATTTTGTATGTCGTTATCATGTCTCCTCTGACCCTTCTTTCCTCGAGTGTTGTTAGTCCTATTTCCCTCAATCTTTCTTCATAAGACAGACCCCTGAGTTGTGGAACTAACCTTGTCGCAAACCTTTGCACTTTCTCTAGTTTCTTTACGTGCTTGACCAGGTGTGGGTTCCAGACTGGTGCTGCATACTCTAGTATGGGCCTGACGTACACGGTATACAGTGTCTTGAACGATTCCTTGTTAAGGTAACGGAACGCTAATCTTAGGTTTGCCAGTCGCCCATATGCTGCCGCAGTTATCTGGTTGATGTGTGCCTCCGGTGACGTGCTTGGCGTTATACTCACTCCAAGGTCTTTCTCCTTTGCCGAGGTTTGTAGCCTTTGTCCGCCTAGCTTGTACTCTGTCAGCGGTCTACTTTGCCCTTCTCCGATCCTCATGACTTTGTATTTGGAGGGATTGAATTCAAGAAGCCAATTGCTAGACCAGATGTCGAGCTTGTCCAGGTCTGTTTGCAGCCCTGCCTGGTCCTCTTCCGATGTGATTCTCCTCATTATTTTCACATCATCCGCGAATAGAGACACTTCTGAGTCTATCCCGTCCGTCATGTCATTTACATATACCAGGAATAACACTGGTCCTAGGACTGACCCCTGCGGTACACCGCTCGTCACAGGCGCCCACTGTGATACCTCACCACGCACCATGACCCGTTGTTGCCTCCCTTTGAGGTATTCCCTGATCCATTCCAGTGCCGTTCCTGTTATACCTGCTTGTTCTTCCAACTTCTTTACTAATCTCATGTGAGGAACTGTGTCGAAGGCCTTCCTGCAGTCCAGGAAAATGCAATCAACCCACCCTTTTCTCTCCTGCCTTACCTCTGTTACTTTATCATAGAACTCTAGGAGGTTTGTTACACAGGATTTGCCTTCCCGGAATCCGTGCTGTCTGGTGTTTATTATAATGTTCAGCTCAAGGTGTTCCACCATTCTTTTCCTGATGATTTTCTCCAGGACTTTGCACACTATACATGTAAGTGACACCGGTCTATAGTTTAGTGCCTCTTTTCTGTCTCCTTTTTTAAAAATGGGGACTATGTTGGCCTTCTTCCATACCTCAGGTAGCTGCCCAGTTTCAAGGGATGTGTTGAATATTATGGTAAGTGGCACACTCAGTACCTCAGCTCCTTCCTGAAGAACCCACCTGGAGATATTGTCCGGACCCATCGTATGATAGAGTGTATGATAGTGTATGATAGAGTGTATGATAGTGTATGAGAGTGTATGAGAAAGTGTATGAGAAAGTGTATGAGAGAGTGTATGAGAGAGTGTATGATAGAGTGCATGATAGAGTGTATGATAGTGTATGAGAGTGTATGAGAAAGTGTATGAGAAAGTGTATGAGAGAGTGTATGAGAAAGTGTATGAGAGAGTGTATGAGAGAGTGTATGAGAAAGTGTATGAGAGAGCGTATGAGAAAGTGTATGAGAGAGTGTATGAGTGAGTGTATGATAGAGTGTATGATAGAGTGTATAATAGAGTGTATGAGAGAGTGTATGAGAAAGTGTATGAGAGAGTATATGATAGTGTATGATAGAGTGTATGATAGAGTGTATGATAAAGTGTATGCTAGAGTGTATGATAGAGTGTATGATAGAGTATATGATAGAGTGTATGATAGAGTGTATGATAGAGTGTATGAGAAAGTGATGAAAAGTGTATGAGAGAGTGTATGAGAGAGAATGATAGATGATAGAGTGTATGATAGAGTGTATAATAGAGTGTATGATAGAGTGTATGATAGAGTGTATGAGAGATGTATAAGAAAGTGTATGAAAAGGTATGAGAGAGTGTATGATAGAGTGTATGAGAAAGTGTATGAGAGAGTGTATGAGAGAGTGTATGAGAAAGTGTATGAGAGAGTGTATGAGAAAGTGTATGAGAGAGTGTATGAGTGAGTGTATTATAGAGTGTATGATAGAGTGTATGATAGAGTGATATAGAGGTATGAGAGAGTGTATGAGAAAGTGTATGAGAGAGTATATGATAGTGTATGATAGAGTGTATGATAGAGGTATTATAGTGTATGAGAGGTAAGAGAAAGTGTATGAGAAGTGTATGAGAGAGTGTATGAGAAAGTGTAGAGAGTGTATGAGAGAGTGTATGAGAAAGTGTATGAGAGAGTGTATGAGAAAGTGTATGAGAGAGTGTATGAGTGAGTGTATGATAGAGTGTATGATAGATGTATGATAGAGTGTATAATAGAGTGTATGAGAGAGTGTATGAGAAAGTGTATGAGAGAGTATATGATAGTGTTTGATAGAGTGTATGATAGAGTGTATGATAGTGTATGAGAGTGTATGATAGAGTGTATGAGAAAGTGTATGAGAAAGGTATGAGAGAGTGTATGAGAAAGTGATGAGAGAGTGTATGAGAGAGTGTATGAGAAAGTGTATGAGAGGAGTGTATGAGAAAGTGTATGAGAGAGTGTATGAGTGAGTGTATGATAGAGTGTATGATAGAGTGTATGATAGAGTGTATAATAGAGTGTATGAGAGAGTGTATGAGAAAGTGTATGAGAGAGTATATGATAGTGTATGATAAAGTGTATGATAGAGTGTATGATAGTGTATGAGAGTGTATGATAGAGTGTATGAGAAAGTGTATGAGATAGTGTATGAGAAATGTATGAGAGAGTGTATGAGAGAGTGTATGATAGAGTGTATGATAGAGTGTATGATAGAGTGTATGAGAGAGTGTATGATAGAGTGTATGATAGAGTGTATGATAGATTGTATGATAGTGTATGTGAGTGTATGATAGAGTGTATGAGAAAGTGTATGAGATAGTGTATGAGAAAGTGTATGAGAGAGTGTATGAGAGAGTGTATGAGAGAGTGTATGATAGAGTGTATGATAGAGTGTATGATAGAGTGTATGATAGAGTGTATGAGAGAGTGTATGATAGAGTGTATGATAGAGTGTATGATAGAGTGTATGATATGTATGAGAGGGATGATAGAGTGTATGAGAAAGTGTATGAGATATTGTATGAGAAAGTGTATGAGAGAGTGATGAGAGAGTGTATGAGAGAGTGTATGATAGAGTGTATGATAGAGTGTATGATACTGTGTATGATAGAGTGTATGAGAGAGTGTATGAGAGTGTAATTACCTGGAGTTTACCTGGAGAGTGTTTCGGGGGTCAACGCCCCCGCGGCTCGGTCTGAGACCAGGTCTCATGGTGGATCAGGGTCTGATCAACCAGGCTGTTACTGCTGGCCGCACGCAAACAGACGTACGAACCACAGTCCGGTTGGTATGAGAGAGTGTATGATAGAGTGTATGAGAGAGTGTAAAGAAAGTGTATGAGGGAGTGTAGAGAGAGTGTATTATAGTGTATGAGAGAGTGATGATAGTGCATGAGAGAGTGTATGAGAGAGTATATGAGAGAGTATATGAGAGAGTGTATGAGAGAGTGTATGAGAGAGTATATGAGAGAGTGTATGAGAGAGTGTATGAGAGAGTGTATGAGAGAGTATATGAGAGAGTATATGAGAGAGATATGAGAGAGTATATGAGAGAGTGTATGAGAGAATATATGAGAGAGTGTATGAGTGTTTGAAAGAGTGTATGAGAGAGTGTATGAGTGTTTGAAAGAGTGTATGATAGAGTGTATGAGAGAGTGTATAGAGAGTGCATGAGAGAGTGCATGAAAGAGTGTATGAGAGAGGTATGAGAGAATGTATGAGAGTGAAGAGAGAGCATATGAGAGTGTGTATGAGAGTGTATGAGAGTGCATGAGAGGTATGAGAGAGTGAATGAGAGAGATATGAGAGAGTATATGAGAGGTATGAGAGAGATATGAGAGAGTGTATAAGAGAGTGTATGAGAGAGCATATGAGAGAGTGTATGAGAGAGAGAGAGAGTATATGAGAGAGGTATGAGAGAGTGAATGAGAGAGTTTATGAGAGAGTATATGAGAGAGTGTATGAGAGAGTATATGAGAGAGTGAGAGAGTAAATGAGAGAGTGTATGAGAGAGTATATGAGAGAGTGTATGAGTGTATGAGAGAGTGTATGAGTGTATGAGAGAGTGTATGAGAGAGTTATGAGAGAGTGAATGAGAGAGTATATGAGAGTGTATGAGAGGTGAGTGTATGAGAGGTAGAGAGGTATGGAGAGGTAGGAGAGTGTATGAGAGATATGAGCATGAGAGTGTATGAGAGGATGAGAGTGTTGAGAGATATGGGAGTGTATGAGAGTGTATGAGAGCAAGAGAGTGTATGGGAGAGAGTAAGGAGAGTATATGAGAGTATATGAGAGGAATGAGAGTGAGAGTATATGAGAGTGTATGAGGAGTGTATTGAGAGGTATGAGAGTAGAGAGTGTATGAGAGTGATGAGAGTGTATGAGAGTATATGAGAGTATATGAGAGGTTGAGAGTGCATGAGAGGTAAGGAGAGGTAATGAGAGTATATGAGAGTATATGAGAGTGAATGAGAGTGAAAGGAGAGTATATGAGAGGTGTAAAGGAGAGTAGGAGAGTGTATGAGAGGTATGAGAGTGTATGAGAGTGTATGAGAGTGTATGAGAGTATATGAGAGTGTATGAGAGTGCATGAGAGTGTATGAGAGTGTATGAGAGTGTATGAGAGTGTATGAGAGTGTATGAGAGTGTATGAGAGTGTATGAGAGTGTATGAGAGTATATGAGAGTGTATGAGAGTGCATGAGAGTGTATGAGAGTATATGAGAGTATATGAGAGTGTATGAGAGTGTATGAGAGTGTATGAGAGTGTATGAGAGGTATGTATGAGAGTATATGAGAGTGTATGAGAGTGTATGAGAGTGTATGAGAGTGTATGAGAGTGTATGAGAGTGTATGAGAGTGTATGAGAGATATGAGAGGAAGGAGAGTGTATGGAGAGGTATGAGAGTGTATGAGAGTATATGAGAGTGTATGAGAGTGCAGGAGAGTGGGATGAGATGTATGAGAGGTATGAGAGAAGGGGAGGTATGAGAGTGTATGAGAGTGTATGAGAGTATATGAGAGTGTATGAGAGTGTATGAGAGTGTATGAGAGTGTATGAGAGTGTATGAGAGAGTGTATGAGAGAGTGTATGAGAGAGTGTATGAGAGTGTATGAGAGTGTATGAGAGTGTATGAGAGTGTATGAGAGTGTATGAGAGTACAAGGAAGAGTGACAGTCAAACAAGTCTGGTAGGAATGTCAGAGAACATGAAGGTTATGTACTAGCAGGACCCAGCTTCCTGATGATGGTGGTAGTAGTACTGATAGTAGTGGTGGTACTAGTAGGGGTAGTAGTAGTAGTAGTAGTAGTAGAGTAGGTAGAGTACTAGCTAGAGTAGAGTAGAAGTACATGAAAGCAGCAGTAGTAGAGTAGAGTAGTAGTAGTAGTGAGTAGGTGCAGTGTAATAGTAGTAGTAGTAGTAGTAATAGTAGTAGTGGTAGTGTTGGTGGTGGTGGTAAGATTCCTGTCAATATTTCAGACGAACCAAGAAATCTACTACTCGTATATCTTCATTTACAAGAACACTGAGAGGCAGCAGCTGCCTCTGGTATGATTGTTTTTCTGTCTTGCGTCTTGTCATGGTGCGTCCTCCTAGAGTTCCACTCTGACCAACTAGACTGTTTCTACCAGTAAGACGCCTTTGTTTATGCAACTGTCCCATGTTATGTGAAGCTGTTATGAAGTTCTCACAGCAGGTGCTCACACAAGTGCTCACTTGTGTGAGCACTTGTGTGAGCACCTGCATCAGCTCCCTGGGGCTCCAACTGCAGCCTTGGAAACACCGAACTGAATGCGGTTGAGCTCACCACCATAAAACCAGGATTATCCCGGTCAAACCGGGAACAGTTTTGTCTGGTTGTGAACAGTTAAGGCGCAGAATTAATGGCCATGGTGTAGTTGATAGGATTTAAGGGCAGGTGTTTTGTGAATTGTTCCAGCCACGGTACTGTGACTTTTTTTAATTATCTAGTCAAATATCTGTTAATTATTACCACAATTATTTTTAATTTTATTATTATAATTACCAATATTGTTATAATTATTAATGATAACGTCACTAACAATGACAAGTTTAATTTATGTTAGCAATAAACTGTTGTTTCTAATACACTATTAAAACTTTATGTTCCTGCAGTGTTGGCTGGTGGCAGCGGCGTGGCAGGGAGCCACAGTGTCTGCTGGCTCCCAGGACCTGCCAGGCCTCGCTAACATGGAGATTCTTAGAACTGTCCCACTGGTCCGAGGGTCCGGTTCCATCCTTGATTCGTCACTGGGCAGAGAGTCCGACTTTGTCCATGGCCAGTCACCTGCCCGAGAGTTGGACTCCATTCATGACGTTTCACTGATTCGAGAGACCGTCTCCGTCCACGACCCATCATCTGTACGAGAGACCGGCTTCGTCCACGACCCATCATTTGTACGAGAAACCGGCTTCGTCCACGACCCATCCCTGACCTCACGGCCCATGCAGCCCCGATCTCCCAGGCACTACGAAGTCATGCTTGACAACGACTACTCCAAGAACGCCGATAATGTCAAAAGCGACGACGAAGAAACATATGAAGGAAAGGTCGCCACGACATTAGAGCGCCCTCAGACTTTACTGAGCACCGATGTCACTGATTACATGGCGCTTTCCCTGGACAGCGTTGAGAGCCCTGACGTAGACGTAGCAGAGGCTTCAAGAGAAGCTTTCAGTGAGGCTCTTAATTTTGAAAACCACTTATCCTCTTCACCCAGCAGCCTTCACAAGTTCCCTTTATATACAGCAGAGCGGGTGCCTTTGGATATGACAGAGCCGGTACCTCTGGGTACAACTGAAGGGACTCCCACGCAGGGTAGTAAGCAGTCTAACTTGTATCTGAGAGCTGTGCCTGTCTCCCTCATGTCTAAGACTGAAGTGGGCGGATTGTCTGGTGCCACTCACCAACTCACCAACGTTAATACCTTCATCGATGGCTATGTTTCAACACCATCGTATCTAAGATATATTTATACATCAGATAACTATCTAAAACGCGACATCCCCTCAGAGATTTATCCAATGATTTATCCCTCTTCTGTGGATTCCATTTACTACGGTGGTGGCAAGGTTAGTGAGGGCCATCCCGAGGTCATGGATGCTGAGAAAACCCACAGCAAGAGCTACTTTAGTGACTACTACCACATACCCCAGCACCAGCACCTGACCAACAGCCGCTATTCCGGCGGCGAGCTACCCATCAGGTATTACGTTACGTCTCAACCAGTAAACAAGAAGAAAGAACCAAGGTACGTGAGACCGACCCACCACAAGGCGATTCACTCTGGTCTCACGTTCTCCAGCGCCTCTCTCTCCGGACCCTCTCCTTCTAGGTCTTGGGATTCTCCATTTAAAGTCCCCTCCTCATCACCCAAAGCTCTCACACAACACCCATTTCATCTGCCAACGAAAATAATTTTCACAATACTCCAGCTCACAGAAGTCTTTTCGGAGAGTTGGACCCAACGAATCGTGACGAGGTCATGTATTACACTGGCCTGCAGAGGGAAATTGAAAAGTCAGACGTGCTACTCGATGCCATCAAGAACGTCAGAACACGGGAAGGAAAGATGATGAAGAACTTGAGAAACAGTAAGTTAACTACCACAGTCACTCCCGTCCCAGACATCAAGGCGGTGAGGAACAAGTTTGGTAGCCATCCCTTGTATGACAAGCTACCGCGGGAGTCAACACGGATAATTCACAAGGAGGAATATGAAGACGAGAAAGACGAGTACGAGAACATGTACCTCCCAGTTCGCTTTAAGTCGCTGGAACTTAAGGAGATCCACGAGGTAAACAAAAACTTTAGTAGTCTCGTACCCAAAGATACGTACAAGTCCCTGTCCCATGGTGATGCACCCTACACACCAGCCTCCCATTACCACTTACAAGCCACCCTTTGTACCCAAATACAATAAAAATAGAAAACCTATGACATCACCTCCGTCAAAATTCCAATTTATGTCAACCTTGCCATCACATGGCAAGAATTACAACAAGGTAAAAACCGTGAATTCATTTCACAGGACTTCCGGACGTGTGTGGCCATCTCACAGCAACAGCCACAGACAGCCGGCTGCAGTTCACCCTCTTCGTAACTATAACATCCAGAAATCGGAGAGTCCCAGAGCTTATGGTCCTTCCAGCTCACAGAACCAGCGGCCTCTTAAATTAAATAATGTCAGTTCCCAGCGCCTCAGGAGTCACAATACACACAGTTCTGGGTATCGGTCTCAACCTCTTCCGAAACATCCCATTCGGCGTCTTCCAATATCGCAGAGGACAGCAGACCACACGAACCCTTCGAGCCGGAAGCGGGGCCACTCCAGACACCCTTCGAGTAGCTTGTTTGAGGATACCAAGATCCTTCTTCGTCCCGAACCGGAGGAGAAAGAGAAGGAAGAGATGAGGCAGAAGAGAAGACCAGACATGGAAGCTCCTCTCTTCGATGATGATGTCACTTTCCCAAAGTTTGGCTTCAACATTGATTCTTACTTCAATCGTTTCCCAAAGTTTGGCTTCTTTGATTACGAGCCGTAGATAGATAATCTATCGTGATCTTATATTATTTATTTATTTATTGTCATTGAAGATTTTTACAATTTTCACTTCTCACACAAATTAACTTACGACGCTTAATTAGGCAATATTTAACCTATTTTAGAGGTGGATAATGTTTAGTATGTTTATTAATAAATGTAAAAGACCAAAATCAGGATTTCATTGCATGGCATAAAAACCTTCACTTTGTATTTATAGTCGTGTAAAGGAAAAATTCTGAACAATCAAAATGGTGAGAATCGAGCAGAACGAAGCAAATTTTAGAAACTAATCCATATATCTTGTAGCGGGGACTGTAGCCAGAGTGAAGGAAGGAGGAGAGGTCATGTTCAGAATTATGCCCATGCAAGACATTTTATATTGAGAAATATTCCAGTTACGAGGTTTCACTTAAAGGGCACGTAAGTTTCTAATACATGTTATTAGGAGACGGGGAAACTTACGTGTCACTTAATATTATATAGAGGACTTCTTCATTAGTCGCTAAAGTGAAGATTTCCGACTTTATATTATTATCTGACGCCACTTGTATCATCATACTAGGATATTGCTCTTTATTTTTATTATAAATATTAGCATTAGTATATATATGCATGTATAGAAATAGGAAAAGTAGAAAACTAGTTAATAATGAAAGAGGATGGAATCATTAGTTAAAAGACCAGTCGCTAGTTATGCTGCCGACTGGATTCAAAACTTTTGTGACGTGACCAACCTGACGTGACCAACCTGACGTGACCAACCTGACGTGAGAGTTACTGGTCGCTGACACATGCAGTAGGTTCAGGTTCTCAGCCCCGAGTGCATAGCTCTCTTTAGCACTCGGTTACATAGTTGCTTTTCTATAGAATTCAAAGTCTCTTGCACGAGACGATTGACTCTTAGTCTGGGAGATTGCTAGCTTAGTAATCCCTGTAAGGCATTGTTGTTTCTCGGAAGTAACTAAATAGTTTACCTTTCTGTCTAAGATTGTCAATATTGATGGATTGTTTGGTGTTTGGTTATTTCAATATTTATAAGAACGTAAACATACAATTATGATCTTTAATATTCATCGTATGTGAAGTATCACAAGGTGTCATATAACCTCCCTATAAGTATGGGATTTTAATAGTTAACCAAGTTACTAAGTTCGAAAAGATACTTAGTATTCAAATTAAATAAAGATCAGAAGGAAGTGTCAAAAGTCGTTGTTAATTGAACCTTGGTACACCCAGGTACTTTCTTCTAGACTAATTGTCTAACGTAGTTAATATCTAACTCAATTACTAAGTACGAGAAGACTTAGTATTCAAACTAGATAAAAAAACCTGGAAAAAATGACTTAGTGCTTATTTCCCCTGAAGTGAAATATAAAAGGTGGACAACGACTAAGCCAGTATTTTCTTGTTGCAGCGTAGGGCCAGTGTTTATAACAGGTCACAAGCAATGACCGCAAAGTATGTGAGGAGCTTAACATGAGAGTCAAAGAAAGTGTTCACAGAGGAGACAGAAGGGACTCCAGAAAGACGGAGAGGTGGGGTACACCATCAAGTGTTGGACACAATACATACAACCGAGGAAGAAGTGAAGATTCTGCTAAGTGAGCTAGATACCTCAAAGGCGATGGGGCCGGATAACATCTCTCCATGGGTCCTGAGAGAGGGAGCAGAGGCGCTAGTGTACCCCTAACAACAATCTTCAACACATCTATAGAAACAGGGCGACTACCTGAGGTATGGAAGACAGCAAATGTAGTCCCAATTTTTAAAAAAGAAGACAAACACGAAGCATTAAACTACAGACCAGTGTCACTGACATGTATAGTATGCAAGGTCATGGAGAACATTATCAGAAGAGTGGTGGAGCACCTAGAAAGGAATGAACTTATCAACGACAGCCAGCACGGTTTCAGGAATGGGAAATCCTGCTTCACAAACCTACTGGAGTTCTATGACAGGGTGATGGCAGTAAGACAAGAGAGAGAGGGTGGGTAGATTGCCTTTTCTTGGACTGTAAGAAGGAGTTTGACACAGTTCCACACAAGAGATTAGTGCAAAAGCTGGAGGACCAGTGTTGCATGCAAAATGTAGACCACTTTATTCGGACATGTTAAACAACCCATTGAGCTCCTCAACCAGCGAACAATCATTAAGGGTTTTATAATCGGGCCCATCATCAAATCAACGACTCGGTTCAGCCAATGATAATGTGGATCTGACAATGGCAAAGGTGATGTGGATACCACTCGCAAATTTGTCATTGTCATTCCTGCATTGAGCTGGTTGTGGTACGGTTGTCTCTGTCTAGTGGCTGCTGTCTTGCCTTGACTACCGTGGCGTGCACTAATACTACTCTTTCTGTATATAATGTACATACTTGTACAAAGCCTTATAATATACTTGGTGAAGGAAAATACAAAAGTCATATAATCATAATTGCTTGGTGAAGGAAATACAATTCAAAGCATTTTCTACTGTGTTTCTTTGCTCCAAGCTCCCTTTTACACTCAGGATAACAGGCCTTAGAACCTGAGGTTGTAATAACCAGGCAGGGATAACAGGGAAGGCACTACAAGGGATCAGGTAATACCTGTCAGGAAGACAACAGTGAGTCATGGTAAGTGGCGAGGTGCCAGAGTGGGCACCTGTAACGAGCGGGGTGTCACAGGGATCAGTCCTAGGACCGGTGTTGTTTCTGGTATTTGTGAACGACATGACAGAAGGGATGATGTGAAGTTGATGAGAAGAATTCAATCGGACGAGGACCAGGCAGAACTATAAAGGGATCTGGACAGGCTGTAGGCTTGGTCCAGCAACTGGCTCCTGGAGTTCAACCCCACCAAGTGCAAAGTCATGAAGATTGGGGAAGGGCAAAGAAGACCACAGACGGAGTACAGTTTAGGGGGCCAGAGACTACAAACCTCATTCAAGGAAAAGGATCTTGGGGTGAGTATAACACCGGGCACATCTCCTGAGGCGCACATCAACCAAATAACTGCTGCAGCATACGGGCGCCTAGCAAACCTAAGAACAGCATTCCGACATCTTAATAAGGAATCATTCAGGACCCTGTACACTGTGTACGTTAGACCCATATTGGAGTATGCAGCGCCAGTTTGGAACCCACACTTAGCCAAGCATGTAAGGAAACTAGAGAAAGTGCAAAGGTTTTCAACAAGACTAGTCCCGGAGCTAAGTGGTATGTCCTACGAGGAGAGGTTAAGGGAAATCGACCTGACAACACTGGAGGACAGGAGAGATAGGGGGGACATGATAACGACATATAAAATACTGAGAGGAATTGACAAGGTGGACAGAGACAGAATGTTCCAGAGATGGGACACAGCAACAAGGGGACACAGTTGGAAGTTGAAGACTCAGATGAATCACAGGGATGTTAGGAAGTATTTCTTCAGGCACAGAGTTGTCAGGAAGTGGAATAGTCTGGGAAGTGATGTAGTGGAGGAAGGATTCATACATAGCTTTAAGAAGAGGTATGGTAGAAGCTCATGGAGCAGGAA
Organism: Cherax destructor; assembly: GCA_009830355.1. NCBI lineage: Eukaryota > Metazoa > Arthropoda > Malacostraca > Decapoda > Parastacidae > Cherax > Cherax destructor. Next base: position 324,265 of record WNWK01000464.1, read on the forward strand.
GAGTGACTTAGTAGCGGCTCAGTGAAGAGGCGGGGCCATTAGCTGTGACTCGACCCCTGCAACCTGGGTATATATATATATATATATATATATATATATATATATATATATATATATATATATATATATATATATATATATATATATTATTTTTAAATGTGTGTGGTGTCGTCCCGAATAGGTAAAACTGGTCAATTATCAAGAACTCATTTAAAATTAAGTGTATAATTTTTTCATTTATGTTAACATAAAAATTAATGATTTTGTACCAGAAGAACCTCAGAAAACTTACCTAACCTTATTATAACAAACGCAATTTAATTTAGCCTAATCCAACTAAATATATTTTAGATAAGTTTACAATAATTTAGTAATATACAAACACAATGAAATATATTTTTTTCGCTAGGCTCCTAATGTTTTTTTGCGAAATCATTACACACACACACACACACACACACACACTGTGATGGTTGATCAAAATTAGAAGTTAGAAGTCAACATAGAGTTGATGCAGACAACTGCGTCACAGTGACGACAGGAAGAATATACAAGTTACTTACCTGTATTTGAGATTTTTTCGCCTATGGATACACATAAGGGCAAGGAACTAGGCCCCAGAAGTGGTTAACGTATCATGGAAGAGGATGGCTTCATTATATATTAATGGTATGTGATGAATAAGTGGTTTAGAAATTCGACCAGTTGATAAATGATACACTTGTGTAGCGTTTGTATATCTGGTACAAGTGTCTCATTGATCAGGGTGATATATGATGAATCGGGCCACCTTGCCGTGTACAGAATGGACACCCATGCCACCTTGCCGTGTCCAGAATGGACACCTGTGCCACCTTGCGGTGTCCAGAATAGACACCCATGCCACCTTCCGTTGAAACATAGAAACATTTCGTGGGCGGTTTGGAGTGCTTTTGTGGCATCGCAGACGGGAAAGGCATGACAGGAAGAACTCTCCTGTGAGCACTAACTCCAGGTATCATAGGTGGTGTGAGAGGTGTATGTTGCAAGAGCTTGTACCCGTGATGGAACACCATCTGTTGAGGTGCGTCTGTACTCACACCTGACGTCTATTTATGTACTATTTAAAGGTTTCGGTTATTTTCTTCTATTTTGACTTTCTGTTGGTGCTAGTGATGAGGTATTTCACCTGCAGCTCCCCCCTCATCACTCCAGGTAAGCAGTGATCCCTCTCTCTCTCTCCTATCTCTCTCTTATAAATGCTAACGCCCCCTGGTGAGAGGCTCTTGATCTAGGGAATTGGATCTGTGTTCCTATTCCCTGAATGTCTTCCATCCCCTCCCCCACAGGCGATGTATAATCCCTATGGGTTTAGCGCTCCCCCGCGATAACAATAATTAAAAATATTAATTACTCTTGTTTTTCTATTTATCTTTCTTGTTTCTTGATGATGGTACTGGTCGGTGGGTAAGACTCCTCCAGTGTGGTTGTTTATATTGTGAATCTTAGTCTCTGTAGCCTCAATAATTGTTAAACTGAACTATTCTGCATATTTAGGGGATTTCTGTTTGTACACCCAAATGTTATTCACCTTTGTACAAACATTGTACTGTGCTCAAAGTATTACTTTTATTGTTCATGTTCTCTACTGAACTTACTAAAGCCATGTAGAGTGAACTAGTTGAATATTCAGTTTTCTTGTATTCACTGTAACTCACTTAACGACCATATGTAAAATTACAGCACTGTTATTGCCTTATTAATCTTAAGTTAGTCTTAAGTTTGCCCAAAATGCTCTGCATATAAAGGGGCTTTTGGCTTGTACACCCAATTGTTACACTCCTGTGTACAAACATGTATCATGCTAAAATAAACTCTTAATTGTTATTATGTCTCTGGTTTAAATCCATTAAGTCAGCTTAACATTGGTAGAGGAAAAAATGATTAGAATCCATAATAATTTGACTAACCTAACTATACACACATTCTAAAAGACAGATCCAAAATTTCATTGCACTAAGTCTATTTATGATCGAGTAGAATTTAATAGGCTTCATAGTTTTTAGTCCACATTTTTACTCGGAGGATAAAAAAATGGCTAAATTAAAACACCTTATTAGACCTTATTTCCCATTTTTTATTATTGTTTTTAGATACAGGCGGGTCCCGCTTTACAGCGTTTCACCAAGGACGAAAATATTTTAAGGTAAGTAATGTGTGTGCTGTATATGGTTTTTTTAGGCTTAGTTTTAAGCTCACTTAATATATGATAAGGTAAACACGTTATGAGGCTTTTGTATGCATTTGAAAGTGAAAAAAGGCACCAAGGGACGTTTGCTTAGCAAGCTTAGCAAGCTTAGCAAGCTTAGCAAGCTTAGCAAGCTTAGCAAGCGTCCCTTGGAGAGAATCTGCTGAGATTTCTTAGTAGTCCCAAGCAATCTGCTTACCATCCTTAGAGGGTAGCATGGTGGCTCCATCAGGACGCTTTGACTTCCATCAGACCTCTGCACTTGGGTGTTCCTGTTGAGCTGGGCAACGGGCTGTGGTGAGCTTCTCTTTATGATGTCATTGACCTCCTCATGTCTAGCATACTTCCTTCTGATGTGTGACACAATAGACCATGAAGTCCGAATTGATCAGCCGTCGCCCTGCCGCAAATACACCTATGTTCGGTGAGTATGGGGCGGCTGGCGAAGAGCAACACCAATCCGAATGGCTTGTGGGTCGAGTCGAGTCCCCAGAGAGGATTGGGAACAGCAAGAAGGAAATCTCCTGAGTGTGGTGCCTTCACCGCTAGGAGACGAGCTTTGTCCTTTCCTGAAGCGTTGGTGAGCATTGTGTTGGAAATTTTTTCCATAATCGGTTTGTCCCAGTGGGACTGTTTGTGCTCTTTGGGAGGAGCTGGTCTACTGGAGGAGTCTGCAAGGATGTCCCACTGCACTGCTGCTTCAATGAACTTGGGGCTTGAGCTCCCACCACACCTCTCAAACGTTCAGGGACAATCCTCTTGACTAATCCACTGGAAGCCAAACACGATGACAGAAATGCAGGTAACGCTCACCTGCCTTGCTTTGCGCACCTATACCTCCCAGTCGCATATATATTATATATATATATATATATATATATATATATATATATATATATATATATATATATATATATATATATATATATATATATATATATATATTAAAAATTAAGTTTAATCTCTTACAAGTAAATATTGGAAGTTTGCTTAAAATATATTTTCGAGTAATACCTTAACATAACATAATTTATTATTTCTGTTGTTCCATAGACAAGGTAGTGTTAGTGACAATACTACTGACTACCTGATAGTGTAGAAGATGGTATGGTAACACCAGCAGCTTGTAGCGCAGACACACCAGCTACAACAGCTTTCTACTGCTCCTCGCCTTGTATGCTACTCTAGATGTACATTGTAATAGGTTAGGTTAGGTAAGGTTTGTCAGGAAACAGGACAGGTGTTTCCTGACGCGGGTCTTAGATGATGACCCGCCGTTGGAGCTTTCGATCATCTGACCGAGGCCTTCCGCTGGCTTCCCGGTCCACCCCTTTAAAAATTATGGTCAGTTATAACCATTTTTTAGTAGTTATTGTAATAATATTGGTAGTATTACCGACAATATCTTAGCTAAAATAACGTATGTGCAACTAATGTGACATTTTTTTTTTGCGGCAACGTTTCGCTCTCCAGGAACTTTGACAAAGCCAATGTAAATTTACGTTCGAAACGTGAGTTGGGAAGAACTGCCGAAAAATTACGTGCGAACATTTTTGAGAATTTGTGAGAGTAGATGGAAAAATTGTCCACTGGTGGTGGAGTTAGACGAAATATTAACGAAAATATTAATAACTCCATAATATATACATTTGAGATGGACTGTTAATTAGTCACTAGATTAGTCAGTGGTCCAAGACGGTCCGAAACGTCGTCATACGTTTCATTATCCTGTGTGGGGGTTATTTGTGTGCTGACTTAACATATGTTCTGTGTAAGGTTCTGAATCATTAAGTTGCTGAATGCTATTAAGGGTTACCTAGTCTTGTTAAGTGAAAGGACACTAAGTGCAGCTAATGCGACATTTTATTGTGGCAAAGTTTCGCTCTCCAGGAGCTTTGTCAAGCCGTTGATAAAGCTCCTGGAGAGCGAAACGTTGCCACAAAAAAATGTCACATTAGCTGCACTTGTGTCCTTTACCTAATATATTGTGGGTAATTCTACCAACATTAATACTTAGTCTTGCTTATGTCTCTGGCGTTATATAATTGTGTTTCTGGTGATATGCATCGTGTCTGTATTTACCCTCAGATCATTTACCCTTTGACAGTTGCAGTTTCTGCGGGGTATCATCTCTGACCTCAGCTTCTACACTTCTCTTGGCTTTGCATTTGTTCGTATTGATGTGGAAAAGTCACTTATCGGACCTCATATACAATCTGCTTGGCCTTCCTGAAGTTTATCGTTGTCCTCTCCTATTCTTTTTTTTTTTGTCTTATTAGTCTTACATCATCCGTAAACAGACGCACAGGACTTTATATCCCTCTGGTATGTTTATGTAGATTAGGAAAAGTAGAGGTCCTAGGATTGATCCTTGCGGAACCCCACTCGTTACTCTCCCATTCATCTCATCCTTTCCTCTCTCAGTCGGGTAATCCTTCACTCACTACATCACGATGGTCCTTGCCTTTCATCAGGTTGACTTTCAACTGAAAATCCCTGGAGGGCGAAACATCGTTCGATAATATGAACCACAAACGTCTTGTTCATGCTACAGTCACAAACAGAGCACACTGGAGTGCCTCCAATTCCTTTTCTAAGTTTGTATATGAAGATGTACCTGAAAGCCACAAAGGCAGTATCATATCTGGAGACTCACCATCACAGCTTGATGCCACAGAGATGCTCTGGTCAAGATCCTTGAGCTTCTTCATCCTAGAACATAACCTCATCCACAGACTTTGACAATACTGACCAACTTCCCAGAACTTTCATAGTGTTTTGTTCTCCAAATTTGACAGTAATGACAGTTAAGTTAGCCTTCTCCAGTTCTTCAAGCAGAGCTGAGATTTTAGTTTCGGCTCCACCAGAGCGAGTTGTCACGCTCGACGGAGGATTGGCCTCCACCATGTCTTGCGCTGAATGACCGTAGTTGGCTTAATAAAAAAAATTGTTGCCAGAGGAGAGTCGTGATCCTTTCTGTAATCAAACTTGCATTCTGCCAGGCTTGGCATTGTGCCAGGTTTGGCACTCTGCCAGGTGGCTCTGGCAGGCTTGGCTTGTGCCAGGCACTCTGCAGGGCACTGCCAGCTGGCCCTGCCAGGTGACCAAGCAGTTCTAAAAGTGGATACAACGGTAGATACCAGATTAAGTTATTTTCCTGTGTCCGCGTTTATAACTTATACAATACTGGAAACACTGACAAGTGGAACGTACAATACATTAATACAATACTCAAAACATTTTAGGCTGCTTCTATCGAAATAGATTCCACAAATTGTTAATTTTTTTTCAATTATCTTAAACCCAAAATTTACATGCACACTAGGCGACACGGAAGCATTTTCTGTGTCAGTATTGACGAGGGACACACGAGGGACACACGAGGGACACAAGAGGGACAAGGGACACAAGTTCAACTCATCTGTTCAGATTCGGATTTGTTACGTAGGAAACGATAATTAGCACATAAAAGTCTCATAAGAATATGCAATATGAGTGAGTTTAGATTCACCTGTTAATGAGTGGAATGTTTGTCACAACACAACTATGTTCAGTGAGCCATTAATTAGCCTAATAACTAACAACTCACGTGAGTTCATGGATGTAACGCAAAGTTCTGCGGCTATCTGAAATTTCTGATATAACCCTAAACCCCCATTTTACTTCGAAGAAGCGATCACTGGCATCCCCCTTACCCCCCTTCCCCGGCCCAGACTCTTGTAACTCCACATTCATCAAGAACTGCAACAACCCTTTATCTTGTGCCTTAAATGTTCTATGGAGAAACAGCCTGCAGACGAGTCATCCCAATCATTAAAAAACCCACAGATAAAGCCACACTCCACAAAGGTGCCAGTAAAACATTCCCCCAAAAAAAAAAAAAAAAGCTGTTGACCAATATCTCTAACGTCCCAAATTAAGACTTATTGAAGGTTTGCAAGGTGCGCAATTGCAAGTTACATGGAATCCCAGGAATAGTGCAACCCATCCCATCCAGGAGGTTCCTTGATGCTGGTGAGAGGTTCTTGATCTAAGGAATTGGTCCTGTGCTCCTCTTTGAACCTGAATGCCTCCCACTTCCTCAAGGGGCTGCATGAGCCCCTGCGGGTTTAGCGCACCTCCTATGATTGCAGTGGTAGTAAGAAAAACAATGAAGAACGAAGGTCAATATGGGTTTAGAACAGGTCACTCCTGCCCTTAATAGGTCACTCCTGCCCTTAACAGGTCACTCCTGCTCTTAACAGGTTACTCCTGCCCTTAACAGGTTACTCCTGCCTCGAGCAGGTCACTCCTGCCTCGAACAGGTCACTCTTGCCTCGAGCAGGTCACTCTTGCCTCGAGCAGGTCACTCTTGCCTCGAGCAGGTCACTCTTGCCTCGAGCAGATCACTCTTGTCTCGAGCAGGTAACTCTTGCCTCGAGCAGGTCACTCTTGCCTCGAGCAGGTCACTCTTGCCTCGAGCAGGTCACTCTTGCCTCGAGCAGGTCACTCTTGCCTCGAGCAGGTCACTCTTGCCTCGAGCAGATCACTTTTGCCTCGAGCAGGTCACTCTTGCCTCGAGCAGGTCACTCTTGCCTCGAGCAGGTCACTCTTGCCTCAAGCAGGTCACTCCTGCCTCGAACAGGTCAGTTTTGCCTCGAGCAGGTCACTCTTGCCTCGAGCACGTCACTCTTGCCTCGAGCAGGTCACTCTTGCCTAGATCAGATCACTTTTGCCTCGAGCAGGTCACTTTTGCCTCGAGCAGATCACTTTTGCCTCGAGCAGGTCACTTATGCCTCGAGAAGGTCACTCTTGCCTCGAGCAGATCACTTTTGCCTCGAGCAGGTCACTTATGCCTCGAGCAGGTCACTCTTGTATCGAGCAGATCACTTTTGCCTCGAGCAGGTCACTTTTGCCTCGAGGAGGTCACTTTTGCCTCGAGCAGATCACTTTTGCCTCGAACAGATCACTTTTGCCTCGAGCAGGTCACTTATGCCTCGAGAAGGTCACTCTTGCCTCGAGCAGATCACTTTTGCCTCGAGGAGGTCACTCTTGCCTCGAGCAGGTCACTCTTGCCTCAAGCAGGTCACTCCTGCCTCGAACAGGTCACTTTTGCCTCGAGCAGGTCACTCTTGCCTCGAGCAGGTCATTCTTGCCTCGAGCAGGTCACTTATGCCTCGAGCAGGTCACTCTTGCCTCGAGCAGATCACACTTGCCTCGAGCATGTCACTCTTGCCTCGAGCAGGTCACTCTTGCCTCGAGCAGATCACTCTTGCCTCGAGCAAGTCACTTATGCCTCAAGCAGGTCACTCTTGACTCGAGCAGGTCACTTTTGCCTCGAGCAGGTCACTTTTGCCTCGAGCAGGTCACTCTTGCCTCGAGCAGGTCACTCTTGCCTCGAGTAGATAACTACTGGCTCTTGCAATTACTCTACCAGTATGATCTGGTCTTAGATACACCGGAAGACAAGCGTGTTACATAAGAACATAAGAAAGAAGGAACACTGCAGCAGGCCTGCTGGCCCAAGCGAGGCAGGTCCAATTCTGTCGGCTTAAGCCAATGACTTAACCTAGTCAGGTCAGATCACGTTCACTTAAGGAAGGAGCACGGCATCTGACCTAGTAGCACAAGCTAGTCAGGTCTAACTCACACCCACTCATGTATTTATCTAACCTATTTTTAAAACTACACAACGTCTTAGCTTCTATAACGGTACTCGGGAGTTTGTTCCACTCATCCACAACTCTATTACCAAACCAGTGCTTTCCTATATCCTTCCTGAATCTGAATTTTTCCAGCCCATTGCTGCGAGTCCTGTTTAGGCTAGATATTTTTAGCACACTATTTACATCCCCTTTATTCATTCCTGTTTTCCATTTATACACCTCAATCATATCATCTCTAATTCTACGCCTTTCTAGAGAGTGCAGATTCAGGGCCCTCAGTCTATCCTCATAAGAAAGATTTCTGATACCTGGTATCAACTTTGTCATCCTCCTTTGTACGTTTTCCAGTGCATTTATATCCATTCTGTAATACGGTGACCAGAACTGTGCAGCATAATCTAAATGATATATAGAGTTGAAGAACAACCTGAGCACTTCTATTATTTATACTTCTTGATATGCAGCCAAGGATTCTGTTCGCTTTATTGCGAACACTAATGCACTGTTGTCTTCGTTTCAGATTACTGCTAACCAGAACTCCTAAATCCTTTTCGCAATCAGTAAAATTAAGATCTACATTATTTAGTTTATATGTGGTATGGTTATTTTCCTGTCCAACATTTAGAACTTTGCATTTGTCTATATTAAACTGCATCTGCCACTTCTCCGACCATTGCATCAGTCTATTCAAATCATGTAAATGAATGGTTCAGAGAACCGACGAGTTGGTAAATTAGACACATATGCAACACTTGGGTATCTTTATTGAGGAAACGTTTCGCCACACAGTGGCTTCATCAGTCCATACAAAGGAGAATCGTGAAAAACAGGAGGAGTTTCAGGTGGTCAGTCCCTCAATCTTGAGTCGATGTTGTCAGTCCATCAATCTTGAAAAGTATACACATATGTGCGTAGAGGAAGCTTACCTATTGCCTATTCCTTGGGCACGACCTACTTCCACATTGGACAAATGTGACACCTCCTACAACTGCTGCACCTCTCCTGTCTACAGTATATAAGCTTCCTCTACGCACATATGCTGTATACTTTTCATTGATGACTGACAACATCGACTCAAGATTGAGGATCCACTCAAACTCCTCTGTTTTCACGATCTCCTTGTATGGACTGATGAAATTGTGTGGCGAAATTTCCAATAATCAAATGCTCATATTGTCTAATTACCTATTCAATGGAGTGTTCTAATGTCCTCATTAGAATGAACTGGACGGCCTATTTTGGTGTCATCAGCAAATTTTCTTATGTCACTATTTATTCCCACATCTGTGTCGTTTATGTAAATCGTGAACAACAAGGGGCCCAACACCTGTGGAACACCGCTAGTGACGTGCCCCCATTCTGATTTCTCCCCATTTATGCAAACTCTCTGCTGCCTATTTGTCAACCATGCCTCTACCCAGGAAAAATATTATCCTCCTATTCTGTGTGCCTTAAGTTTCCTCAGTAGCCTCTGATGTGGAACTCTATCGAAAGCCTTACTGAAGTCCCTATACACAATATCATATTCAATACCATGATCTACCTCCTCAAATACCTCAGTGAAAAATGTAGGTAAATTCGTAAGACATGAACGCCCCTTTGTAAAACCGGTCTGAGATTCATTAATCAATTTATTCCTTTCAAGATGGCTACGAATTGCCTCGGCAATTATTGATTCCATAAATTTTCCCACTATGGAGGTAAGGCTTATTGGTCTATAGTTCGAAGCTAAGGCCCTGTCACCTGCCTTGTAAATAGGTATTACATTTGCCATTTTCCACTTGTCTGGCACTATACCAGTTTGTAGTGATATATTGAAAAGATTAGCCAAAGGTATGCTAAGTTCCTCTTTACATTTCTTTAAAACCCTTGCAAACAGTTCATCGGGGCTTGGGGATTTGTCAGGCTTTAATTTCTCTATTTGTCTGAGGACCATGTCACTAGTTACCCTAATCGTGCATAGTTTATTATCGTCCTGTTCTACATAATTTATTATTTCTGGAATTTTGCTAGTATCTTCCTGAGTAAAAACTGAGAGGAAGTAAGTGTTGAAAAGTTTACACATTTCCTTATCACTGTCAGTGATCTGACCTGGGTTACTCTTAAGTGGGCCTATCTTGTCCCTAATCTTACTTCTGTATACCTGAAAGAATCCTTTTGGGTTAGTCTTCGAATCCCTTACGAGTTTAGCCTCATAATCTCCTTTTGCTTTTCTTATTCCTTTTTTTATTTCTCTCTTTAATTGAATATATTGATTTCCTAACAGCCCTTCCCCTCTTTTGATATGCCTCTCTTTTGACCAATGAGATGTTTTAATCTATTGTTTATCCATTTGGGATCATTTTTGTTAGATCTAATTTCCCTCCTCGGAACAAAAGTTGTGTACGCAGCTAACACTACACTGACTGTGAAAACCTTCGTCAGATGTAGCCATGGGGTAACAGCACACAAAATGCGTGCAAAGGGAATAACTGGAAGGGTGGGTAGTTGGATATATAACTTCCTGCCATTCAGAACTCAGAGAGTAGTAGTAAACAGAGATAAATCAGGGGGCTCCTACAATGAAAAGCTCTAATAGCATCGACTATTTGTAGGGAATCGGAAGAGGCGTCCACAGGTCATCATATGGAAACAAATATCAAAATTTCTTCGATAAAAATGATAAATTAGGACACAGACCAAACCTAATTCAGGTCTTTCCTAGCGACCAAAGAGACCACTGTCCTAAAATGAAAAAAAGACGCACGAAGCCGCGCAAATGTTGCTCTGTCAAGTTGTCATGGAAGGCTTGTAGCACAGTAAATGCTACTCTCAGGGATTATCGCATAAAAAGGCATCAAAGTACTGCGTACTCTGATGAAGAGTGCGCAGGTTCGAATCCTGCTGTGCACTGAAAGACAATATTTGTGTGTTATATATATATATATATATATATATATATATATATATATATATATATATATATATATATATATATATATATATATGCAACAATGCGAACAAGCAATACAAGATGAAAAACAACCACGGGAGAAGTTGAATGATAGCTCTAGGTCTTTCATGTAGAGAGGTAGGAGGCAGGAAGTGCCCCCAGGCTGGCTATCTTCTAATACTATAATATTCAATCTTTCTGACTATGGGTATTGGTATGCCTGGGGCACTTCCTGCCTCGCTCCAGCAAACACACTTCCTCTGATGGTATTTGCTTGGACCTCCTCTTCTTTTCTGCAACATTGCAAGTTCCTGATGTGTTGATTGCAACTCGAAAGGCCTAGAACCATCACTCAACTCCCCCCGTTGCTGTTTTGTATCTTGTATCTCTTGTTCACGATTTTTGCATAGTATAATATTGTATTTAATATAAATGTTAGTGTATACTAGCGGCCTCCATCAAGGCAGGTGAGATTGCAGAACTGCAATGCTCTTATGTTCTTATATAACCTAAGTCAATCATTTAAATTACGGGAAGCATTTTGAAGTCTCGTCAAGCGCAGTTCTTAGAACGTACGTGAAAGAAATATAGTATATCATAATGTACAAATAAACACATAAGTAGTATAATGTGATCCTTTATTGACAACGTTTCGCCCACACAATGGGCTTTATCAAGTCACAAACACATCTACCTGGGTGAAAGGTACGTGAATAACTTCTTCATGGTTAGCCCACAACAACACACGTACCTGCCAGTACCTTGCAGGTCCTTATCAGATCAAACCTACCCAGCATTCTCCACCTGACTCCATCCTATAAATGCTCACCCAGGTAGATCTGTTTGTGACTTGATAAAGCCCACTGTGTGGGCGAAACGTTGTCAATAAAGGATCACATTATATTGCTTATGTGTTTATTTTTCCATTGTGTCGGTATTTTATACCATTTATTTCCATTTAATGTACACCTGGAAGATACTTGAGGGATCAGTCCCAGACCTACACACCGCAACCACTAAATGAAAACAATAATAGTAATGACATACTACTATATATAAAGCCCCTTGTTATGCAGAGCATTTCGGGCAAATTAGGTCAGATTTGTCCCCAGGATGCGACCCACACCAACCGACTAACACCCAGGTACCTGTTTTACTGATAAATGAACAGGGACAACAGGTGTCTTAAGTAAATACGTCCTAATGTTTTCACCTGTACCGGGGATCGAACCACGGACCTCAATGTGTGAGCTGTGTGCGCTAGCAATCAAGGCTTGGCAGACAGTGCAAAATACCTCAAATGAAAAACAGGGGATCGATGTGTACGCTAAGGTAAAACTAAGTGTAAAGGGACCACAACTCTACACCCTCCCACCGTGCATACGGGGAATTACCAACAGTTTCTTGGCTGCCTTCAAGAGGAAACCCGATGAGTTCCTCAAATCAGTTCTTGATCAACCGGGCTGTGGTGCATATGTTGGACTACGGGCTGAGGGCACCAACAGCCTGATCGATCAGGGCAGCTACCAGGGGTGGGGGGGCCTGATCTGGGACCGCGCCGCGGGGGCGGTGACTTCCGGAAGCGACTTCAACTGACCCTAAACATGAGTGTTTGAACTGTGTGTAGATACATGTACTTTTTCAAGAATTAATGTACTCACCAATATGGGCTTTCAGGGGTCGATTCACAGCACCTGACCCCGAATGCCTCTTGAGATATTGTTTGAAGATGAGGTGACATTGAGAGTAACAACGCTACGTAACTTCCAGAAACGTTTGGTACAGTGTTATACGGTGCCTCGTGGCCTGGTGGTTAGCGCTTTCGGTTCACACGGTGAGGGTCCGGGTTCGATTACTGGCGAGGGTAGAAACATTGGGCGTGTTTCCTTACACCGGTTGTTTGTTTCCCATCAGTGAAATGGGTACCTGGGTGTTAGTCGACTGGTTGGGTCGCATCCTGGGACAAAACTGACCTAATTTTCCCGAAATGCTCTGCATAACAAGCGGCTTTCTATATAGTACTATGTATGTACATGTACTTGTAGAAATAAAGATATTATTATCTTCACGAAGATGGAAAATGTACGAAAGTGGTAACCAATAAATGTAAGATAATGGCAGACTGAGGGAAGTGTCAATCCTAAGACCTTGGTCTCTCCTGTGGTCACAAGACTCTTAAGTAAGTTATTTAGGTACAAACGTAATCGTAAATTACCCAGGATAACTCCGCAAAAAAGTCAAAGTGACTTATTTCCACTGGGGTCCCAGGACGGAAATGTTTCGTAATGTCTCAGAGTGTGTGCTTTCGTAATGTCTCTGAGTGTGTGCTTTCGTAATGTCTCTGAGTGTGTGCTTTCGTAATGTCTCTGAGTGTGTGCTTTCGTAATGTCTCTGAGTGTGTGCTTTCGTAATGTCTCTGAGTGTGTGCTTTCGTAATGTCTCAGGATGTGTAATGCCATTTCTGTAATGTCTCGAGTGTGTGCTTTCGTAATGTCTCAGGAGTGATGCTGTCTTCGTAATGTCTCGAGTGTGTGCTTTCGTATGTCTCGAGTGTGTGCTTTCGTAATGTCGTTCTGAGTTAGTGTGCTTTCGTAATGTCTCAAGTGTGTGCTTTCGTAATGTCTCGAGTTGTGTGTAGCTAGTGTGTGCTTTCGTGATGTCTCTGAGTGTGTGCTTTCGTGATGTCTCTGAGTGTGTGCTTTCGTGATGTCTCAGAGTGTGTGCTTTCGTGATTAGTTTTACTTAGTGTTCGCAACTCTTGGCATTTTTTCCTTCTGACGTGAGCACTGAGAGTAAGAGTGAATATAAAGTGATGTTTGTCCCTATATACTGGTGGTGCACTGGTGAAGTGCAGCCTTCATGACCCTCTAGTAGATAGGCTTTAAATGCAATCAGCAAACTTAAAACTATCAGGTAACTCTGGGAAATATTAACGGCGCAAGAACGTAAAATAACATGAAGAGTCTGAAAACATGAATGAGCAACTGCAGGCTCCTGCGCTGCGAGTCACTGAAGGTATTTAAGAAAGTTTCTCCTGGATGCGCAGAACAGTCACTTGTTGCTCCAGGCTGGGTGTGGGTGTACGTTGCTTCCTGGAATCTAGTGAGTTGATTTCCATAACTCAGGGCATCACTAAATATACTCAAGATAAATGAAGATAGGTCTTAATAACACTGCTGTCGTTCTGCCTATTTTGTCAAGATAGAATGTGTTTGTATTTCTGTGAGGCGTGACGCACGGAGGTATTGATTGCTACCTCACCCAGTCTAGCTGCTTTCTCAGTCTGGTGGACACACTCGTCCCTTACACATACACGTGTACCACCACTCCCACTTCTTCTTCACTGTGGGTCTCCTCCTTTCCCTCTCTCCAAGTCACTTCCCCACACCCACACCTTTCTAGTGACCACCAGTTTCCTCACCGCCTCTGCCCCTCACACAGGCTTTTGATCTCCCTCTCCCTTCGTTCACCTTCCACAGTAACACCACCATCATGTCCTTCATCAACGGGGTGTCGCCAGCAGAGTCCTCGCCTTCACCTCAGACCCCAGCAGGAGTGTTGGGGTGCAAATGTGTCGGGGGAAATCCGCTCCCACCACTCCACCATCAGGACACCTACGAGGAGAGAAAAGCTCAGCTCCTGCACGTGGGCAGAGAGAGAAGGTCGTCCTCGTCAGCAGGTGAGTACCACCCTTCAAAAGGTCGCCCTTGTCAGGTGAGTACGACCCTCCAGAAGGTCGCCCTTGTCAGGAGGTGAGTACGACCCTCCAGGAGGTCGCTCTTGTCAGGTGAGTACGACCCTCCAGAAGGTCGCCCTTGTCAGCAGGTAAGTACGACCCTCCAGAAGGTCGCCCTTGTCAGGAGGTGAGTACGACCCTTCATGCTTCTTGCTTGTAAGTCCCATAGGTAGGGCACTTAGCTCACACAGTGAGTGTCCGTGGTTAGATCCCCAGTACGGGTGAAAACATTGGCGTGTTTCCTTACACCTGCTGATCCCTGTTCACCTAGCAGCAAGTAGGTACTTGGGTTAGGTTAGGTAAGGTTCGTCAGGAAACAAGACAAGTGTTTCCTGACGCGGGTCTTAGTCAGATGATGACCCGCCGTTGGAGCTTCTGGTCATCTGACCGAAGCCTTCCGCTGGCTTACCCCTCCACCTCCCTTTAAAAATTATGGCCATAGTTATAACCATTAGTTCTGGTACCTGGGTGTTAATGGACTGGTGTGGGTCGCGTCCTGAGGGACAAGATTAACCAAAGTTGCAAGAAATGTTCTGCATAACCAGGGGTTTTCCACAAGCATGTCACTGATGTCAGCTATGGTCTGTACAGGTTGTAGAAGTAAAGATTATTATTATTAAATAACGTCTTGCCTAAGTTTTGAATTCAATTGCGTAGGAAAAAACAGCTTCTGTGTAGAGCTGTACAAATCAATGTCTTGACAGAGCTCTACACTCGACCTAGTGATACTTTGATAAAGCTCTACACAGAGCTTAACATGATAAAGCTCTACACAGAGCTTAACATAAAGCTCTGCACAGAGCTTAACACGATAAAGCTCTACACAGAGCTTAACATGATAAAGCTCTACACAGATCTTAACATAAAGCTCTGCACAGAGCTTAACATGATAAAGCTCTACACAGAGCTTAACATGATAAAGCTCTACACAGAGCTTAATTTTGTCCCAGCAACAGCAACAGTTGTTGCTGTTCTTGTCTCTGACTTATGTAAATCATTTACTATTGCAAGGTTGTGCTGAAGGTCGATCCTACACAACCCCTACGGGTTTAGCTCTCCAGCCATAAATATAATATCAAAGTGTTTTGTCAGTTTTCTTGTAATTATGACCGACATTTCGTGCTTAACAGTTTTCTTTGTTTCTTACTGTTTTGTTTTTACTGTTTTCTTTGTTTTTTACTGTATTGATTTTTTCTGTTGTCTTGATTTTTACGGCTTTATTTATTTCCTGTTGTCTTTGTTTTAACTGTTTTCTTGGTTTTTTAATGTTTTCTTGTTTTTTCCCTTTTTCTTGGTTTTTAGGTTTTTTGGGTTTACCATTTTCCTTATTTTTCATTTTTCTTGTTTTACGTTTACTTGATTTTCCTGTTTTTTATTTTTTCCTATTTCCAGGGTTTTCCATTTTTCCTCTTTTTTTCTGATTTTCATGTTTTCACGATTATCCAGGGGGCTGCTCCAGGGGGCTGCTCCAGGGGGCTGCTCCAGGGGCTGGGCCAGGGGCTGCTCCAGGGGGCTGCTCCAGGGGGCTGCTCCAGGGGGCTGCTCCAGGGAGCTGGGCCAGGGAGCTGCTCCAGGGAGCTGGGCCAGGGGGCTGGGCCAGGGGGCTGCTCCAGGGGGCTGCTCCAGGGGGCTGCTCCAGGGGGCTGCTCCAGGGGCTGCCAGGGGGCTGCTCCAGGGGCTGCCAGGGGCAGAGCCAGGGGGCTGGGCAAGGGGGCTGCGCCATGGGGCTCGCATAGGGTAAACAACGCTGGGCACCTTTCCTTAACCTCTGTTCACCTAGCAGTAAACAGGTGGGCGCTGGGTGTTTGGGGGGCGAGTGTTGTGGGTGGCATCCTGGGGGAAGGAGAGAGGATCCAGGGACCACGGTGGGAAATAAGCCAGGTTATCGCCTGGCTTGGGTTATCCTGCCTTAATAACACTCCAGGTTTTTTTTCTTTAGCCTTTGTCTTCGTCGTTGGTCGTTGTCTGGTTATATTTCGTTACTGTGATTCGTTAGTGGCTTACGTGATAACATAATGACCTGTAACGTTCGTTATCTTAACACTTGAGCTTCACGTCAACGTTTCTGGAGGCAGGCAGGCAGGCAGGCAGGCAGGCAGGCAGGCAGGCAGGCAGGCAGGCAGGCAGGCAGGCAGGCAGGCGGGCAGGCAGGCAGGCAGGCAGGCAGGCAGGCAGGCAGGCAGGCAGGCAGGCAGGCAGGCAGGCAGGCAGGCAGGCAGGCAGGCAGGCAGGCAGGCAGGCAGGCAGGGAGCAAGCAAGTACCGTGATTGTGCTTGCAACTTCTGTTCGTGAGTGGGCGTGGGTGTTGGAGTGTGGGAGTGGGCGTTGGAGTGAATGTGGGAGTGGGCATGGGTGAGTGTGGGTGTGGGAGGGTCGATGGTGATGGCCGCTGCGGTAACAACTCAGCTACTGCTGGTTCTCATAATCCTCGCTACTTAGTCTCTTTTTAAAAAATCTACATCCATAATATTAGAGGTCTGTCTAAAACAACATACACACATAGCAGGTGTGTGTGTGTACTCATTTATATGTGGCCACCGATTTGTATTTTGGTGGGGGGGGGGTTAGGCTTATCTCTGGACCTAGGCCACTGATTTCTGGTCTCATGGCTCTTATCGTATCTACTCTTGAAGCTGTATATAGAATTTTCCTCCACTACTGCCTCATCCAAGTCATTCCACTTTTCAACCAGCCAGAGACTAAAGAAATACTTCCTGACATCTCTGGGTCATCTGCATCTTCAGGTTCCACCTATGTTCCCTGGATCCTGCTCCTCTTACTTCCAACACACTGACCCTATCAGCCCTATCAATTCCTTTTAAGATTTTGTATGCAGGAATCATGTCTCTCATCGTCCTCCTCTCTGTCGTCAGGTTCATTTACTTCCGCCTCCAGCTTCTTCACTCGCTTAACCAGGTGTGGGCTCCATGCTGGGGCCGCGTACTTAGTGATTGACTATGTCGTGTATAAGCTTCTGAAGGATACTTTCCCATGTTTCTGAATACCATTCTGAGGTTAGCTAGTCCTGTACTTTCCTGTTCCTCTTATACAGTCTATGTGCACTTCTGAAATTACTGTGACAACTTTAGTGAATTAATTTTAATAAAAACGACTTTCTTAGGACAGTGTTCACTGCAAATGAAGTGACTGGAGTCACCTGAAGTGACTGGGGTCACCTGAAGTGACTGGGGTCACCTGAAGTGACTGGGGCCACCTGAAGTGACTAGTTTCATTCCACTAATATGCTCCTTCATACTTAAAACATTGTCAGCGACACACCAGCTCTTAGTCTGCCTTAATTCCTGATGACAAATATAACTAAACTAATCAAGTGTAGTACACTTGTCAGTGTGATCCTTGAGTACTGAGTGTAGTACACTTGTCAGTGTGATCCCTGAGTACTGAGTGTAGTACACTTGTCAGTGTGATCCTTGAGTACTGAGTGTAGTACACTTGTCAGTGTGATCCCTGAGTACTGAGTGTAGTACACTTGTCAGTGTGATCCCTGAGTACTGAGTGTAGTACACTTGTCAGTGTGATCCCTGAGTACTGAGTGTAGTACACTTGTCAGTGTGATCCCTGAGTACTGTGTGTAGTACACTTGTCAGTGTGATCCCTGAGTACTGTGTGTAGTACACTTGTCAGTGTGATCACTGAGTACTGAGTGTAGTACACTTGTCAGTGTGATCCCTGAGTACTGAGTGTAGTACACTTGTCAGTGTGATCCCTGAGTACTGAGTGTAGTACACTTGTCAGTGTGATCCCTGAGTACTGAGTGTAGTACACTTGTCAGTGTGATCCCTGAGTACTGAGTGTAGTACACTTGTCAGTGTGATCCTGAGTACTGAGTGTAGTACACTTGTCAGTGTGATCCTGAGTACTGAGTGTAGTACACTTGTCAGTGTGATCCCTGAGTACTGAGTGTAGTACACTTGTCAGTGTGATCCCTGAGTACTGAGTGTAGTACACTTGTCATGTGATCCCTGAGTACTGAGTGTAGTACACTTGTCAGTGTGATCCTGAGTACTGAGTGTAGTACACTTGTCAGTGTGATCCTGAGTACTGAGTGTAGTACACTTGTCAGTGTGATCCCTGAGTACTGAGTGTAGTACACTTGTCAGTGTGATCCCTGAGTACTGAGTGTAGTACACTTGTCAGTGTGATCCTGAGTACTGAGTGTAGTACACTTGTCATTGTGATCCTTGAGTACTGAGTGTAGTACACTTGTCAGTGTGATCCCTGAGTACTGAGTGTAGTACACTTGTCAGTGTGATCCCTGAGTACTGAGTGTAGTACACTTGTCAGTGTGATCCTTGAGTACTGAGTGTAGTACACTTGTCAGTGTGATCTTGAGTACTGAGTGTAGAACACTGTCAGTGATCCCTAGTACTGAGTGTAGTACACTTGTCAGTGTGATCCTTGAGTACTGAGTGTAGTACACTTGTCAGTGTGATCCCTGAGTACTGAGTGTAGTACACTTGTCAGTGTGATCCTTGAGTACTGAGTGTACAAACATACACACAAGTCATTGAAAACAATAATGAGAACTCAGTGGTGAGAACAACAGTGCAAGAAACTGCTGCCTCAGGTACATGATTGTTACTTAGTGATCTACAAGCTGACACTGATGGCTGGCTTAAGCTGCTACGTGCCACGATGACACGGAGGTGATTAACATATGAAGATAAATAGCATCGGACTGAATAAGTTTCTGTATTAAACATGGAGCGACCCTGCACTGAACGTCATCAATAATGTGTTAAAATACAAGGGCGGCGGCGGCTCAGTATTCTGTGAGTGTCTGGTCAAGCATGTGAGAGAACTATTTACAAATTAGACACCATAAACATAAGTCAAATAGCTTTATTATTCAACACATATCCATCTCCTGGGCGGGGATCAAAGGATCACAGAGGCACAGTGCTCAAAACACAAGCTTTCTTATCTCGTCTCAGCTATCATCATGACGCTGATAAAGAAGGTATGTCTGCTAGTGACGTGGGGTGGAGTTACTAAAAGTATTAGTCAGAGGGCTGAAGAAGGGTTGTTGAGGTGGTTTGGTCATTTAGAAAGAATGGAACAAAGTAGAAGGACTTGGAGAGCGTATAAAACTGTTGGGGAAGGAAGGCGGGGTAGGGGTCGTCCCCGAAAAAGTTGGAGGGAGTAAAGGAGGTTTTGTGGGCGAGGGGCTTGGACTTCTAGCAAGCGTGTGTGAGCGTGTTAGGAGTGAATGGAGACGAATATTTTTGGGATCTGACGAGCTGTTGGAGTGTGAGGAGGGTAATATTTTGTGAAGGGATTCAGGGAAACCAGTTAGCCGGACTTGAGTCCTGGAAATGGAAAGTACAATGCCTGCACTTTTAAGGAGGAGTTTGGGACATTGGCAGTTTGGAGGGACTTCTAAACTGTCGTATCTGAGCGCCTCTGCAAAGACAATGATTATGTATGAGTGAGGTGAAAGTGTTGAATGATGATGAAAGTATTTTCTTTCTTTTTGGGTCACCTTGGTGGGAGACGGCCTACGTGTTAAATATATATATATATATATATATATATATATATATATATATATATATATATATATATATATATATATATATATATATATATATATATATATATATATATATATATATATTATATATATAGTCAGTAAATCAGTATTACATCATGAGTTAATGATAAGAATATGAAGAGTGTTCCTCTGGCGTCTTCCATACATTGTCCTGCGTAAACACAAAAAAAATACCTATACGTTGATAATACAACTGATGTAGCACCAGCAATAGTTCCTTACATGTATGTAGACGGTACTGTGTGTGTGTGTGTGTGAATTTCAACCGTCATGTTTGTATGTTACTATTATAACAACAAAAACACCGTATACATTAATTTGTGCTTTACCAAAACTAATCCAGTGACCTGTTTTCTCTCTCTTCTCTCTCTCTCTCTCTCTCTCTCTCGTCTCTCGTCTCTCTCTCTCTCTCTCTCTCTCTCTCTCTCTCTCTCTCTTCTCTCTCTCTCTCTCTTCTCTCTCTCTCTCTCTCTCTTCTCTCAGAAAGTCTTGCTCTGCCCCGCTTGTATCACTCTGGTTTAGTTAGTATTTAGTACTAACTGGTGTACCACTGGTGTGCCACTGGTGTACCACTGGTGTACCACTGGTGTACCACTGGTGTGCCACTGGTGTGCCACTGGTGTACCACTGGTGTACCACTGGTGTACCACTGGTGTACCACTGGTGTGCCACTGGTGTACCACTGGTTAGCTTTATGATAGTGTGGTTGTCGTAAGGTTAGTGGTACATATATCACACTAATAAAGTAGTTTTAAAGTGTCCAGAAACTATTCTCATAATAAATCTGCATTGTTTACACTATGTAATTATCATATATAACAGTGTAGCAGAACACTGCTGGTGTTCCCTGTGGGCGAAATGTCCAGTAGAGTACATAAATCTCTGCTTAACTGCTAATCTTTACCGTGGCAGAGCGATGTACAGTATTACTAATGTACAGTGACACAGTGAAGTACACTGACAGTGATGTACAGTGACACAGTGAAGTACACTGACAGTGAAGTACACTGACAGTGATGTACAGTGACACAGGGATGTACAGTGACACAGTGATGTACAGTGACAGTGATGTACAATGACAGTGATGTACAGTGACAGTGATGTACAGTGACAGTGATGTAGTGACAGTGATGTACAGTGATGTGACAGTGATGTACAGTGACAGTGATGTACAGTGACAGTGATGTACAGTGATACAGTGATGTACAGTGACAGTGATGTACAGTGACACAGTGATGTACAGTAGTGAGCGAGTGATGTACAGTGATGTTACATGACAGTGTTGTAACATGTGTCTACAGTGATGTACAGTGACAGGGAAAGGACCTGGAGAGGAAACGTTTGCCACATACAGACTGTCTTGTCCAACTCATGGCCTCATTTCCACTACTCAACCCGGAAAAACCTGGAGAGCGAAACTGTGACACAGAAATGTCACAGTAGTGCGCAGTGCCTTTCCTAACTCACCTCTTCAAAAACCAATGTATCAGAAAAAGTAGCCTTCATCATCTTGGCCGTAAAAAAAAAATGTTGAAAAAAGTATATTGTAATACGATAGAACACAAAGTTATTTAAAAAACTTGGGGGCAATATTTTCGATGTAGTGCAGGAGGTTATGACCATTGTGGCTCACTTAATTCCCCGGACGAGGGACTGATGATTATTGTTGTGGGAAGACTTGGGGACATGACCACGCAGTACCCCTACAGTTAATAGTGTATTAAATGCATTATTAATACCCATTCCCCATTTTACCCATGAGGTCATTGAGTCTTGACGTTGGTAAATATTGTTATATTTGTGAAGGATATATCGAGAGAGAGAGAGAGAGAGAGTAGGAAACTAAAGCCAAGTGTGTCATAATATTTAAGATCGCTCTGCTGGTAAATTCTAACCACTCTGGTCAGGCTGTGACGGCCAGTTTTTAGGGGAGAAATTACTTTCAGAATTGATTTGTAGAGTCGAGGGATTAGCGGCCTTGGTCAGTGACTTATTTTCACAAGTTGTTTTTCTTTTTCATTTGGGGGGGGGGGGTGAGGAGGAGGGGTTGTTGACATTAAGTACACGAGTACCTTTTATCCGACCCTTGTCCTTGAAGACATCCAGCGGGTACTGGACTTTTCTTGTGCGGGTACTGGACTTTTGTGCGGGTACTGGACTTTCTCACACAGGTACTGGACTTTCCTCACACAGGTACTGGACTTTCCTCACACAGGTACTGGACTTTCCTCACACAGGTACTGGACTTTCCTCACACAGGTACTGGACTTTCCTCACACAGGTACTGGACTTTCCTCACAGGTACTGACTTCTCCACGGTCTGGACTCCTCCACAGGTACTGGACTTCTCACACAGCTATGTTCCAACACATCTGGAGTTTTCCACTTCATTCCTTCCACTGGATGCGACCCACGAAGTGCTAACTCCCAAGTGACCACAGAAGTGGAAGAGAAGGAGAGTAAACAGCCCTTGTATCCTTCCTACCATGGGACTGTGACTGTAATGCCCAGTGATACTCACTAAATCAAATTCTCTCAGTAGCAGAGCTTGCAGCTTCTAGCATGGTTGCAGCTTCTAGCATGGTTGCACGCTAGCTGGTTGCATACACTTCCTGGGTGGGACTGTCTCAGCTGGATTGTTTGTCAACTGGGTTTCAGCAGGTCTCGTCTCTGCTGAAAGGATGTCCCACATGCGGGTGCCACTGGTGTGCCAATGGTGTGCCACTGGTGTGCCACCAGTGTACCACTGGTGTACCACTGGTGTGCCATTGGTGTGTCACTGGTGTGCCATTAGTGTGCCACTGGTGTGCCAGTGGTGTGCCGCTGGCGGGCCACTGGTGTGCCACTAGTGTACCACTGGTGTACCACTGGTGTCACTGGTGTGCCACTGGTGTGCCACTAGTGTGCCACTGGTGTACCACTGGTGTACCACTGGTGTACCACTGGTGTACCACTGGTGTGCCACTAGTGTACCACTGGTGTACCACTGGTGTACCACTGGTGTACCACTTCAGCTTGTTGGATCCATTAGAAGACAAGATGGTTGGCAGGGTAATCTGAGAGGCTGTACTGATGCCAAGTCCGCCTGATTTGACTGGAAGAGTGGCTTTCTCCCACTGTGATGATAATAATAATAATAATAATAATAATAATAATAATAATAATAATAATAATAATATATTATTATTATTATTATTATTATTATCTTTATTTCTACATGTACAACGTATACAGACCATAGCTAACATCAATGATATACTACTTATGCAGAACATTTCGGGCAAATTAGGTCAATTTTGTCCCCAGGATGCGACCCACATCAGTCGACTAACACCCAGGTACCTATTTTACTGACAGGCGAACATGGACAGCAGGTGTCTTAAGGAAACACATCCTAATGTTTCCACCCGTAACGGGGATCGAACCACGGACCTCAATGTGTGAGCTGTGTGCGCCAGCAATCGAACTACGGGACACATTCAGAGAAAAGTTGAAGACGTTCTCTAGGATGGTGATTACGAGGAAGTCACTCAGTGTTCTCAGAGTTTGGAACTGTAAGAGGATGGACAGCGTTGTAAAAACCGCTTGAGCTTCAGGAGTGTTGGGCTACCTGGTGACGACCAGCAAGAATGCAGAATGGGCATTATTATCGCTGGTCCGGGTTTACATCATCCGCTTTAACGTTGAGATTTTTGGTATTTCCCCAAGATCCCACCAGTGGCATTGTAACCCATTGGTAGAGCGAGGAGAGTGCAAGTAGTGGCATTGTAACCCATTGGTAGAGCGAGGAGAGTACAAGTAGTGGCATTGTAACCCATTGGTAGAGCGAGGAGAGTACAAGTAGTGGCATTGTAACCATTGGTAGAGCGAGGAGAGTGCAGGCAATGGGATCAACGACTGTGATGCCTTGCAGGGCAGCTGTGAGTTGCACCAACTGTGTCTGGACGACGCCACTTTACAAACCGAAGGATTCACATAAAATTAATCGTCTGAAACAAATAATAACCGGTATTTATATTTTGTGTATATACACACCTATGTGTATCTGTGTATATTCCCCGAGAGATGTATATTTCAGCGTATATTCACCTGGTATATACCGAGGGAGAGGACACATATATTTTACCATCAGTGTGAGTATTTCTTCTCTAGTGAGTCTGACTCATTACTCACTTTCTCTGCCTCACCATTCACTTTCTCCAGTGGTCAAGCTTGACTCTGACATTGTCTACAAACATTTTTTCCTTTCTATTCGATATTTTCTCGCTGTGAATATTGTATTTCTTGTGTGTTCTAACACACACACACAAAGGTAATATCTTAATATACAATATAAACACAGTAAAAAGTAGTATTGAAAAATACTTCCGTCATGATTGTGATCAGATCTACCTGACTTCATTACCTTTGTAACTTGTTCAGCTATCAAAACTTTGAGGTCCAGTCCCTGGACCCATTATGTACCTCTGTAATCTTTTGACTACCGCCCACAGGATGGGTATCGGGGGCATAATAAAGATATTAAACTGCAACTGCATCTCTCGCTAATTCTCACTGACTGTTCCTTGATAATACGAGAGATGATGTAACCTCTTGGAATATCACTAATTTTCACCGTGGTTATACGGAAAATAACATAAAAACACATTAAAAACACGAATATAAAATATACATAACCTCGGTGTTGACTCACGAGACTATAACCCAGGCGTCTGAAAACCCCAGCCAAGGTGAGGTATTGAATGGACGGTGTGTAACTCACACCTGCGGTTGTCTGTGAGTTGCAGTGAGGTGGTGTGAGTATTCAGGTGGTGTTTCATGCTGTGAATCCTGGTGTTGCGCCGTCATGCCCATGATAGTTCCATCTTGTACTGGTCAAGATGAAGTCAGACTCGGTGGTGCAGTGGTGTGGGGAACTATGCATCTAACTTTGATTCTTGGGTGATGTTATGTTATTATGAATGATAATTTGTATATGTGTATATAACCCAACACGATAACATAAACAAGTCAGACAAGTGACTTACTTCCCTCGGTGTTAGATACCACACGTCTCATTGTGATTTAAACCATCCTTAATTTAGTGTATACATGCATATGTATTGATGACTCACGAAATCGTAATGACACGATTGCAAACAAACCATACCACGGGCGGGGATAGAACCCGCGGTCAGAGAGTCATAAAACTCCAGACCGACGTGGTAGCCACTGGGCCAGCTGGCTACAATAAGATTCATCCAACTAGGTATATTTATGCACCATAGGAAGGTTAGCATAGGTCACAGTGGTGCCTATGTTAACCTTCCTATGGTATATAAATATACCTAGTTGGATGAATCTTATTGTAGCCAGCTGGCCCAGTGGCTAGAGCGTCCGTCTGGAGTTTTATCCCCGCCCGTGGTATGGTTTATGTATTTATGAATATGTATGCAATTTTAATATTAATGTATGTGTTTGTATGAATGAACAAAATAGATATAACGGATCTGAAGTGTGGTAGTTGTATATAACAGACCCAACACTGTCACCCATAGTTAGGTTGATATTACAGTCGGAACAACTCTGACTTGGCTTCAACAGTGGCTCCAGCGGTTCGAGTCCCTGTCCAGTCTTGTATTTATTCAACTACAGTCTTTCATTACGACTTACTTTGACTTTAGAATGTAGCACAGTGCTAGCACATCTAGTGTTCTTGTGTCTAGTTCTAACATTGGACACTTTATTACCACTATTGTCGACTTTATTGGTGTTGAGTCTTTAATATCACTCGCATATTGCTTTTGTAATGCTTGTATTGTGGCACCTGTAGCAGCAACGGCGTGAGGGAAACTTGCCTTCAGCAGTGCCATGGTTATGTCTCTCTCTCTCTCTCTCTCTCTCTCTCTCTCTCTCTCTCTCTCTCTCTCTCTCTCTCTCTCTCTCTCTCTCTCTCTCTCATCCTGATGTAGGACCTATCCAGCGAGTGGGGATAGTTAAGGCACTCTGGAACTATCCCAAACTACTACCAGTGAATAGTCACCTGAGTGCCACTGGGCGCTTGCCTCACAACCCACCGGCACTCTCGGCATAAATAGTGGGATATTCTCCCTTTCGTTCACATTTCCTCTTGTTTCGTCACTGGAAAAGTCAAAATATATCTTGCGGAATATAAACCACTCATAAGAGAGTTTTCTTGGTTTACAATAACTGCTGTGAGGTGAACTGGTCACCACTGCAGCAATTGGATAGTTGATGACAGTCAACTCTGTATGTAATTCCAGCTTTGAGTAACCGAGGGATTTTTTAATGTTTGGTTAAGAAGTGAGGGAGGGGGTGGAGTTGAGAGTGGGGGGGAGGGAGGGATCAGCTGTATTGGTGGTGATGGTAATGCCAGCTGGCTGGGATGGCAGGTGGTGACGGGTGTCTGGCTGCGTGGTGGTGGTGCCAGCTGGCTGGGATGGCAGGTGGTGACGGGTGTCTGGCTGTGGTGGTGGTGCCAGCTGGCTGGGATGGCAGGTGGTGACGGGTGTCTGGCTACGGTGGTGGTGGTGCCAGCTGGCTGGGATGGCAGGTGGTGACGGGTGTCTGGCTGCGGTGGTGGTGGTGGTGGTACCAGCTGGCTGGGATGGCAGGTGGTGACGGGTGTCTGGCCGCGGTGGTGGTGGTGCCAGCTGGCTGGGATGGCAGGTGGTGACGGGTGTCTGGCTGCGGTGGTGGTGGTGGTGGTACCAGCTGGCTGGGATGGCAGGTGGTGACGTGTGTCTGGCTGTGGTTTGGTAAGTGTCTTGGGATTTCCCCTGCCTTCTTCTCCTGCTAATCTGCACTTCTTCTTCTTCTTCTTCCTTCACTCTCCCCTCCTTCTCCAGTCCTCTTAACGTCCCCTCCTTACTAATCTTACCATCATTGGTTTAGCGTCCTGTTCACCACCACACTGAAGGTTACCACCTTGTTAGACAGGTTCCATCCTGGGGACGTGAAGGATGGGGGTGTACACACACACACACACACACACACACACACACACACACACACGGGGGGGGGACGTTCAGAACTATGTTCCTACAAAAACTAGACCACATGTAACTAGTTTTGAGAATCTTTGGTTAATATTCGAGGCCATAGAGCTGGAGGCCAACTCCAACCATACACTAGGCCAATACAATTTAAATGGAACTTAAACGAGCAGAGTAAGAAGAGAAGGAATTGTGGTGTCCCGTATCTCGATTGGTAGCGCACTCAGCTCACACACTGAGGTCCGTGGTTCGATCTCCGGTACGGGTGGAAACATTAGGGCGTATTTCTTTAAGACACCTGCTGTCCTGTTCACCTATCAGTAAAATGGGTACCTGGGTGTTAGTCGACTGGTGTGGGTCGCATCCTGGAACAATATTGACCTAATTTGCCCGAAATGCTCTGCATAACAAGCGGCTTTCTATATAATAGTATGCCATTGATGTCAGCTATGGTCTATGTAAGTTGTACCATGTACTCGTAGAAATAAAGATTATTATTATTATTATTATTGAGCGTGAGTGGAGAGAGCTTAGAGCTGAGGGGAAGCAAGGCAGACACCACCAGCCACTTAATGGAGAAACTGTGTAAGACAGGAAACTGTTGACTGAGGCCCCACACACACCTCCGACATTTGACCAAGAACAGGGAATAAAAGCCCATCAGAGTGCGGACTTGGTCACAAAGTTCCTCAGTTTCATTAGGTTAAGTACCTAGGTACCTATTTACTATTCAGATAAGCACGAGCAGCTGGTGTGGGGGTGAAGAATTAAGTCACAATACCGTAACTAACCCATCATATAACTAAGCCCCCGCGTCATGAAACACTTGGTCTGTCTCCTGACAAATCTCACCTAACCTAACCCGAAACAATACAGAACCCCCCACATAAGAGACTGAAACTTATGACGACGTTTCGGTCCCAATAGGACTATTAACTAGCCACAGAGAAACAGGAAGAGGGGGTGCCAGGGGACTAGCAACAGATATCAGGAACTTATTCATCTTAAGTTTTCCCTGCGACGGGATTCGAACTTAAGAGTTTCTTGGTCTAAATATTGAAGTTATTCTAATATATGACATAACTAAAGATACTGTCGCAGTATAATCACATGGATGCGCTAAACTCACGGGAGTCATACAGCGCCTGTGGAACGAGAGGCAATCAGGATAGATCCTAGTAAGAAGGACAGGTAAGTCTAATTTCTAGGATCAAAATCCCTACCTTCGACATCAAGGCACCCCCCACCCCTTTGAACGGAGACATGGGGGATGGGGAATGTGAACGTGGGGAATGGGGGGAATTAGTGATAGACATGTCCTTCCGGACGAAAAACCCATATCACAAAAAGAATTTCTGGCCTCCTGCTTCTAACTCTCCAGCCTCTGGTGCTAAAAAAATCAATGCTTTGTCAATTCTTGAAGGTATTGGTGTGTCCTTGATGCCGATGACGGGCTCTTGATCCAGAGAACTGAAGTTACCCTCTCCTTTCTTGGGTCGAACCTTACTGTTTCCCATTCCCCAGGTCAGATACTCTGACCATCCAGATATTTGACCATCCAGATACTCTGACCATCAAGGCACTCTGACCATCAAGGCACTCTGACCATCAAGGCACTCTGACCATCAAGGCACTCTGACTATCAAGGCACTCTGACCATCAAGGCACTGTGACCATAAAGGCACTGTGACCATCAAGGCACTCTGACCATCAAGACACTCTGACCATCAAGGCACTCTGACCATCCAGATATTCTGACCATCCAGATACTCTGACCATCAAGGCACTCTGACCATCAAGCCACTCTCTCCATCAAGGCACTCTGACCATCAAGGCACTCTCTCCATCAAGGCACTCTGACCATCAAGGCACTCTGACCATCAAGGCACTCTCTCCATCAAGGCACTCTGACCATCAAGGCACTCTGACCATCAAGGCACCCACCATAACTAACATGTCAAATATTCTTCTACCTGGGGACAAAGATTTCAACACTGACGTGAAAGCTTTCTGAAAATGTTGCGTTATTGTACAACCTTCTGGCTGTGAGGTGGCTTGGGGTGGCTTGTGCGTCAGGTGGCTTGGGGTGGCTTGTGCGTCAGGTGGCTTAGGGGTGTCCTGTCCATCAGGTGGCTTGGGGTGGCTTGTGCGTTAGGTGGCTTGGGGGTGTCTTGTGCGTCAGGTGGCTTGGGTGGCTTGCCCGTCAGGTGGCTTGGTCAGGAGCGTAATGCTGTTTCTAAGACGGAGTGACCAACCCAGCAGTTTGGCTGCTGTCTGACTCAAGACGTGTGTGCATGGTTTCAGACACTGAGTATCAACATACCCGTCCAGCAGACAGTGCGGGTATCAACATACCCGTCCAGCAACAGTGCGGGTATCAACATACCCGTCCAGCAGACAGTGCGGGTATCAACATACCCGTCCAGCAGACAGTGCGGGTATCAACATACCCGTCCAGCAACAGTGCGGGTATCAACATACCCGTCCAGCAAACAGTGCGGGTATCAACATACCCGTTCAACAAACAGTGCGGGTATCAACATACCCGTCCAGCAGACAGTGCGGGTATCAACATACCCGTCCAGCAGACAGTGCGGGTATCAACATACCCGTCCAGCAGACAGTGTGGGTATCAACATACCCGTCCAGCAGACAGTGTGGCTGCTGGCAACTTGTTAATGTATGACTTGCAGTGTGGCTGCTGCCTGCGGCCTCCCAGCTGCTGCCATCTGCCTGCTACTATCAACTTTTCAAGACTATCCACTGTACTATCCATAATAAGGCTCCTCCACCTCTACACTAACAATCATTGTTAAGGGACACGTTAGTTCCCCTGTTTTCTAATATATTATTATTTCCCAATAATTTACTTTGTCCATAATTATCGCATTTGCTTTGCTTTCGTAAGGTGAAGTCCAGGATCTCTTCTTAATTCATGGTAGAGCTTAGCAAATCTTTGATGACAATTGTGTTGTAGAGGTGTGAGCTTGCTCACACCTCTGCAACACAATTGTCATCAGAGATTTGTTAAGTATACCATGAATTAGGGAAAGATCCTGGACTTCACCTTAGGAAAGGAGACAAAGAAATGCGATTGTAATTATGGACACGGTAGATTCTATAGGGGAAAAATAAACATGATATTAGGAGACAGGGAAACTCAGGCGCCTCATAAGTCCCTTGAAGGAGCATTGATATAAATATTCAGTCCTTGTAGGAGGAGCCTGCCAGGACTGCAAGCAACTGTACAAACATAGCACACACTGGCAGAAGTCTGAGGACAATCCCAGAGTACACAATATTTATATTTTGTACTCTGGGATTGCCCTCAGACTTCCTCCAGCGTGTACTTTGTTCTTACAGTTGCTTACAGTCCTGGCAAGCTCTTCCTTCCGCCACTTTTGAGAGGAATCTGTCGACTGGGGGCTCAAGATAACGCACATCTCGCTCATAGGCACCTGTCTGTAGGTGCTCCTGTCGCTCCCCCTTCCCCTCCTCCCCCGGGGTGTACCTTGTGACGTACCCTGACTCAGGAACACATTTTAGCAGTTTGTACTCGGCTTTGGTTTTTCCGCCTTCGTCATGGTTTTCATAATTACCGAGTGCCTGTGGGAACCTCGGAGAACTTTAAGCGAATCTTTTGGGGTTTATAACGTCACCGTTTAATTGATTCTTGTAATTTTTAACTTTGGTATGATGGTGTTTATGTTGGGTGATTATATTTCTTGTTATTTTTTTGGGATTCTTGTTTTGTTTTGAAAGCATTCTTAGTTATTGGTATGGAAGTGAAACGTAGTCTTAATAGCCCTCTTAGAGTGGCTGCGAGGGTTATTAAGACTACCATGGTAACCCTCCTGAGTGACCATGGTAACTCTTCTGAGTGATTCTGTGTTAGTTTCCAGGAAGTTAGTGCCACTCTGTTGCAAGGTGACTGCTCAAGTCATTACAACAATGGTCACTATCAACACTCCCTCATAAATGTAAGAATTTCCTTCTTACTCTTTTCCCCTCACTTGTCAGTGCTATTACAGATCTTATTGACGTATATGAAGAGAATCGATGCCAGGGGTGAGCCCTGAGGCACGCCACCAGTAACAACCTGGCAGTTACGATGCACTGTGGACACACAACCAGTTCTCGAGTGCTTATTGTCTATCATGCGGACTATCCAAGACATTTATTTAGTTCGGTGTTTGTTAGACGTGCGGGCGAGGAAGGTAGAGAAGACGTGTAAACAATACGGTAGGTGGCGAGGGAAAGATGGAGTGGCAGTCATAGTATTGATGGACGTTTTGACCGTATTGTGACTCTTTATTCTCTAAATTTTTCCATACCTTGTTATTACGAACACAGGTGTAGCCTGGTGGTCTGTGCACCTGTTGGTACTTGTGTCAGAAGCTGAAGTCCACCCTCCTTCCTCTTGTTGATGTCATCATACAGCATTCTCTCTCTCTCCTCGCTTCCTTGGTGACTCTCCTAAAGTTCTGACACTACTTGCTTCTCTGGGTCCTTGGCAAAACTTACAAATGAAAATTACAGTTATCAACATGAAGCAGAATTTCAGATGCAGTCATTCAGTTAAAATTCTTTGTCGGACAAGGAAAAATTTCTTTGACCGGGGCACAGCTTGCTGCTGAGGGAGACAGAAGGGTGGGAGGACTTTTACATTGTCCTGAGATGTATTTTAATGAATTTATTATGCTAAGAGGTTAAATATTCACCCATGGATTTACTTAGAGCACCTTGATTGGAAAAGTTTATCTTCTTGGACTGAAACATTTTCAGAAAGTGAATAAATACATTTGTGTCCATTGCCCTCAAGTTGTGGGCGGTCACTTGCCTTCTTACTAATGTTTAGTACAAGAGTTTCAGTTGTTCCTATCTCATGTGTTAACAGTTAATGTTTCTCACACAGGTCACGAGAAGTGTCCCTTCCACTTCGACCTTGAGCTGGACCACAAGCCACCCACCCGTGAAGACATCATCCCAGAGCTGGCTGATAGCTACCGCTCTCTCCTCAAGGGTCTGGGCGAGAACCCTGAGAGGGAGGGCCTCCTTAAGACCCCTGTCAGGGCCGCCAAGGCCATGCTGTACTTCACTAAAGGCTACGACCAGACCATCGAAGGTAGGTGATATAAGGTCTGACCACCAGATTAAAGTATAAAGCAAATTCTATATTCAAACGTTGTCAAGGTAACCAAGATATGGAAGGTGGAAACCATTTAGGTCCACGACCAGACTACTGAACCTGTCAGATAGCCGATTAAACTATAGAAAGTAGTAGCAAAGAGAGAGACAACATGCAAGCAATTAGGACATGTTGGAAAGATCCCAGGACCGAAATATTTCCCCAAAAAACTAAAGTCCTAGTGTTTGTATCTTCTCTTTTCAACCATTTGTCGGGATCACCTCCCATTTTTACCACTATGCCAAATTTGTTATCTAGGATAAGAAAAATGCATTTGTTGCCAGGAAACTTTTATTACTCCAACATAAGTTTCATTCAGTGCTGAACTTCATCAAATATACACAAATAATTCTCACATAGAGATGAGTTTACGACGACGTTTCGGTCCGATTTGGACCAGTCACAACACAGAGTTCATGTTGGGTCGCCAGGACGGGTCCTGACCCGGGTCTTCTCATGCGGTGACCCGACAGTGGCTCCCGAAGGAGGGTCAGAGTTTGTACAGTGATGTACCGTTTACAGCCCTATAGCGGGGCAGCCCTAAGACAAGGGCACGATGACTTTCTCAACTCCATATGAGCCATTCTTGGCACTCAGTCCGCAGCCTGAGTGCCAGAGTGACTCAGGAGATTCTCTGGAAGTGTGTTGAACACCTGACGTCTGAGAGGACATAACAGTGAGGGAACCAGCATATATAAGCGAGAGGGACAGAGACGAGACCAAGAGAGGAAGAAAAAGAAGCAGTGGTATGGCTGGTAGTGGTAGTAGAAAGTAGGGAGAGTAGTTTTAGTGACAAGGAGATAGACAGGGGAGTGAAGGGAGGCAACAGTTTCTTGAATCAGAAATCTCTACTCTCGTAGTTCGTTCTCTCGTCTTGGTTATCCTTCAGAGTTCATGAACAATTGTCTTATCACCTGCTAAACCGACTTGATTCTTTCCCAGACTATCTTCTTGTGTGTCATCTCTTATTCTCTTGTTACTATAAATACCTACGAAGACATGAGACTGAGCACTAAACCCGCATGTTCCAGGAACCTAGGTACAAAAAAAATAGGTTAGATAAAAAAATCTGAGGTCAGTTTTGGCAGGTAAAAAAAGATTATGGGGCAAAAAGCGATGGAAAAAAGCATGGTCAGAATTCACAAAAAAAGTCGATTGCCTTTTATTGGACATAATGTCTGTCAACCTGACCTAATTACCTGGCTTAACCAATTACCTAGCTTAACCTAATTATCTAGCTTAACCTAATCAAGCCTAAGTTAACTTAATTTAATGTAAGATTTTGATGGGATTTTTAACCAGGGGTAGGGAGGTTTAGCCACCCTGCATAACCCTGGGTAGGGAGGGTTACCCACCCTGTATAACCCTGGGTAGGGAGGGTTAGCCACCCTGGATAACCCTGGGAAGGAAGGGTTAGCCACCCTGTATAACTCGGGGAAGGAAGGGTTAGCCACCCTGATAACCCTGAGGTATGAGGGTTACCACCCTGATAACCCAGGGTAGGGAGGGTTAGCCACCCTGGATAACCCGGGGTAGGAAGGGTTAGCCACCCTGGATAACCCGGGGTAGGGAGGTTAGCCACCCTGGATAACCCAGGGTAGGGAGGGTTAGCCACCCTGGATAACCCGGGGTAGGGAGGGTTAGCCACCCTGGATAACCCGGTAGGGGGTTACACGGAAACCAGAGGGGTTAGCCACCGAAACCCGTGGAGGGTACCACCTGGCGGGTAGGAAGGTTAGCCACCCTGGATAACCCGGGGTAGGAAGGGTTAGCCACCCTGGATAACCCGGGGTAGGGAGGGTTAGTCACCCAGAATAACCCAGCAAAGTCAGTGCGTCATCGAGGACTGTCTGTCTTATTTCCATTGTGGGCCTTCAGTCTTGTCCCCCAGGATGCGACCCACTCCTGTCGACTAACACCCAGGTACCTACTTACTGCTAGGTGAACAGGGACAGCAGGTACATGTTCATGTTTCATCCGTGCCGGGGATCGATCACCAGTCCCTCTGTGTGTGATCTGAGGACGCTATCAACTGCATTTTTTTACCTGTGTGACTGTCAGCTTACTTTAATGATAGGCTGGGTCCAGTCACCAGCACTGGACCAGTCACCAGTCTCCAGAACTGGTCCACTCACCAGTACTGGTCCAGTCACCAGCACTGGTCCAGTCACCAGCACTGTACCAGTCACCAGCACTGGACCAGTCACCAGTCTCCAGAACTGGTCCACTCACCAGTACTGGTCCAGTCACCAGCACTGGTCCAGTCACCAGCACTGGACCAGTCACCAGTCTCCAGAACTGGTCCACTCACCAGTACTGGTCCAGTCACCAGCACTGGTCCAGTCACCAGCACTGGACCAGTCACCAGCACTGGACCAGTCTCCAGAACTGGTCCACTCACCAGTACTGGTCCAGTCACCAGCACTGATCCAGTCACCAGCACTGGTTCAGTCACCAGCACTGGTCCACTCACCAGTACTGGTCCAGTCACCAGCACTGGTCCAGTCACCAGCACTGGTCCAGTCACCAACACTGGACCAGTCTCCAGCACTGGTCCACCCACCAGTACTAGTCCAGTCACCAGCACTGGTTCAGTCACCAGCACTGGTTCAGTCACCAGCACTGGTCCACTCACCAGTACTGGTCGTCACCAGCACTGGTCCAGTCACCAGC
Source organism: Cherax destructor (assembly GCA_009830355.1). NCBI lineage: Eukaryota > Metazoa > Arthropoda > Malacostraca > Decapoda > Parastacidae > Cherax > Cherax destructor. The sequence goes on from WNWK01000464.1 coordinate 359,236, forward strand.
ACTGGTCCAGTCACCAGCACTGGTCCAGTCACCAGCACTGGTCCAGTCACCAGCACTGGTCCAGTCACCAGCACTGGTCCAGTCACCAGCACTGGTCCAGTCACCAGCACTGGTCCAGTCACCAGCACTGGTCCAGTCACCAGCACTGGACCAGTCATCAGCTGTTACAATTTAGTTACACTTCTCTCCGCTCCTCTCTGAACTTCTGCCTTATTTACTAACTTGAGAAACCTTGCGCATTAAGCGAAACGTCGCAGCATACGACGTATCCATCCTCAAGTGCCTTGTTTAGTCACACCCCAGTGCCATGATCACGGGACTGAAGTCACCAGTTGTGTCACCAGGCAGTCGTTGCTGTATTCCAAATATTTGTTCGTGTAAACAGGTCATTGTTACTGTAACTTAGCTGACTGTTGGGCCAAGTTCCTGGACTCGTTGAGCGTCTTAAAATCTTTTGAGTACCGGTACGACTATAGGATGGTCATAGGGGGGAGGGAATTATTAGAGCTATCAAACTGAAACTTGACTAATTTATTGTGTTGGGGTAACATCATGAAACTTACATATAAACACTAAACATCGAGCCAGGTTTACCTGGAGAGGGTTTCGGGGGGTCAGCGCCCCCGCGGCCCGGTCTGAGATCAGGCCTCAAGGTATTCGATGATTGTTGTTGGCAAGAACAATCCTGTCACTGACTCTCTCTCTCTCAGATGTGATGAACGACGCGGTGTTCAACGAGGACCACGATGACCTTGTTATCGTCAAGGACATAGAGATGTTCTCCATCTGTGAGCATCACCTGGTACCTTTCTGGGGGAAGGTATCTGTGGGTTACCTGCCCAACAAGAAGATACTCGGCCTCTCCAAGGTGGCCAGGTAAACTTCCTTGTATGTTCTTCGATGTTTTATTCGCCCTGAATCACCATTACAATTACTGGTAAAAAGAAGACATAGAAGCAAGCCTTTATTACAACGTTTCGCCCAGTGTGACTTTATTACACTGGGTGGCGGCTCTGCATACAGTTTCACTCATCTACACCCGTAGTTCCAAACCCAATTCTTTCCTATATCCTCTCTAAATCTTAATCCAACTTGAAGTCAATGCCTAGTGCTTTCCTGAGCAGATAACATTTGCATCCTATTTATTTCCGTATTCAATCCTGTCTTCACCTTTATACTTTAATAATATCTCTCCTCATTATACGTATGGGTTCAGGGCTCTCAAACTATCTAGTTGGCTGAATCTTATTGAAGCTAGCTGACCCAGTGGCTAACGCGACGGTCTGGAGTGTTGAGACTCTCTGATCGCGGCTTCTAACCCCACCCGTGGTATGGTTTATCTTCGTATTAAGAGTCCCCTGACTGAGCATTAATTTTAGCATCTCCACTACGTCTTACAATGCATTTAGGTGTATCCTGTAGTCTGGAGGCCAGAACTGCGCTTCATAACCTAACTGAGACCTTCCTAACGAGGTACTGAACTGCAGATTGATCTTTGTACTCTTGCTACTCTAAGTACCAAGTATGGGGAGTCACAGCCTCCGAGAGGTAAACAATGATGGTTCTAGGAACCCAGAAGCTACTGCATTACTTATACTTACGTGTACTTTCTTACTAGAAATCTAAGCAGTTTGTTAGCGTATTAAAAATACTTAGGCACTTCAGTCATGACTTAATATTTCTGCTTTCCATTACTCCCTAGACCTTTGAATATTATGATAAAACTAAATCAACAGAATTTAGCTAAAAAAAAATGTTGATTTAATTGAGGTTGGGTGAGGTTTCTAAGTTACTTTTGGTCAAAAAAATCTTTATATCATTGTCAATTAAAAAAATAATAAATGCCAGGGTTATTTTCATTCCAGATGACTTAGACTTTGCCTTTTCCGCCTTGAAAAGCATCTGCTATTTTCCCGATCACATCAGCAATTGATCCAAATAATCTTAAAGTTCAATGGCATCTTACTCTGAATTTATTTATATGTCTACTTTTGTGTTAAAGGAGATTTATTTTCGTCACAGGGTTACTCAGTGCGTGGTGTAGACAGTATGGCGCGACCAGTGTCTAAGAACACGGTGAGATTACATAGATCATTACAGCAGCCACCACTAGCTTACCCATTTTAGACTCAGTGGTGTGAAGATGTTTGTGGATCAGTAGGTAGCGGGCTCAGCTCTCACAGTGATGGACCGAGGTTCGGTCCCCGGAAGAGTGGAAACTTTGGCCATGTGTCTTGACACCTGCTGCCCCTGTGCACCTGGCAGTAAGTAGGTACCTGAGTGTTAGACAACTGGTGTGGGATAGCATCCTGGGGAAAAGAATTAAAAGACTGAAGGAAGAACATGGGACTACTGGCCCTTGCTAGGCAGGTTCAACTCTCCCCTCCCTCACTCGTGTGCCTGTTCATCCTCAACCTGTTTTTAAAGGTAGTTTTAAGTTATCTCTGGTTATTGTCTGGCTTACTAACCCTCCATGATAATTGGAACAAAATCTAAGTGTAAGAGGCAGTAGGTGGCTGCACTGTGACAATGTTGGTAAATGGTTTAGAGAATCGACAAGTTGATAAATTAGACACATGTGCAGCACTCGGGTATTTTTTATTGAGGAAATGTTTCAAGGTGACAATGTGAGGTCACCTGTCAGCAGGAGTCAGGTGACCTCAGGGTAGACGTGAGGTGTGACCCTCGGTCTAGCATTGCTTCTCACTCCATCAACTCATCAGGTTAAAATAACTTCACCACATTCAAGGTTCAATGAGAAGTCGTGGACAAAATGGAAGTTAGAGTGCGGGGTCGTGAAGGTTAGAGTGCGGGGTCGTGAAGGTTAGAGTGCGGGGTCGTGAAGGTTAGAGTGCGGGGTCGTGAAGGTTAGAGTGCGGGGTCGTGAAGGTTAGAGTGCGGGGTCGAACTACGACCAACATTCGCCTCACGAAAGTGACCTAGGGACAGTAAATAAGTTGGCATCACCGTATTCTGAAGGGAGATACGCGCAAATATTTTGTTTTAATGTCACCGCGACAGGAAGATATATTAAAAACACAAGTCATACATCAGAGTATTATCAGGTATCCCTGAAGGAGGATCTCTAAGCGACTGTCTGAAACCTATTTCCCTTCTTCCTACTTTTCGATGTTATTTCACCCATAGTTGGAGAACGCCTCATTAAATCGAAATCAAAATTTCAACGCTTGTGTGCGGTAGGCGCTGGACACACACCTAAAGTGAGCACCTGACCAGCCGGGCTGTACTTCGTACGTCGGTTTACTGGCCCATGCGAGGCAGGTCCAAATCCCCTGCCGGCCAAGCTAGTCAGGTCCGAGTCACGCCCACTTAAGAAGGAAGGAGCATTGCATCAGACCCATTAGCACAAGCTAGTCAGGTCCAACTCACACCCACTCGTGTATTTATCTAACTTATTTTTAAAACTACACAAAGTTTTAGCTTGAACAACAATACTAGGAGTTTATATCCACAACTCTATTACCAAACCAGTGCCTTCCTATACCTTTTCTCAATCTTAATTTTTCCAACTTGAAACCATTGCTGCGAGTCCTGTCTTGGCTAGAATTTTAGCATGTTATTTACGTTCCTTTATTTATTCCCGTTTTCCATTTTCTCAATCGTATATCCCCTAATTCTACGCCTTTCTAGAGAGTGCAGATTCAGGGCCACAGACTATCCTCATAGGAAAGATTTCTGATACATGAGATCATCTTTGTCGTCCTCCTTTGTACGTTTTCCAGCGCATTTTTATCCGTTTTGTAATACGGCGACCAGAACTGTGCAGCATAATATAAATGAGGCCTAACCAACGATATATAGAGTTGAAGAACAACCTGAGGATCCTGTTATTTATATTTCTTGATATGAAGCCAATAACTCTATTCGCTTTATTTCGAACACTTAAGTAAGTTTATTCAGGTATACACAAATACAGTTACATAGATTATCATACATAGCAGCATATGTGTAGAGAACCCAGGATAACCCAAAAAGTCAGCCTAAGTGACTTATTTCCATTGGGGTTCTTACACACTGTTGTTTCGGCTTTAGATTACTGCTAACCAGATCTCCCAAACCTTTTTCGTAATCAGAGATATTAAAATCTACATTATTTAGTTTATAAGTATCATGGTTATTTACCTTTCCAAAGTTTAGAACTCTGCATTTGTCTATGTTAAACTGCATCTGCCGCTTCTCCGACCACTGCACCAGTCTGTTCAGATCTTCCTGCAGCGTTCTAGTGTCCTCGTCAGAATGAATTCGACGGCCTATTTTGGTGTTATCGGCAAACTTAGGTCGCTATTTATACCCTCATCTATGTCGTCTATGTAAATTGTGAACAACAAGGGGCCCAACACTGATTCCTGTGGAACACCGCTTGTGACGCTTACCACTTTGATTTCTCCCCGTTTATGCAAACTCTCTGTTGCCCATCTGTCAGCCAGAATCTATCCAGGAAAACATTCGTAAGGCAGGGACTAAGTAAGTAAGTTTATTCAGGAATACACAAATACATTTACATACATTATCATACATAGCAGCATATGTGTAGAGAACCTAGGATAACCCAAAAAAGTCAGACAGAGTGACGCCCCTTTGTAAAACCGTGCTGAGATTCATACGCACATGTATATATATGAGTGTGCACAAACATACATAAATTAGTACGTACAAACATACATACACATATACATGATGCAAAAATTGCGAACAAACGATACAAGATGCAAAACAACCACTTGGGGAGTTGAATAATAGTTCTAAGCCTTTCGTGTTGCAATCAACACATCAGGAGCATGAAATGTTGCAGAAAAGAGGAGATCCAGGCAAACAAGATCACAGGAAGTACCTTTGCTCTTCATCCTGGAATCCCTCCCTCTCACTATCCCCCCAAAACAAAAACATTTACATTGAAAAACTTTGCTCTTACACAAGACGAAGTTTTAAATTTGCGTCTTCCCGCTTTCTTCCAGTATCAGGATGTAATGTTATATATTCCGAGGAAAAAAAATTCCCTCGTTATGCAACGCATTTCCGGAATCAATTCCTTTGGGGTTTTGATGAAAAATTCTCGATAAAACAAGTTTGGATTGAGGAAGTTGACGTTTTGTTGAAAATGGTGAAAAATATGGACAAGTTGAAGATTTTGACACTTGTGTAGCACTTGGGTATTTTTATTGTTGAAACTTATCGCCTATACAGTAGACTTCTTCAGTCAAATACAGAGGCAGCAAGTGTAGTAGAAAAATAATGATGTAATCAGTCCATCAACCTTGACGAAATAGTATTTGGGGTGGTCAGTCCCCTTTCCCCCAATGACTGTTACATAAGTGTCGTAACTGCTGCATAACTGTCGTAACTGTTGTATAAGAGTCGTAATCTTCGACTTATCGTTTTATTGAGACGTAAAACAACCTTCATCATCAAGGTCACCTGTATTATATAAGTAACTCTTTACTGTTTTCTTCCATAGTAATTTATGTGTAAATTATCCTAATATACAAACTGGAGAATGATAGAGTTTCTTGCTCACACACACACACATACACACACACACACTGTACACCGTGTACGTCAGGCCCATACTAGAATATGCAGCACCAGTCTGGAACCCACACCTGGTCAAGCATAAAGAAACCAGAGAAAGTGCAAGGTTTGCGACAAAGGGTAGTTCCACAACTCAGGGGTCTGTCCTATGAAGAAAGGTTGAGGAAATAGGACTAACAACACTGAGGAAAGAAGGGTCAGAGGAGACATGATAACGACATACAAAATACTGCGGGAATCGACAAGGTAGACAGTGACAGGATGTTCCAGAGAGAGAACACAGAAACAAGGGGACACAACTGGAAGCTGAAGACTCAGATGACTCAAAGGGATGTTAGGAAGCATTTCTTCAGCCAAGAGTAGTCAGGAAGTGGAATAGTCTAGAGAAAGATATAGTGGAGGCAAGACCATACATGTTTTAAGACAAGGTATGAAAGCTCATGGAGCAGGAGGAGCAGAGACCCAGTAGTAGACAGCGAAGAGGCGGGGCCAGGAGCTGAGTCTCGACCCTGCAACCACAATTGTGAGCACACACACACACACAACACACACACACACACACACACAACACACACACACACACACACTACACAGCCCGGTAGCCTAGTTGAGTAAAGCTCTGCTTCACGCACGGAGGGCCAGGTTCAATTCCAGTGGGGCAGAAACATTCGAAGTGTTTCCTACCACACACACACATACATACATACATACATACTACATACAACAGGCCTAGTGCTCAATTGACTTGCCTAGGACAAAATGGTAACTGCACACACACACACACACACACACACACACACACACATTCTAGCTTTAAGAGAGGTATGATAAATCTCATGGCGCAGGGAGAGTGACCCAGTAGCGGCCAGTGAGAAGCGGGGCCAGGAGCTATGATTCGACCCCTGCAAACCACAACTAGGTGAGACATCACACATATCACGCATGCACGCACTCATATACAACAGGCCTAGTGCTAATCGACAGGGAGACATGAAACGACCCTATAAAATACTCGGGAATTGACAAGGTTGTACAAGCAGGATGTTCCAGAGATGGGACACAGCAACAAGGGGTCAAATTGGAGTTGAAGACTCTGGATGAGTCAAAGAGATGCTAGGAAGTATTTCTCAGTCACAGAGTTGTCAAATGGAACAGCCTAGAGTGACGCTAGTGGACAGGCTAGGGTCCTGCTACCCATCGCTAGCGCCTCTGCAATACAATGAGGTCCGGGGTTTGATTCTCCGGTACGGCTGGAAAACATAAGGACGTGTTTCCATAAGACACCTGCTGTCCCTGTTCACCCATCAGTTTAAAATGGGTACCTGGATGTTAGTGTACTGGTGTGGGTCGCATCCTGGGACAAAACTAACCCAATTTGTCCGAAATAACCTGCATAACAAGCGGCTTTCTATATAGTAGTATGTCATTGATGACAGCTAGGCCTGTATACCTTGTACATGTACTTGTAGTAAATAAAGATATTATTATTTTATTATTACTATAGTTTTAAGACGAGGTTTGATAAAGCTCATGGAGCAGGGAGAGAGAGGATCTAGTAGCAATCAGTGAAGAGGCGGGGCCAGGAGCTATGAATCGACCCGGCAACCACAAATAGAAGAGTACATACTCTCTAGGCTCCTGACATCACACACTAGGTTCCTGGCATCACACACTAGGCTCCTAGCATCACACGCTAGGCTTCTGGCATCACACACTAGCCTCCTGTCATCACACTCTAGGCTCCTGGCATCACATGCTAGGCTCCTGGCATCACATGCTAGGCTCCTGGCATCACACACTAGGCTCCTGGCATCACACGCTAAGCTCCTGTCATCACACTCTAGGCTCCTGGCATCACATGCTAGGCTCCTGACATCACATGCTATGCTCCTGGCATCACACGCTAGGCTCCTGACATCACACACTAGGCTCCTGACATCACACATTTGGCACTTGGCATCACACACTTGGCTCCTGGCATCACATACTTGGCTCCTGGCATCACACACTTGGCTCCTGGCATCACACACTAGGCTCCTGGCATCACACACTTGGCTCCTGGCATCACACGCTAGGCTCCTGGCATCACACGCTAGGCTCCTGTCATCACACTCTAGGCTTCTGGCATCACATGCTAGGCTCCTGGCATCACACACTAGGCTCCTGGCATTACACACTAGGCTCCTGGCATCACACGCTAGGTTCCTGGCATCACACACTAGCCCCCTGAAATCACACACTAGGCTCATCGCATCACACGCTAGGCTCCTGGCATAACATGCTAGGCTCCTGTCATCACACACTAGACTCCTGGCATCACACGCTAGGCCCCTGGCATCACACGCTAGGCTCCTGACATCACACGCTATGCTCCTGGCATCACACACTAGGCTCCTGGTATCTCACACTAGGCTCCTGGCATCACACGCTAGGCTCCGGCCATCACACACTAGACTCCTGGCATCACACACTAGGCTCCTGGCATCACACACTAGACTCCTGGCATCACACGCTAGGCTCCTGGCTTCACACGCTAGGCTCCTGGCATCACACGCTAGGCTCCTGGCATCACACGCTAGGCTTCTGGCATCACACACTAGGTTCCTATCATCACACACTAGGCTCCTAGCATCACACACTAGGCTCCTGGCATCACACACTAGGCTCCTATCATCAGACACTAGGCTCCTAGCATCACACACTAGGCTCCTATCATCACACACTAGGCTCCTATCATCACACACTAGGCTCCTGGCATCACACACTAGGCTCCTATCATCACACACTAGGCTCCTATCATCACACACTAGGCTCCTATCATCACACACTAGGCTCCTGGCATCACACACTAGGCTCCTATCATCACACACTAGGCTCCTAGCATCACACGCTAGGCTTCTGGCATCACACACTAGGCTCCTATCATCACACACTAGGCTCCTAGCATCACACACTAGGCTCCTGGCATCACACACTAGGCTCCTATCATCACACACTAGGCTCCTGGCATCACACACTAGGCTCCTATCATCACACACTAGGCTCCTAGCATCACACACTAGGCTCCTGGCATCACACACTAGGCTCCTATCATCACACACTAGGCTCCTAGCATCACACACTAGGCTCCTGGCATCACACACTAGACTCCTAGCATCACACACTAGGCTCCTAGCATCACACACTAGGCTCTTTAATGATCCACCCTTATACAAACCTCCTCAATATCTTTTTAAATAAAATCGGATACATCAGTGTGCCACTACCTTATTCTGTATGATAATTACAGTGGGATCATCATCATAACTCAGCGCTAAACCTGCAAGGATTATACAGAACGGCTGGAGCAAAAATTACCTAATTTTTCGCTATCATATTACGTCACTCAGGATAGGGCTCAAGGTACATGTGTATTCCCAGAGAGAAATTAGGTCAATGATCCTAGATGGATTAATAATAAACTAAAGCATCTTTTGGGAGAGAAAAGAGGAATTTATAGGCACATCGAAAGAGAGGTTAACTTTATTGACCAATACGTTCATTTTAAGAGAGAAGTAAAAAAAGGGATTAGAAAGGCTATACGCGACTATGAAGTTAAGATTGCTAATGAATCAAAGACTAATCCAAAAGGGTTCTTTCAAGTGTTTAGGACAAAAGTCAGGGAAAAGTGGGACTGCTGCAACTTGGGGATGGTCAACTGATAATGAACAGGAAAGGTGTTATCTAATCGTTATTTCTTGTTAGTCGTTACTCAAGAAGACATAAATTATCTCCCAGTAATTAACAATTATTCAGTTCCTGAAGAAAACAAATTAAATAATATCGCCGTCAAAAAATAAGTCCCTGGACCCTGACGAATATTTTTTCAAGGGTAATTAAAGACTGTAAGTTGGAACGTAGTCAGCCGCTAACAAGTGTTAAATGCTTCCATCTAAAATGGTGTTGTGCCAGAGATGTGGAAGATGGTTAATGTAATTCCTATATTTAAATAAGGAGATAAGTCCATTCCATCAAATTATCGTCCAATAAGCCTTACGTCTATAGTGGGGAAATTGTTAGAATCAATTATAGTATAAATCTTAGTAATAAATACCCACAAGCTGGTTTAGAAAAACACGTAAGCAAACACTAGGATATATTTATTAGAAGACGTTTCGGTCCTGGGACCTTGATCACTTCTAACATACAGATTGTTGTTGTTGTATGTTCGCCGGTACATCCGGCCCGGGTCTTCTCCAAATGGTGACCCGGCATTGGCCCCCTGGGTAGAGGGTGTCATCTTCTTCTTTCTTTCTTTCATACAGAGGTTGAAAGACATTATATATAGGCGGAGAGTGAGGAGTGAGTGACGCATGGTGACCTGAAGAATGACATATTTTGATGAGAACGGGTAGACGATGAGATCATGTGACTCCTGGGTTGCTGGGTTAGTGGTGCTTTGCCTGGTTGACTATCATGTATGCTAATGTTTTAGAAATTTTGTGGTTTCCAGTGTTACGTTCTATTGTGTCAGTGACGGCGATTAGCGAGGCTTCTAGACACCGTCGGCGTCTAGGGTCTTGTTCGGTGAGAAAGAGTTGTGCCTCATCCCAGTTCATCAAATGCCCCGTGGAGTCTCTGTGGAGGACAGGCACTTCGATGCTCGTTCAGGCGGACCCCAAGATCTCTGCCTGTTTCGCCTACATATTTCTTGGGACAGAACCCACAGGGGATGGTGTAGACGCCTACTGTGGAAGTCAGAGGTGTGGGGCTGCGTTTTGTAGTGAGGTCTTTGATAGATGACGTGTTAATGGTGAAAACATTTATGTTTCCACCATTCTCACTTGAAAAAGTAGTCGAAGGTGTTTTCTGTACTAAGATACAGTTGTGTTGCGACAGTGTGATACTGTAGTATCACACTGTTGGTGTCATTTGTATAGAGATATCATATTACATTCTTATGTGCAATGGAGGACACTTTTTTTGTGTTCAGTTCAGAACATTCATTATGCACGGAAACGCAGCTGGGTTGTAATAGAGGCGGACATTCTTTTACGCACCGTTTTACAGGCTAACACTGTTATCCAACCTCAGCTCATTCACTTGTTAGCTGTTATTCTACCTCAGCTCATTTGAAGATAAATGGTATAAAAATAACACACGATGAAAAAATACACAAATGCAGTATAATGCGATCCTTTATTGACTACTTTTTACCCACATTGGGCTTTATCAAGTCACAAACAGAAGTACCTGGGCAAATGTTTATGTTAATGTAGGGTTGCCAGGACTGGTCATAGCCCGGGTCTTCTCCATGTGGTGACCCGGCAGTGGCTCCCAGAGAAGTGTCGGAGTTTACAGCCCTATGACAAGGGCACGCTGAATCTACTTCAGGTAAAGTGGAGCACTGCTTAATGCCCTATGCCATTTGAGGCATTCCTGTCACTCAGGGCACAGCCTGAGTGACAGGACAACTCAGGCGATTCTCTGAGGTGTTGAAACCTGACGTACAAGATCTTCAAAGAGTACATACATGAGTATATATAGGATGGAGTCAGGTGAGAATGTGGGGAGACTGGATTTGAGGGGACCTGCACGGGATGGGCAAGTAGGTATGTTATGTAGGATAACGATGAAGTTTCCTAGCAAGGTTAGGTTAGTTAAGCTTTGTCAGGGAACAGGACAAGTATTTCCTGGTGCGGGTCTTAGCCATATGATGATCCGCCGCTGGAGCTTTAAGTCATCTGACCGAGGCCTTCCGCTGGCTTACCGGTCCACCCCTTTAAAAATTATGGTTACGATTATAACCATTTTTACTCCTGGCAAGGGAAAACAGAGCTGCCTGGGCAGAATACATGAGTATATATTAGATGGAGAGTCCCACAGGATGGGTATGGGATGCATAATAAAGATATTAAACTAAGTATACCTGTACCTAAAAAACTTAACATAGAAGTCAGAGTCCATTAAAAATCACGTTCCTTTTCCAACACATGTACCATTCATCAACTATGTACGTATATTATTATTATCAAAACTACGTGCTAAATCACCTATACATGTATGTTGTTATCAGTAAAGCGGAGAAAACTTTTTTTCCTAACCGGAAATGGAGTAGTTTGATCCGAGGTGGCGGTTGTCACACATGTAATCTGTGGTAACTATAATATTTAAAATTTACTAATATGGCTAATAATATATTTATTTTTCAGGATCGTGGAGATCTTCAGTCGTAGATTACAAGGTAACTTTCTAATAGTCTGATTTTTATTGTCCATATTTTTATATTTTATTTTAGTGGTTTATATATATATATATATACTACAATATAATATAATATATATATATATATATTTTTTTTTTTTCAACAAGTCGGCCGTCTCCCACCGAGGCAGGGTGACCCAAAAGAAAGAAAATCCCCAAAAGAAAAAACTTTCATCATCATTCAACACTTTCACCACACTCATACATAATCACTGTCTTTGCAGAGGAGCTCAGATACGACAGCTGAGAAAAGTCCTCCCAGCTGTCACTATCTCAGACCCCTCCTTTAAAGTGCAGGCATTGTACTTCCCATTTACAGGACTCAGTCCAACTAAATCAATTAACTGGTTTCCTGAATCCCTTCACACAATGTTACCCTGCTCACACTCCAACAGATCGTCATGTCCCAAAAACCATTCGTCTCCATTCACTCCTATCTAACACGCTCACACATGCTTGCTGGAAGTCCAAGCCCCTCGCCCACAAAACCTCCTTTACCCCTTCCCTCAACCTTTTCTAGGACGACCCCTACCCCGCCTTCCTTCCCTACAGATTTATACGCTCTCCAAGTCATTCTACTTTGATCCATTCTCTCTAAATGACCAAACCACCTCAACAACCCTCTTCAGCCCTCTGACAAATACTTTTAGTAACTCCACACCTTTTCCTAATTTCCACATTCCGAATTTTCTGCATAATATTTACACCACACATTGCCCTTAGACAGGACATCTCCACTGCCTCCAGCCTCCTCCTCGCTGCAGCATTTGCAACCCATGCTTCACACCCATATAAGAGTGTTGGTACCACTATACTTTCGTACATTCCCTTCTTTGCCTCCATGGATAACGTTTTTGTCTCCACAGATACCTCAATGCACCACTCACCTTTTTCCTTCATCAATTCTATGGTTAACCTCATCCTTCATAAATCCATCCGCTGACACATCAACTCCCAAATATCTGAAAACATTTACTTCTTCCATAATCCCTCTCTCCAATGTGATATCCAATTTTTCTTTATTTAAATCGTTTGATACCCTCATCACCTTACTCTTATCTATGTTCACTTTCAACTTTCTACCTTTACACATCTCCCAAACTCGTCCACTAACCTTTGCAACTTTTCTTTAGAATCTCCATAAGCACAGTATCATCAGCAAAAGTATACTGTGCTTATGGGAGATTCTAAAGAAAAGTTGCAAAATTAGTGCGAGTTGGAGATGAAGGTAGAAAGTGAAAGTGAATAGATAAGATAGGTGATGAGGTATCAAACGATTTAAATAAAGAAAATTGGGATATCATGAGGAGGATATGGAAGAAATGTTTTCAGGTATTTGGGAGTGATGGTCAGCGATGATTTATGAAGGATAGGTACCATAAATTGATGAAGAAAAAAAGGTGAGTGGTGCATGAGTATCTTGAGACAAAAAAAAATATATATATACTAGTATATATACTATTTTCAACAAGTCGGCCGTCTCCCACCGAGGCAGGGTGACCCAAAAAGAAAAAAAATCCCACCAAAAGAAAATGGTACTTTCATCATCATTCAACACTTTCACTTCACTCATACATAATCACTGTCTTTGCAGAGGTGCTCAGATACGGCAGCTGAGAATAAGTCCCTCCCAACTGTCACTATCCCAGAGACCCCCTTTAAAGTGCAGGCATTGTACTTCCCATTTCCAGGACTCAAGTTCAACTAAATCAATTAACTGGTTTCCCTGAATCCCTTCACAAAATATTACCTTGCTCACACTCCAACAGATCCTCAGGTCCCAAAAACCATTTGTCTCCATTCACTCCTATCTAACACGCTCACACATGCTTGCTGGAAGTCCAAGCCCCTCGCCCACAAAACCTCCTTTACCCCCTCCCTCCAACCTTTTCGAGGACGACCCCTACCCCGCCTTCCTTCCTCTATAGATTTATAAGCTCTCCAAGTCATTTTACTTTGATCCATTCTCTCTAAATGACCAAACCACCTCAATAACCCCGCTTCAGCCCTCTGACAAATACTTTTAGTAACTCCACACCTCCTCCTAATTTCCACACTCCGAATTTTCTGCATAATATTTACACCACACATTGCCCGTAGACAGGACATCTCCACTGCCTCCAGCCACTTCCTTGATGCAGCATTTGCAACCCATGCTTCACACCCATATAAGAGTGTTGGTACCACTATACTTTCATACATTCCCTTCTTTGCCTCCATGGATAACGTTTTTTGTCTCCACAGATACCTCAACACTCCACTCACCTTTTTTACTTCATCAATTCTATGGTTAACCTCATCCTTCATAAACCCATCCACTGACAAGTCAACTCCCAAATATCTGAAAACATTCACTACTTCCATACTCCCTCTCTCCAATGCTGTTGTCTTTTTTCTGTCTCATAAACATGCAAGATTTCAGGTACGTCTTGCTACTTCTACTTACACTTAGGTCACACTAAACATGCATGTACAAACATATATGTATACACACCCTTCTGGGTTTTCATCTATTTTCTTACTAGTTTTTGTTCTTGTTTATTTCCTTTTATCTCCATGGGGAAGTGGAACAGAATTCTTCCTCTGTAAGCCAAGCGTGTCGTAAGAGTCGACTAAAATGCCAGGATCAAGGGGCTAGTAACCCCTTCTCCTGTATATATTACTAAATATATACTAGTACATACGTATATATATTTTTTTGACACACATCACCTGAATGACCTAGGCTCTGGACAGATGTTCCTTGAGGAAGTAGAACTTCAGATATGTTTTCTTTATTGAAGCACTTTTATTATTAATGCTATTATTACAATTACTATTATGTATATTCATGAGAAGTAATAAACCCATAGGAGTCATACAGCGCCTGGGAAAATGGCAGGTGGTCAAGTTTAATATTATTATAAAAAAGAAGCGCTAAACCCACTAGGGTATACAGTGGTGCAGGGCAGGGGGCATTGCTGGAGCAGAGCGTAGCCAGGGGTAGAGAGGATAACAGAGGTAGAATTAGAAAGGATGTGAGATTTGCTAAAAGAAGTGGTTACCCGGTACTTCAGAATGTTTCTTCAAACACTTTTATTAAGTTTATTTTTTTATGTTTTCATGAAGTATAAACATAGGAGTCTAAGGCTGGATCTGGTCAAGTTTACATATTTTTAAAGAGTAAACCCTAGGTAATGCATGTGAGGGCAGGCATTCTGGAGCAACGTAAAAAGATATCAGTAAAGACAGGGAGTAACTAGTATTATCAAAGTTTGTGTAATAAATCAGTTTCTGTCAAAAATCAAAGAGGGAGTCTTCAAAGGTGGATCTGTCAGCGAGGAGGGAAGATAAAGTAAGGGTGTTAGAGTGGTAATGATGTTGGAGGTAAATTCTGCATGCTCGTTGATAGACAGGATTGTCCAATAGAATATGGCATAGAATATGGAACCTGAATATTATCACAGAGTGGAACAGGGCGCCTCGATGAGATACCCATGAGTAAGATGGGTGTGCCCGATGTGAAGACGAAGGCCAGAAACCTAAACCTATGATAAGAAGAAGGCCAGAAACCTAAACTTGGCTTGATGGAATATAATTTACGAGTCATATCGGACCAATGGTGTTCCCAGTGGTTGCGAAGGCAGTTAGAGATTACAGCAGAATAGTCTGAGTACGGAATACCTCTATATGAAATTGGGAGATCATGTACTGCTGACCGCACAACAGAGTCTGCCTGCTTGTTGCCCTGGACATCAACATGACCAGGGACTCAGCAGAAAACAATTTCTTTGTTTTTGCTAGGAATGCGGTGCAACCAAAGTTGTATTCGAAGAACTAGGGGATGAAGCGAATCAGATTTTTTAATAGCTTGCAAAACACTACAGGAGTCTGAGACTACTACAAATGATGAGGTAGGCATAGATGCAATAGGAATGCATAATAACAAGATGAATTGCATACAGTTCAGCTGTAAAAATGCTAGCCGAGTCTTATAAATGCCCTCACCTAACGGTGTCCAGGATCATTGCTGCAAACCTGAGACTGTCAGAGTATTTAGAACAATAAGTGTACACTGCAATGGCATGAGAATGAGACCAAAAGTGGTTGAGAAAAAGAGTGAGGAGCAACTGTAGGTATTTGAGTCAAGTTTGATAGAAGGAATAATAGATGTAATGCTTAGAATCAAGAGCCCTTGTATCTCTCATATCTGCATGCCTCTGGCAAGACAGTAATAGTGTAAATGATGATGAAAGTGTTTGTTTTTCGGGTCACCCTGTCTCGGTGAGAGACGGCCAGCATGTTGAAAAAAATCACTAAGAACTAAGCCGCTAAACCCTTAAGAATCATACAACACTGTGGGGAGGTATGTGCTAAGGTTGACTAATCAAGGGGCAAGGGTATGCAAAGTTAGGGGTTAGTGGACTTTGGAGTAACTGCAAGAGTAAAATTGATGAATATTGTAACCATTTATAAATAATAGGGTAATGTATAGCAATTATAATAGATTCATATTCAATAGTTCTATATAATATGATTTAGTGTACCATTTATAATATGAGATATTGTTTTCCCAGTGCAGGAACGCCTCACCAAGCAGATTGCTCTGGCTGTGGTGGAGGCCATACAGCCTACTGGAGTGGGTGTTGTTGTGGAGGGCATGTGAGTACTCTCATTAAGTTCATGGGGAAGTGCTAAACCCACAGGGGTCATACAGTGCCTGCAGAATGGGAGGTAATCAGGTTTGATCAAGGGAAGGGGAGGGTGTCTCCAATTCCTTGGACTGAGAGGCCTTCAGCAGCATCAAGGTGCCCACACTCCTTCAAAGGGTGAGGACTCTCATGCTCATCATGTTCCCTTATGGTAATATCACATAATCATGTTTCCTCAGTGTCTTGTACTCATGTTCACTTTCCTCCCACTTATCTTTATTTCCTTTACTACTTCTCTTTATGTGAAAGAAGTTCCTTCTTTCATATCTTTGATATACAGTGGACCCCCGCCTAACGAGCAAAATTTATTCCAGAAGCCTGCTCAAGTGCCATTACCGAACGAATTTACTTCCTTAAGAAATAATGTCATGTAGGTTAGTCTATTTCAGACCCCCAAAAATACACTTCCACAAGCACTTACAATATTATACTTACATAATTGTACGATTTCCGGGGTGCTCGTTAGGCGGGGGTCCACTGTATTTTGTTTTTTGAAGACTGACCCACAAGGGTTTAGCATTTCATGGTATATGATTATTATTTCCTCCATAGGGAAACACTATTACATACATCACATGGTTAAGAAAAATCATCTTTCTCCCACAGCCACATGTGTATGGTAATGCGTGGAGTGCAGAAAATAAATTCCAAGACCACTACATCAACCATGCTGGGTGTATTCAGAGATGATCCCAAGACCAGGGAAGAGTTCCTTTCTTTAGTCAAGTAAAGCCTTTGCTTATGTACCACCAGGAGAGACGAAGAACACTGGAGGGAAGGCCACTGAGGCTTAATTAGGGAAATTTTTAAGTGGATCAACCAGCACTGAAAAATAGTGTGCAATGTGTATTAAAAGTGTGAATCCTAAAGAGAAATAAAACTTTACATGAAAGAAATTTGTGCTTGAGGAATTAAAAAACAAAACAGAATAAGCTAATGCTACAGAATAAAGTGCAAAGTGAAATTAAAGATTCAGAAAGATCTTCATGGAGTTCCAAAACAATTCTATTTTTAATTTCTCCTCTGAATTTTTGTTAGGTAAAAGGACACAAGTGTAACTAATGTGACATTTTATTGTGACAACATTTTGCTCTCCGGAGCTTTGTCACGCCACTTTGTCAAGCTGCTAATGGCTTGACAAAGCTCCTGGAGAGTGAAACGTTACCACAATAAAATGTCACATTAGTTGCACTTGTATCCTTTTACCTAACATATTGTCGGTAATTCAACCAACATTAATACACATTTTTGCTTTCTCATTATTACTTGCCTAAGTGCTAGTTATTATTGCAGTACATTATAAGTTAATAAGGTAAGGGTGGGACATATTTTAAATATGCTCCTTTCAAAATAAATAATAGAGTATGGTAGGTTTTAGGTTCATCATACCATTTTATCTGGATATACAAATCTGCCAAATTTTACTGGAAAATCTGAGAATAATTTTAGACATGGCAAATACTGTACAGTATGCAGTATTTTTTTACAAATATTGTATTTTAGTTTGATGTTTATGATGTGAATGGGATGTCAAAGAAGTAACTACATAATGAATTGGAATGAGGCATTTTGTCCTCTCTTTCACAACACAAACATATTTTTGGTTAATCCTCCTCAGTCCAGGAACAACAATGATTACAAAATTTTCATGTTTGTCCACATAAAATGCATCTATATCTTGCACTATGTTAAAATGTTAAAAGAGTTATGAGACCCCTTAAAATAATTTAGGCTTGAGAAGGTTCTGATAAGTTAACTGATGGTTAACTTATCAGAGCCTTCTGACAAGTTATTCGTGGGTGGAGTGCTAACCTACAAAGATCATACAGTGCCTGAGGAAATGGGAGGTAATCAGATTCAATTCCTTGGCTCATGAGTTCCCTCTCCACAGCCAAGGAACCTTGCTTGAGGGGTCTTAAATCTAATAAAAAAAGTATTTATATCAAAGCGTGAGCACAAACCGAAAAAGATTTCACTAAAATTTGATAAACCACACTGGCTACCCTAATCTATATGAGGTTTTACAAGGCTCTTAAAAGATTTTTCACAGTTTTCTTATCATACTTCATGACAATATAGACTTGCAAATTAGGTATGGTAATGAAATTTGTAAATCTGAGTTAGAAGACTTCAATATGGCAATGAAGATATCAAGTAGTATTCCACTATGAGTTCTTATGTTTTCCCTGGCTGTGGATTCCTGAGAGCTTCCCCCACTGTCAGTTAGAACATCAGAACCTTATAGCATTACTATTCTGTAAACATCAATGTTTATCATGTGAGAAATAGCATTGATTCCCCATAAATGCTTCCCATGGAGAGTATGCCTTTTCTCACTTACTGAACATCAGTTGTTCATCAGAACTAAAATATTGTCATGTCTATTTTCTTAAGCAAGTCTTGTTACTTAATATGCAATCAGCAGATTTCATTTCTAATACAATATCAACATTTTGTAAATTCAATATATGAGACTGTTTTGTTATAGAAGCTTCAAAATATTAATACAGTGAAAGATCACAGTCAGCAGGATTGCAATCTTTCTCTGTATACACCCGCTTGTTTCTGCATGCTGCATGGATTAATACAGTATATATTTATATATATTTTTATTAAAGATATTTTTAACATGTTCATTACAGTTACGATCAGTATTATTATTATCAAGAGGGCTTATACAGGATTATCTTCCTGTTTGTTTTTCCTGAATAAAAAAAGTACAACTATGCTCCTCATTTACATGCATAAAGTCTTTCCGTTGTGAATGTTAAATAAGCTGACTCTCCTTCTTGCTACAGTCACCACTCATCACATCCAGCCTTGATACACACCTGGTGAGGTTAGTGGAGGGAGAAACAGCTAGCATCACAACACTAACAAGTGACATTATGTCAGTTGTTGAAGGTGCCTATATATGTGTAGACAAAATTGTCTACACTACAGACTAAGCAGTACTATACATTTGTGCTGTTTATTAAATTTTAACTGTTGAATGTTGTATAGCATTTTGTTAGTGACCATATGTAAATGGACCTGGGAAACTGTTATAAGCAGACTTGATTATTGAAATAAATGTTTGTTTATAAAAGCAGTTTATATATAACCATCTATGCAAATTTTAAAATAATTGGAGGATACCTTCTGTATTGTACTAAGGCTATATTTCTATTGATCATTATTTTAAAAAAATACTAATCCCAATTATTAATGTAATAACTGTTTTCACAAAACTTTACATTGACCTAACTTATATTTCAGTTAGTTTAATAATAATAATAATAATAATTTTTATTTGGACATGATACAAAGAATTACATTTGGTTGTTGAGATTACATGAGGTGTACATGCCAAATATCTATTATGCACCCCATACCCCTCCTGTAGGCAGTAGTCAAAGGATTACAGAGGTACATAATGGGTCTAGGGACTGGCTCACAAAATCAAAAAGGCATTTACATGTTTATCAAATATTGTTGATGGTGATTACACCTTGGTAGGAAGAAAGAGCGCTTGCAAAATCATGATGACATGATTGCAAATTACTGCTGTATGGAGGGCTCAAACTCGTGGAAAGCCAGCTCTAAAACTAAGAGCACACTACTATACACTGTGCTATGTTGGCCAAATAAGATTGATCCAACTACAGTGGTACCCCAGATTTTGTACAGCTCCCAACTCGAACAATTATGTAAGTGTATTTTTGTAGGTGCTTTTGTAAGTGTATTTTAGGGGGTCTGAAACGGACTAATCTAATTTACATTCGTCCTTATGGATACAAATTCGTTCGGTAACGGCACTCGAACAGCATTCTGGAACAAATTATTGACGAAATCCAGGGTACCACTGTAGATGTATTTCTATATACCATAAGAATGTTATAAGGGTCTCAATGTGCAGGTTTCTACAGACTAATGGGATCGGTCTTGTAGTGCTACACTACAAGCTCACTCAGATAAGCCGTGAGCGGTAAATGTGGGCCTAGATATGAGAGAATGGGTCTATGCGTTAAGTGTGCACCATATGCACACTTTCCCCATTATGCATTGAAGCAAGCAGTGCATAATGGGGAAAAAAACTGAGTGTTTTTGGTTTAAAACAATGACTTTGTAGTATGTATATTTTTTGTATAGTTTTCATGGTTGTATTCTCGGTTTCTTGGTCTCATTTGATAGAAAGGAAGATATATTACAGAAATAGAGATGATTCTGATTCTGATTCTGGTTTCAGAACTGAAAGTAGCTTGAAATTGAGCTCAAAGTTGCAGAAATGTTCAATTCGATTTTTTGCCGATATTCCATAGTTACACAAATTATGTCACTCATCCAGTATGCATCCAACTGGTCAGTCTAATACGTGTCTACAAATGCACTGACATTATTTATGCAATTATTACGATAATACAGTAGTTTGCATAACAGTAAATCTTCTAATTTTTTGTGTGAATAAAGATTCAAAATGGAAAGCAAGCGTAATATAGGAGTGGCCTGGGGACATAACTAACAGACGAAATGTTCTTTCAGTGCCAGGAATGTCTACATTGTTTATTTTGGACTTTATATTATTAAATTGGCTAAAATAAGAAAAAGATTCTCTATCATGTCATATTTTTTTTTTAAATTCTTCAACCCTGAGAGCAAGTTTGAGATCAGGGGTCTTGACCCTGAAAGGGTTAAAGGAAAGGCAAATTTAGCTTTGGGTGGATGGAAGCCTTAACCTGAAGTGCAATACTGTGCTCAGTTTCAAGAAGTCTCAGCTGCCAGAATGTGCAGCAAACTGTACAGTATGTAGTATACTCTAATACTGTATATATTTATTATGTATTGCATACTGACATACCCTAGTTTTTACAATGCAATATTAAGAGAGTGATTTAATTACAGGTATTTAACACGAGCTATTTCATTTATGTGGCTAAGTGATTAGTGGATTAAGAGGTAGAGAGGTGTGGAGGAAGTGAAGGCTTCTTGGAGCGGCAGTAAAGCACGAAAGAGTGGATGGTTTGATGTAGCTTCCTCCAGAACTGGAACCCATTCATGTCCCTGTGTAGAGAAGTGCATTATTACTACAATATACTATACAAAAATGAATAAATATGAACATGTGAGGGAGCTAGGGGCTAAATCCCTTCTTCTGTATATATTACTCAAAGTAAAAAGGAAAACCTAATTCTTTTTTATGGTCATCCTGCCTTGGTGGGAGACACCGGTGTGTTAAAAAAATGAATATGAGAAAAATCTGGCAGAAAGGAAAAAAGACCAAGCAATAATTAAAAACATTTGTTTTAATTGCTGAAGGTAATGTTAATGGAGAAGCTGTCCCTCTAACTTCCCAGCAGGTCTTGCTATGTCAGGGATCCCACACAATATTTTTCCTTGTTGCTATTTTGTTAACTTCTTAAAATTTATTAGTGGAAAACATTATTAACTCTATATCAACTTCTATTAAAACAATAAATACACAAACTATCCAATGAGAAAATATTAAAAATAACATGTTAAAAGGCAATTTATTAAACTGGGAAAGGGAAGTTACTGATTACACTGGAAAACAAAATATTTATTATACTAACAATCACAAAGTGATATTTGTGAAATAATAATGTAAACTGTAATTTTTTTTTTTTTTTTTCAACAAGTCGGCCGTCTCCCACCGAGGCAGGGTGACCCAAAAAGAAAATACTTTCATTATCATTCAACACTTTCACCACACATACATAATCACTGTCTTTGCAGAGGAGCTCAGATATGACAGCTGAGAATTGTCCCTCCCAGCTGTCACTATCCCAGACCCCTCCTTTAAAGTGCAGGCATTGTACTTCCCATTTCTAGAACTCAAGTCCAACTAAATCAATTAACTGGTTTCCCTGAATCCCTTCACAAAATGTTACCCTGCTCACACTCCAACAGATCATCATGTCCCAAAAACCATTCGTCTCCATTCACTCCTATCTAACATGCTCACACATGCTTGCTGGAAGTCCAAGCCCCTCGCCCACAATACCTCCTTTACCCCTTCCCTCCAACCTTTTCTAGGACGACCCCTACCCCGCCTTCCTTTCCCTACAGATTTATACGCTCTCCAAGTCATTCTACTTTGATCCATTCTCTCTAAATGACCAAACCACCTCAACAACCCCTCTTCAGCCCTCTGACAAATACTTTTAGTAACTCCACACCTTCTCCTAATTTCCACATTCCGAATTTTCTGCATAATATTTACACCACACATTGCCCTTAGACAGGACATCTCCACTGCCTCCAGCCTCCTCCTCGCTGCAGCATTTACAACCCATGCTTCACACCCATATAAGAGTGTTGGTACCACTATACTTTCATACATTCCCTTCTTTGCCTCCATGGATAACGTTTTTTGTCTCCACAGATACCTCAACGCACCACTCACCTTTTTTCCTTCATCAATTCTATGGTTAACCT
This sequence comes from Cherax destructor, assembly GCA_009830355.1. Classification (NCBI taxonomy): domain Eukaryota; kingdom Metazoa; phylum Arthropoda; class Malacostraca; order Decapoda; family Parastacidae; genus Cherax; species Cherax destructor. The sequence continues at coordinate 382,155 of WNWK01000464.1, forward strand.
CATCCTTCATAAACCCATCCGCTGACACGTCAACTCCCAAATATCTGAAAACATTTACTTCTTCATAATCCCTCTCTCCAATGTGATATCCAATTTTTCTTTATTTAAATCGTTTGATACCCTCATCACCTTACTCTTATCTATGTTCACTTTTAACTTTCTACCTTTACACACTCTCCCAAACTCGTCCACTAACCTTTGCAACTTTTCTTTAGAATCTCCCATAAGCACAGTATCATCAGCAAAAAGTAACTGTGTCAACTCCCATTTTGCATTTAATTCTCCATAATTTAATCCCACCCCTCTCCCCAACACCCTAGCATTTACTTCTTTTACAACCCCATCTATAAATATATTAAACAACCATGGTGACATTACACATCCCTGTCTAAGACCTACTTTTACCGGGAAGTAATCTCCCTCTCTCCTACAACCCCAACCTGAGCCTCACTATCCTCATAAAAACTCTTTACAGCCTTCAGTAACTTACTACCTATTCCATACACTTGCAACAATTGCCACATTGCTCCCTATCCACTCTATCATATGCCTTTTCTAAATCCATAAATGCAATAAAAACTTCTCTACCTTTATCTAAATACTGTTCACATATATGCTTCACTGTAAACACTTGATCTACACATCCCCTACCCACTCTAAAGCCTCCTTGCTCATCTGCAATCCTACTCTCTGTCTTACCTCTAATTCTTTCAATAATAACCCTGCCATACACTTTACCTGGTATACTCAGTAAACTTCTTCCCCTATAATTTTTACACTCTCTTTTATCCCCCTTCCCTTTATATAAAGGAACTATACATGCTCTCTGCCAATCCCTAGGTACCTTCCCCTCTTTCATACATTTATTAAACGAAAATACCAACCACTCCAGCACTATATCACCCCCCCCTGGTTTTAACATTTCTGTCATGATTCCGTCAATTCCAGCTGCTTTACCCCCTTTCATTCTATGTAATGCCTCATGCACCTCTTCCCCACTCACATCCTGCTCTTCTTCACTCCTAAACGATGTTGTACCTCCCTGGCCAGTACATGAAATTACCGCCTCCCTTTTTTCATTGACATTTAAAAGTTCCTCAAAATATTCCCGCCATCTACCCAATACCTCCAGCTCCCCATCTACTAACTCCCCTACTCTGTTTTTAACTGACAAATCCATTCGTTCCCTAGGCTTTCTTACCTTGTTTATCTCACTCCAAAAAATTTTCTTGTTTTCAGCAAAATTTCTTGGGTTTACAAATTTTAAATGCATGTTTAAATATTGACCACCCCTAGTCTACTGTGTAATATACATATATAAAATCATGCTGTGTGAAGATGTTGGAGGCCTCGAAGTAGGGAAACATTGTCAAGGAAAATATTTAATTTCGTCAAGAAAATGTCAAGGAATTTTGAAATTGGTCTTCTGTGGCAACCATGAAGGAGGGCAGGGATGTTACAGTTCAGATGACCATTTGAACTGTAATGTCCATGCACTTATTGAAAGACACCTATTGAGTGAATGATGATGAATGTGTTTCCTTTTCTCAGGTCACCCTATCTTGGTGGGAGATTAGCGCTGTATGGCCCTTGTGGGTTTAGCACTTAGTTTTGATTACAATAATTGGTGGGAGATGGCCAGTGGTATAAAAACATATACTGTGGTACCTCGGTTAACGATGGTCCCCAAACTCGCCCTTTTATGTAAGTTTATTTTTTTAAATGCTTTTATAAGTGTATTTTTGGGGGGTCTAAAAGGACTAGTCTATTTTACATTATTCATTATGGGGATAAATTTGTTTGGTAATGGCACTTGAACAGCATTCTGGAACGAAAAAATATTGTTAACCGAGGTACCACTGTACTACTGTATATTTTTTGTTGTATTATCATTGTGATGCAGTTGTTTTATCATTGTACAAACACTTGTACAATATTAACTTATGTTTTGTAACAGGAATATATTGTCAATACTTTAAGGAATTATAAAAAGAACATTAAAAGTTTTCTTCTTTTTATTTTTGGTAAGCTATATGGAAGAAGGGGGTTACTAGCCCATTGCTCCTGGCATTTTAGTTGACTTTTACAACACGCATGGCTTACAGAGGAAAGATTCTTAGTCCACTTCCCCATGGAGATGAAAGGAAATAATAATAAGAAGAACTATTAAGAAAAAATAAAAGAAAACTCAGATGAGTGAGTATACATAAATGTGTACATGCATGTGTAGTGTGACGTAAGTGTAAGTAAAAGTAGCAAGATATGCTGGTTACCATCGTGTAAAACAAAATACAGGTTTGCATCTTACACTTGTATGGCAGGACAGTAGTACCTTCCTGGGTGATTGCTGTCTACCACCGAGGCAGGGTGAAAAAAAAAAAAACACTTTCATCATCATTCACACATATCACTTTTTGCAGAGGTGCGCAGATACGACAGTTCAGATGTCCCTCCAAACAACAAATATCCCAACAATTTCTTTATCTTGAAAGGTGACTTTTCCTGCCTCATGGCAGCCATGTCCTTCAGAGGGAAGGTATCATATTTCCCACCTCTAGGACTCTGGTAGGGCTAACTGATTTTCCATGAATCCCTTTATAAATGGACCTGCTCTAGCTACTTTCAAGTTGTTGCTTATGTATTAGTGATACACTTACCACACGGACAGGTGGTGCAGAGTGAGAAACACAAAGTGAGAGAATAATAGGATAGTTTTGTATGTTGTACTTAATAGGTACTGCTGTGCTCCCTGTCCAACAGCCTCCTACTAGCTTGACGCCATCAACAAACACACCCTGAAACACATTACAATATCAATACACAAGCCACTAAACCTACAAAAACAAATGAAACAACAAATTTTAAAGTATTAACCTATGAAACAAGCTGAGGGAAACATATTATCATATACAGTGGACCCCCGAGTAACGAGCATAATTCATTCCAGAAGCCTGCTCAAGTGCCATTACCGAACGAATTTACTCCCTTAAGGAATACAGTGGACCCCCGAGTTTTGTAAACCCCGGAAATCGTACATTTATGTAAGTATAATATTGTAAGTGCTTGTGGAAAAGTATTTTTGGGGGTCTGAAATAGACTAACCTACGTGACATTTTTTCTTAAGGGGGTAAATTCGTTCGGTAATGGTACTTGAGCAGACTTTAGGAGTGAAGTTTTTACGAAACTCGGGGGTCCACTGTAATGTCAAGTAGGTTAGTCTATTTCAGACCCCCAAAAATACACTTACAAAAGCACTTACAATATTATACTTACATAATTGTACGATTTCCGGGGTGCTCGTTACTCGGGGGTCCACTGTACGTATATATGAATATAATCTCAATTTATTTGGGCCTAATATGCAGAATTTAGAATGTGACATAGGGAACTAGTCGAGTCAAATAAGTACTTACACCTAAATCAGTGGATTCAAATAAACCACCTGCCATGGTGGGAGTGGCCACTGAGATAAAAATAATTCAAATTCAAATTCTTTATTTCTAGTAATATACAGTGGTACCCCGGTTTACGATATTTTTTTGTTCCAGAATGCTGTTCAAGTGCCATTACCAAACGAATTTATCCCCTTAAGGAATAATGTAAAATAGACTAGTCCTTTTAGACCCCCTAAAAATACATTTACAAAAGCATTTAAAAAAATAAACTTACATAAAAGGGCGCGTTTGGGGACCATCGTAAACCGGGGTACCACTGTACATAGTGGGGTGTAATTATAGTAATGTACATTTTATGAAGTAGATATTACAAGATGGCCAATAATATGCCTAGGTATGCCTAGGCTTTTCAGGCAGTCTTATGATAGGTCTTACTCAATAGTGACACAATGATTATACTGATAGTAAGGTTAGGTAATTGTAGTGATTAATTAGGTTTACAATATTGAGGTATTGAAATTTAAACATTTAAGAATTAAACAATTAGTTTAAAGAATTTAACAATTAGTTTATATATTATTGGAGAGAGGGATTATGGAAGAAGTAAATGTTTTCAGATATTTGGGAGTTGACGTGTCAGCGGATGGGTTTATGAAGGATGAGGTTAACCATAGAATTGATGAAGGAAAGGTGAGTGGTGCGTTGAGGTATCTGTGGAGACAAAAAGCGTTATCCATGGAGGCAAAGAAGGGAATGTACAAAAGTATAGTGGTACCAACACTCTTGTATGGGTGTGAAGCATGGGTTGCAAATGCTGCAGCGAGGAGGAGGCTGGAAGCAGTGGAGATGTCCTGTCTAAGGGCAATGTGTGGTGTAAATATTATGCAGAAAATTCGGAATGTGGAAATTAGGAGAAGGTGTGGAGTTACTAAAAGTATTTGTCAGAGGGCTGAAGAGGGGTTGTTGAGGTGGTTTGGTCATTTAGAGAGAATGGATCAAAGTAGAATGACTTGGAGACGTATAAATCTGTAGGGAAGGAAGGCGGGTAGGGGTCGTCCTAGAAAGGCTGGAGGAAGGGGTAAAGGAGGTATTGTGGGCGAGGGCTTGGACTTCCAGCAAGCATGTGTGAGCGTGTTAGATAGGAGTGAATGGAGACAAATGGTTTTGGGACATGACGATCTGTTGGAGTGTGAGCAGGGTAACATTTTGTGAAGGGATTCAGGAAACCAGTTAATTGATTTAGTTGGACTTGAGTCCTGGAAATGGGAAGTACAATGCCTGCACTTTAAAGGAGGGGTCTGGGATAGTGACAGCTGGGAGGGACAATTCTCAGCTGTTGTATCTGAGCTCCTCTGCAAAGACAGTGATTATGTATGAGTGTGGTGAAAGTGTTGAATGATGATGAAAGTATTTTCTTTTTGGGGATTTTCTTTCTTTTTGGGTCACCCTGCCTCGGTGGGAGACGGCCGACTTGTTGAAAAAAAAAAATTAATGGTAAAGGTGATGTATTGGCATAATACCATTTCTATATTGGAGTGTCTTAGGCAAACTTATGACTAGCTTAAGAATTATGAAGCAATAGTTGTATTAGAATTTTGGTCAGCCATGTGAAATTAAGGGAATCACAGATATCAGTAAGTGTCTTTTGATGTGGATATGTGCAAGATAAAGTAGTTTTCATGTGGTTAGCAGTGTGCTTCCTCAGTAATATGTACAATTGTTTATTAATACCACCAATAACCAATCCTACAAGGATTACTGAGACCATTGCTTCATCAAGAGATCATGTCTGGACCAATATATTAGCTGCTCAAAAAAACAGACATCACTAATGACAGAATGACCAAACATTATCCCACTTTTCTTATCACTATTTAAAAATTGCCACTAGGAACAAGTAATATCACATTTAGATTCAATGATGAGATGTCACTGAATAACTTTACTGCAGCAATCAGAAATACTGACAGAGAGAATTTAATAACGATCAAATATTTCCACAAAAACTTAAAAGTCTCAAATACAATACAAATCACATCTAAAAGACTAAGTAGCAGCATCCTCGAATCTATTGAAAGAATAGGAATAGACCAGACTTAATATCTAAAGAAATAGCAAATGACATTCAACAGTGCTAACTAAATTAATAAAAAATTAAAATAACTGTACCATGTTAACAGGTTTAATGAAACAAAAGGAGATATGACATTAAAAACACATGGAAAGCACATACACATATGTTGAGTTCTAGTAAAGCTGAATGAACCAGAGGGTGTTAATAATTGTACCTGTGGAGGTCGTTCACTGGGCTTTTCTGATGCAGTTGTGGCATACACCAAGGAGCCACGAAAGAGCCAGTGGGCACGGCGGCACACAGTCTGGCGGAGTCGTGTAAGCCACCAACCAGGTGCAGCCATCAGTCCCAGATGTACCATCACTGGTGGGGTCTCACTATTGGCCTGTGGAAACAATATGGTTATAAGTGCTACATTATTACTACAATGAATACACCTTATTAGGACCTCATAGGGGAACTCTTCATGACAACTGTGTTATATAAAACTAATGTAAAAGTATCCTGGAATCTATATTTCAACCTTTTATCCATCAGTGCTTAGTCTATCAAACTGCTCTTGCTACCATGACTCACGAAATTGTAATAACATGATTGCAAACAAACCACAGAACTGGTGGGGTTTGAACCAGTGGCTTACACACTGGCCTGGAGTTTTACAACTCACTCACCATGGGTTCAAACCCCACCCATTCCGTGGTTTGATCTTGCTACATAATTAGAACTTGCCTACCATGGGTTTTAAGACTCGTATGCCATGGGTTTTAAGACTTGTCTGCCATGGGTTCAAGCCTCACCCGTTCCATGTATATTTTACAAAGTATTCCTCATACTTTCATATTATCTTTTTCTTAAAACATGTATTTTACTGTCTATTACTAAATATCTTTCTAAACACTATTCCAATAAATGTCCCTCACTGTCATCCACCTCTAGTACTTCAAAATTTCCAATTATGCTCTTAACAACAACTGTTCTCCAACCAACTTTAAAATTTCTCAAATAATGACTTAACATCTCCAAGAAAATCACTTTCTTCTTGCTTAGAAGACCAGAAATAAATATTAATTTATGTATGAAATTTACATAAATTATGTGTAAATAATAATCTGTTTAACACAGACCATGAACATTATGATCCTTTTAATTATAAACAAAGATACAGTTTTATTTTTAACACACAGGCCATCTCCAACCACAGTAGGGAAACCCAAGAAAGAGGAAACACATTCACTGTCATTCATTCAATTGCTGTCTTGCCAGAAGCATACTGATATCACAGTTCAGTTGGGCCTCTGAACTGCAACATCCTCACCCATCCTTCAGAGTGCAGGCACTGTACTTCCCACCTCCAGGATTCAAGTCCAGCTAACTCATTCCCTGAATCTCTTCAAAAATGTTACCATGCTTACACTCCAACACTACATAATGCTATAAAAATCACTTGCTTCCACTCACTCCAATCTAAAGGATGTATCTTTTTAAGAGTATAAAGAATCACACATCTACAGAGAAGAAAAAGTGGGATAATAACGCACCCAGGTGAGTAAGTGTGCGTATCTTTTCCTCCACTCCTCTGCAAGCTGCTGCACACTTGCAGTTACTGTCTTTGCCAGCCCCACACTAACCATATTTTTTAGGGCAGCCTTTTCAGTGCCCTGCTCACAGTGAGGTACAGAAGCCAGTGCATTATGAGGGTGTAAAAGAAATCTTTGTACAAGGTCTAGTAGCAGCAAAAGAGCTTGTGCTGGTTGAACTGCTCCATTCATTACAGCCTGTAATAAAATGCTGATTTAATATACATACTCACACTGTTAATGGTAAAAGTTAAAACACGCTACTGGAGCTCTGCACAACTATCCCACAAACTGGAGATGAAACTAAATGATGTTTCAGGCTGTTATGCTTCATTACCACTTCATCTTCAACTTGTCAGTATTTTATACTATTTTCAACAACTAAGTCACAATTGAGAGAAAGTGTCTGAAATGTTCTATAATATAGCTCCAGAATTTTTTTTTTTATTAATTAACACATCGGCTGTTTCCCACCAAGGCAGGGTGGCCCGACAAAGAAAAACTTTCATCATCATTCACTCCATCACTGTCTTGCCAGAGGCATGCTTACACTACAGCTACAAAACTGCAACATTAACACCCTCCTTCAGAGTGCTGGCACTGTACTTCACCATCTCCAGGAATCAAGTCCAGCCTGCCGGTTTCCCTGAAACCCTTCATAAATGTTACCTTGCTTACACTCCAACAGCACGTCAAGTCCTAAAAACCATTTGTCTCCATTCGCTCCTATCTAACACGCTCACACACGCTTGCTGGAAGTCCAAGCCCCACGCACACAAAACCTCCTTTACCCCCTCCCTCCAACCTTTTCTAGGCCGACCCCTACCCCGCCTTCCCTCCACTACAGATTTATATACTCTCGAAATCATTCTATTTTGCTCCATCCTTTCTATATGTCCAAACCATCTCAACAACCCCTCCTCAGCTCTCTGGATAATAGTTTTGGTAATCCCACACCTTCTCCTAATCTCCAAACTACGGATTCTCTGCATTATATTCACACCACACATTGCCCTCAGACACGACATCTCCACTGCCTCCAGCCTTCTCCTTGTTGCAACATTCACAACCCATGTCTCACACCCATACAAGAAGTTTTATATAAAAGGGGGTTTAGGAGAGGCAATCTGGTAGGAAGAGTGGGCTAAGGCACTCGTCTTGAGGCAGCATTATTATTTATTTAGGGGGATTTGGGAGGTTGATGTAAGATTTGTGGGCTTCATCTCTTGCTTTACCTTGGTGCTGCCTTTGCTCTGGTTTCATCAATTTGTGGGTTAGTTTTGCATACCTGTAATGCATATCTTTCTTTACACAGTACTGCAGTCTTCAACTGACCATCTTTCATATTACATGCATATACATGTATATAAATGATGAGGGGAAAAGGGTGATTGGCACACTTAGGAGCTTGTGGAGACAAATGTATGATAATGTATGAGAGTATAGTTATACCAACACTCTTATATGGTGTGAAGAATGGGTGGTGAGTGCTACAAAGAGGAGAAGGCTGGAGGCAGTGGAGATGTTATATCTGAGGGTAATGTGTGGTGTGAATATAAAAACATAAGAACATAAAAAGAAGGAACACTGCAGCAGGCCTACTGACCCATGCAAGGCAGGTCCAATTCTCCCACCAGCTTAAGCCAATGCCTTAACCTAGTCAGGTCAGTCACATTCACTTGAGGGAGGAGCACGGCATCTGACCTAGTAGCACAAACTAGTCAGGTCCAACTCACACCCACCCACACCCACTCATGAATTTATCCAACCACGGTACTCGGGAGTTTCTTCCACTCATCCACAACTCTATTACCAAATCAATGCTTTCCTATATCCTTCCTGAATCTGAATTTTTCCAACTTAAAACCATTGCTGCGAGTCCTGTCTATGCTAGATATTTTTAGCTATTTACATCCCCTTTGTTAATTCCTGTTTTCCATTTATACACCTCAATCATATCATCCCTAATTCTATGCTTTTCTAGAGAGTGCAGATTCAGGGCCCTCAGTCTATCCTCATAAGGAAGATTTCTGATACATGGGATCAACTTTACCCTCCTTTGTACGTTTGCCAGTGCATTTATATCCATTCTGTAATACGGTGACCAAAACTGTGCAGCATAATCTAAATGAGGCTAACCAAAGATATATAGAGTTGAAGAACAACCTGAGGACTTCTATTATTTATACTTCTTGATATGAAGTCAAGGACTCTGTTAGCTTTATTGCGAACACTTATGCACTGTTGTCTTGGTTTCAGATTACTGCTAACCAGAACTCCTAAATCCTTTTTGCAATCCGTAATAATAAGATCTACATTATTTAGTTTATATGTGGCAGGGTTTGCCTGTGCCAACGATGAGAGCGAACTTTGCTGGGGTCAGGGAATAAACCCTGGACTTTAATATTTAAAAATTTGGGTTGTAGCCATTGCCACGATGAGAGGAGCGAATCTATTGCTGGGGTCAGGGAATAAACCCTGGACTTTAATATAAAATTTTGCTAGTAACCTTCTCCTGATACATTACTAAAGTTAAAAGAGAAACTTTTGTTTTCTCTTTGGCACCCACGCTTGAGTGGGAAGCGGCCGATTTGTTGAAAGAAGAAAGAAGATGTGGCATGGTTATTTTCCTGTCCAACATTTACAACTTTGCATTTGTCTATATTAAACTCCTAGTTTTGAAATTAGGAGGAGGTGTGGGATTACCAAAACTTTTATCCAGAGGGCTGAGGAAGGGTTATTGAGGTGGTTCAAACATGTAGAGAGGAAGGAACAAAATAGAATGACTTCGAGAGTGTATAAATCTGTAGTGGAGGGAAGGTGGGGTAGGAGTCGGCTTAGGAAAGGTTGGAGGGAGGGGGTAAAGGAGGTTTTGTGTGTGAGGGGCTTGGACTTCCAGCAAGCATGCGAGAGTATTTGATAGGAGTGAATGGAGACAAATGTGTTTTAATACTTGACGTGCTGTTGGAGTGTGAGCAAAGTAACATTTATGAAGGGATTCAGGGAAACCGGCAGGCCGGACTAGAGTCCTGGAGATGGGAAGTACAGTGTCTGCACTCTGAAGGAGGGGTTAATAAATAAAAAAATATATATAATTTTCCATGAACCAAGAGGTACAGTGGTACCTCGAGTACGATGGTCCCCAAAATCGCCCTTTTATGTAAGTTTATTTTTTTAAATGCTTTTGTAAGTATATTTTTGGGGGTGTAAAAGGACTAGTCTATTTTACATTATTCCTTATGGGGATAAATTCGTTTGGTAATGGCACTTGAACAGCATTCTCGAACGAAAAAATATCGTAACTCGAGGTACCACTGTATATGCAAAATTATACATCAACTTTGAGATTTCATTAATTTTCTCACATTCTACACTACATCCAATTAAACACAAAAAAATTGTCTTATGTAGAGTTTTTATGCTAAACTTCCTACGTAGTATTTAGTTAGAATGATTATTAAATTATGCACTCAATAATCAATTATGTAATTGAGAAAAGTTTGTCTGATTTTGAGATGGAAATAATTTAAACTGAAACATAAAGTTATAACTGTAAAATATATTTTAGCATAAAACCTTTCACCTCATAAGTGTACCTGTTTAATCAGGTTCAGTTTATTCTTGGCATTATCATAGGTTTTGTCCCATATATGTGCCTCTTGTTGCCAAGCTTCAGTCTCCAGGTCATCCTCCCTAGTGACTTGTGCTGCCACCTCCCTCACCTGACCATGCAGGGCAGACTCAAGCACATCGATCATTGTCACTACTCTCCAAGCTGCTACGGGGACTGTAAGTAAACCAAGAGGGATGATTTCAAATACGTATACACAGCATTTGCAGATATTTTATGAAACTATGAGTATACCTTTTAAAGCTTTCAATTTTCCCAGTAACCCAATACACCATCAATAATTTTTAAATATTACAAGGTTTTTATAGGTAGAATTTCAATTTTTACCTTTAAATTTGTTGTTTTTATATTCTGACTGCATGTAGAATTTCCACATCATTATGCCTTCCATGTTAAATAAAAAACAAAAATATGCCACATTCACCATCACTCATTCAACAACAATCTAGCCAGAAGTGAGCCAACATCAAAACTCAAATGACCCTTTAAAGCACAACAACCCTGCCAAAACATATTTTTAAAACCTTATATACATACCACAAGATATGTCTGTAAAAACTTCCATAGCCCAAAGTATCTGTTGTGTTTGTTGTGTCTGTTGATGGGTGGCATTCAATCCCAGCAGTGTTGCTTCTCTTTCTTCAACCTGTTCACACAATTTTTCTGCAAACATGTGAATCTTAAAACAAACTGAAATATCACACTCGGCAATATAACAATTCATCAGGATTGGAATTTTGTTACAAAATAAGAAGTGTTGTCATATTCTGCAGCCTTAACTCTAACGTTTATATAAATCAAATAACCAACAAATGCACAACAGTGTATAACCAATTTACTACAGGAAGGCCCTGTGTTTACAGCTCACTCTTTTCGGTGTTCCACATTTTCGTTGGCTTTCAATTGGGCCAATGTTTATTACATTAGGTGCTTTTACGGCTTTCCCACCGTTATCGCCATTTTCATACAACAGTTGCGTAAGGAAAGACAACCGGCGCCATATTTTAAAATAAGTATTGTGTGTACTGTGTATTTATTTCACTTTTTTATCTTTTTTATGCCTAGCTGTATTGAGCACTTAATATATGATATTGTAACACGTTATCAGGCATTTTAGATGCATTTGATAATGAAAAAACAGCTCTTTTCCACCCTCCAGTGATTTTTGTTTATCATTAGGGTTGTGAACCTTAGAGCTGTAAGACACCCTCCTCTATATAGATAATTAAAATTCAATATAATCTGAGCATAAACTATAACTTTGTATTGATTTACATAGAATAATATGAGATATACATACCTACAGCTTTATGGGAAGGCAACTGTAGATTAAGAGTTAAATCCCCACTGGGGAATGAATGAAGCAAGATGGGTCTTGCATCATCTGATGCCTGTACTTCATCTCTAGTTGACTGATGCTCTTCACCATATTCAGCATTTATTTGTTGTTGAATACCTAAGTTCTGAGAGACATTACGGAACATCTGATCATTTAAATGATCTGTAAATATTCTGTTGATGATTTGTTGATCAAGCTGAGACATCACCACACTACCATATACAACCTGTTGAAGAAAATAAATTAAACCAATATGTACACCAAGAAGTGTATATCTCTCCATGTACATACAATGGGTTTAATTTAAGGGCGAGTTTGTTACTAATCATCGACGTAGAGTTTTTACAAAGGCTGAGTCAGACATGGGGGTTACCAAAGAGGTTTTAGTGACTTTGTGTTATGCCTGTGAGTTCTGTTGTGGCTATCAAGGAAGACTTTCAGAGAAGGGTTTATATTGACTGTTCTGTTTGGGAGATTCTAAAGAGAAGTTGCAAAGGTTGGTGGACGGGTCTGAGAAAGTGTGTAAAAAAAGAAAGTTGAAAGCGAACATAGATAAGAGTAAGGTGATGAGGGTATCAAATGAGTTAGGTAAAGAAAAATTGGATATCACACTGGAGGGAAGGAGTATGAAGGAAGTGAATGTGTTCATATATTTGGGAGTAGACTTCTCAGCAGATGGGTTTATGAAGGACAAGTTAAACCATAGAATAGATGAAGGAAAAAGGGTGGGTGGTGCATTGAGGTATCTGTGGAGACAAAGAATGTTATTCATGGAGGCAAAGAAGGGAATGTATGAGAGTATAGTGGTACCAACACTCGTATATGGGTGTGAAGCATTGGTTGTAAATACTGCAGCAAGGAGGAGGCTGGAGGCAGTGGAGATGTCGTGTCTAAGGGCAATGTATGGTGTAAATATTATGCAGAGAATTCGTAGAGTGGAAATTACGAGGTGTGGAGTTAATAAAAGTATTATTCAGAGTGCTGAGGAATGGCTGTTGAGGTGATTTGGTCATTTAGAGAGGATGGAGCAAAATAAAATAATTTGGAGGGTGTATAAATCTGTATTGGAGGGGAGGAAGGGTAGGGGTCGTCCTTGAAAAGAATGGAGGGAGGGTGTGAAAGAGGTTGTGTGTGCAAGGGGCTTGGACATACAGCAGGCATGTGTGAGCATGTTAGATCGGAGAGAATGGAGATGAATGCTTTTTCGAACTTGACAAGCTGTTTGAGTGTGAGCAGGGTAATATTTTGTAAAGGGATTCATGGGAACCGGTTAGCTGGACTTGAGTCCTGGAGGTGGGAAGTACAATGCCTGCAATTTAAAGGAGGGGTTTGGGATATTGGCTGTTTGGAGTGACATCTAAACTGTTGTATCTGAGTGCCTCTGCAAAGACAGTGATTGTGTGTGAATGAAGGTGAAAATGTTGAATGCTGGTGAAAGTGTTTCTTTCATTTTTTGCCTTGGTGAGATGGCCGGCATGTTGAAAAAAAAAATAGTAAGTATGAGTGCACACTATGTTTTTTTTTTTTTCAACAAGTTGGACATCTCCCACCAAGGCAGGGTGACCCAAAAGGAAAGAAAATTCCCAAAAAGAAAATACTTTCATCATCATTCAACACTTTCACCTCACTCATACATAATCACTGTCTTTGCAGAGGTGCTCAGATATGACAGTTTAGAATAGTCCCTCCAAACTGTCACTATCCCAGACCCCTCCTTTAACCATTTCAGGGTCCAAGGGGGGTCTCCGAATCTCGTTCTCAGGGTCCATGAATTTCAAAAAAAAAAAATTATTTTTTCTTATGAAATGATAGTTTTTTTTTTCTAAATCTAATAGGCTAAAAAATACATTTTTGCGATCAATACTCACCAAGATATAGAGAATTGAAGTTGACGAAAATGGAACCAGTGTCGGCAACATCGCCGACTGCCGGTCACCCGATAATATTTTTTTTTCTTTCTTGGACTTGTTTTCTGATCGAATGTTTTTTTTTTGTTGCAAATAACTTTTATGTCCTGTGAGACCAATATAAGTGCTGTTTTTCAAATATTCACTCACTATTTATTACACAATATTCACATGAAGTTTTTTTCACTAATTTGTTTACAAATGTATTTACAAATTTTACAATAACAAATATTAGTTATTTATATTGTTCAATCATATATATACATATATAGAGTCACTGGACATGTTTCTAGAAGTTCTGCAGCCTGTGGAAGTCTCTGAAACATGGTTCCATGCACAGTGGTGTTTCACATTCCACACACATAAAACGAGTGTCTTTGCGTTTTTGTGGGCATTTTTTTGTATGTGCACAGACAAAACACCTTTTCTGAGCCTTTTTCTTGCAAGCAGTAGCAGGCAGTTTTGTTAGGAAGTGTTCACCACCAGGCCTCAGACGAGAGGGTAGGTGTTGATGACTTGGTGTTGGGCGTGTTTCTATTGCAGGTGTTGCTCCTTGGTACTTGAATATTATTTGTCTGATGACAGACAAACAAAATTCGCCATATGGTGGTTTGTTTGTGGTCTTCAACTTATAGATATTATAAGCATTGAGCATGGTAATGTCCAGAATGTGAAAAAAGTTTTATGTACCACTTGTAACTCTTGCGAAGACAATCAGCAAACCCAATTTGCATGTCACATTTGTCCACTAATCGCATATTAAGAGTGTAGTCAATCACAGCTGCAGGTTTTAGAATGGGTTCATCGGTCTCTCTACTCACCCTGCCAGTGTCTGTCATTTCGTTAGGGTGAATAGATGACAACAGTGTGACATCTCGTTTGTCATGCCACCGAAATGCCATGATGTCATTGGCAGCAAACGCTTGCACCTGACCTCTACGAGTGCCTGCATTGAACCTTGGCATATGCTTACGATTTGCACGCACTGTACCGCACACATCTGTCAAGTTCACACGCAAAAAATCACTGAGGGAGGGGCTTGTGTACCAGTTATCAGTATATAATATATGCCCCTTACCAAGATATGGTTCCATCATTGTTCTAACCACATCACCAGAGATACCCAATAACCTCCTGATATCTTGCAATGTATAACTTCCAGTGTACACAATAATATCCAATACAATACCACTGGAGCAATCACAAAGCACAAACAACTTTATACCAAAGCGTTTCCTCTTGCTTGGTATATACTGCTTGAACGACAGTCTACCTTTGAACAGAATCAGTGACTTGTCAATAACAAGCTTCCTGAAGGGATAAAAATGCATATTGAATTTCTCTTTCAGATACAGAAACACATTTCTAATCTTATATAACCTGTCGTTTCTGTCAGGGGTGGTTTTGTCTGAAAAGTGTAGCATCCTTAGCAGTAGCACAAATCGATTCACTGATATTATATCACTGAAACCTGGTGTTGCAATCAGGCGGTCTGTCGACCAGTATGATTTGACACTGTGCTTATAAACATGTGGCATAAGCATTATTGTGGCAAAGAACAAGTACATCTCAGCCACAGTTGCCTCTTTCCACCTGTTGAGGCGTGATGTTGGTGAAAGTATTGTGTTTGCCATGGTGTACTCGTAGTATCTGTTGCTTTCCCTGACAATAATATCCATCAGAGGTTCATCAAAGAATAATTCAAAGCATTCCAGTTCACTGGCATTGTTCCCAAGTGGACAAGATGGGCGTATTCCACATTGACTTTCATCAAACTGATGTGGACTGGGAATAAAATTGTCCGCTTCTTGCCAATCCCAGGTGCGGTCTGCTGGTGGGTACTGGATATTTACAGGTGGTTGTGGGGGTTGTGGGTGGAGGTGGGTGGTTGTGGAAGGCTGTGGTTGTGGGGGTTGGTGGGTGGGTGAGGGTTGCCTTTGTTGTAGCTGAGCTGACTCAGCGGCGTCGGTGCCAGCATGGTCCACTGCTGGTGCCTCGCGCCTGGCACCACCACCACTACCACTAACAGATGCTTGCGCATTTCTCATTCCAATTGCAACACAATCATTGTCATTTTCACTATCACTTCCTGTTGTACGCCCACGGGATGTACTCCGAGATGTACTCCTTCCCTTGGAACAGCATATGGCACGCTACCAGAGCGCATATACCGTCGATATACTGACGCTTCACTGGAGAATATTCCACACCACTCTCGCTACTGGAACTGTTTTGAAGACTTGGAGTTCATATTCACTATCACTATCATCACCATTGCTCACATCAGAGTCTGGGATATGAGTAAATAACAGTTTCCTCTTTCGTTCTGGTACAATTGAGCGTGAACAAGATGCCACAGCACCAGGGGGGGGTGGATGGCTGAGGGTCTGTCTGGGTTTTCCTCAATATTACCGGTATTATGGATCATGTAGTTTCGGTCACAACTGCCTCAAAACCTTGAAACTCATCACCACTGACACTCCCATCGGTGTTAGAACTGTCACTGGGGAACAAAAGAGTCCCAATTCGCCGAGGAGTGAGGAGTTTCTTACCGCCAGGCATGGTGAAAAATGTGTACTAAAATGGCGTTCCCACAATGCACCACTGGCTCCCGATTTTTTCCTACTGCGCACACTGACCACGCAGACCCATTCTCTCACCACTAGGCCTACCAGCCATTTCGCGCTTAATTTGAAGGCGCTAGAATTTATGCGTACTAGTACGTCAATAACCCCAGCCCGTAAGCCATACTAGTACGTCAATAACCCTGAAAGGGTTAAAGTGCAGGCATTGTACTTCCCATTTCCAGGACTCAAATCCGGCTAAATCTATAATAATCGGATTCCCTGAATTATATTATTTATTAACATGGCGATTACAGGTAGGTGGCCCAAAAGAAAAACTTTCATCATAATTCACTTCATCACTGATGAAAGTTTTTCTTTTTTGGGCCACCCTGCCTTGGTGGGAATCGGCCGATGTGTTAATAAAATAATATAATTCACTAAATATTACCCTGCTCACACTTCAACAGCTCGTCAGGTCCCAAAAATCATTCATCTCCATTCACTCCTATCTAACATGCTCACACACGCTTGCTGGAAGTCCAAGCCCCTTGCCCACAAAACCTCCTTTACCCCCTCCCTCCAACATTTTCGAGGACGGCCCCTACCCCTCCTTCCTTTCCCTACAGATTTATACGCTCTGCAAGTCATTCTACTTCGATCCATTCTCTCTAAATGACCAAACCACCTCAACAACCCCTCTTAAGCCCTCTGATTAATACTTTTCATAACTCCATACCTCCTCCTAATTTCCACATTCCAAATTCTCTGCATAATATTTACACCACACATTGCTCTTAGACAGGACATCTCCACTGCCTCTGACTTCTCAGAGTTGTTGGAGACATTTTTTGACATTTTTTTAAAAATATGTGAAATATAAAAAAAACATAACAATCTTAAGATATAAAAAATTACCTTAGCAAGAACATTTGCAAGTACATCCCATGACATATAAGACTTGCAAGCATAATTAAGTGCAAACTCCAGAGACTCGGTCAGCAGCGACTCAGTCAGTGGTGGACAACTCATCCAACCATGGACACCTTGCTCTCCTCTTGCCTGTAAACATCAAGTTTAACAACCATATTACCAGGTATCACAGAGTGAAGTGTATAGTACAGCTAGGCTATCTTTACAGTGATGGAGTGAGTGATGATGAAAGTGTCTTTTTTTTCAGGTCACCCTGCCTCAGTGGGAAATGGCTGATGTGTTAAAAAAAAAAAAGTCTTTAAAACCATGATCACTGTATATTTCATATATTAATATTTTAGATTAAACATCTTTGAATGTATTAAATATAACTCTATGGGGAAGTGGAACAGAATTCTTTCTCCGTAAGCAATGCATGTTGTAAGAGGCGACTAAAATGCCAGGAGCAAGGGGCTAGTAACCCCTTCTCCTGTATACATTACTAAATTTATAAAGAGAAACTTTCGTTTTTCTTTTTGGGCCACCCTGCCTCAGTGGGATATGGCCAGTGTGTTGAAAGAAAGAAGAAGAAAGTAGTATTAAATATAACTAAAACTATTACATTAGATTTTGCCCAAAATTCTGTGAAAAGTATAGGCCTAGTATAATGTTACTATGTACATGATGCCTATATTGTCCCTAGCCACTCTAAATATTTTGCAAATAAATATGTATTTGTTTTTTGATACATTTAATTTATTATTTAAGAAGGGTAACTTACATGAAGTACAGCATAGATGTAGAGAGTAGTTACTTACATGTAGTACAGCATAGATGTAGACAGTAGTTACTTACATGTAGTACAGAATAGATGTAGACAATGGTTACTTACATGTAGTACAGCATAGATGTAGACAGTAGTTACTTACATGTAGTACAGCATAGATGTAGACAGTAGTTACTTACATGTAGTACAGCATAGATGTAAACAGTAGTTACTTACATGTAGTACAGCATAGATGTAGACAACGGTTACTTACATGTAGTACAGCATAGAAGTAGACAATGGTTACTTACATGTAGTACAGCATAGATGTAGACAACAGTTACTTACATGTAGTACAGCATAGATGTAGACAATGGTTACTTACATGTAGTACAGCATAGATATAGGCAGTGGTCAGAACAGCTGCCTGGGTGTGAGCACTTAACAAATGGGATGCCTTCATGTGTGTTTGTAGTCGAGTATAGGCGATGGGCAGGTAGGCAGAGAGACTTGAGGCAAGGCTGGCAGGTTTCTCAACTTGGGCTGACAATTTATAAATCACTGACTACATTAAAGATGGTGTTGGGTTATATAACAGTTATCAGCTTCATCACTGTTATACAACTATAAGGAAAGAGATGCTGATAAGAATATTTTTTATACAAAGCTGTTCTTTATACAATACATAAAAAAATGTATTACACACAAATATTTAAAAGAGTTTGTTTGAAAGAGTCTTTCTGAATTAGGACTTTTTTTATTGTATAGTACAGCACTGCATTAAAAATTAATTTAATACCTTCTTGAAATGCAGTAATATAATTCCACTGAAGGTGTTGTAAAGAAAGTGGATATTTTTATGCAGATTCAGATACCGAAATTTATCAGATCAGGATAAAAAGTTGCTACAATTATATAAACTAGAGTACAGTAGGGCCGAACTTATATGGCAGGTTAGGTTCCAGGCTACTGCCAGAAAGCAGAACGCCATTTTTTACACTTATAAATGCATATACAGTGGTCCCTCGGTTTTCGTGCATCTCCAAACTCGAACATTTATGTAAGTGTATTTTCGTAAGTGCTTGTGGAAGTGTATTTTTGGGGGTCTGAAATAGACTAACCTACATGACATTATTTCTTAAGGAAGTAAATTTGTTCGGTAATGGCACTTGAGCAGCATTCTGGAATGAATTTTCGGCGAAAACCGAGGGACCACTGTAAATGCCAGACAACAAGTTTACACTATCTTATATAAAGTTAGTAATAGAACTAGGCATTAAAAAACACAATAAAAAGTAAAATGCATACACAGTACATTCATTACTTACCTTAAAATATTTGTAGTCTTAATGTAGGACAAGAGAGAGGTGAATAATACTTATTTGTAGGAAGTCAGGTGTAGGTAGCCCTGATTCCCTGTCCAAACTTAATATACGATATTTAAATCAGCCCAGAGATAAAATACACATACAGTACACTCATTATTTACCTTAAAATATGTGTAGTCTTAATGTAGAATGAGAGGTGAGTAGTATTTATTTGTTGGAAGTCAGGTGTAGGTAGCCGGTAGATGTAGCTATGTAGTCCGCCTGACTACACAGCTGCACCTACCTACCTGCACAGCTACACAAGACATTTAATTTGGCCCATTGCCATATTATTACCATCAACATACCTTGTTCACTGAGTTTAATTGTTTCTAACAACTACCTTTAGATGCCATCATAAATGAAGGGAGAAGTAATGAATAATTCATGCCGAGAATTGTAAACAAAAGCGGAGTGTTAAGGGGGAGTGACTGGGCCAAACGCAGATTCATACACGTTTTCTCTGATGCTGGACCAGAGAAAATGTCATGTTTTCCTTCCGCCTGGCATATAAACATAGCATGTTTACATGCAATGTAATGTGTTTCATATATAATTTTGAAGAAAATATCATAGATGGATTAATGAAAATGTCTATATTAACATAAAATAAGACATTTAATGTGCCCAAGAGTGATTATTATTAGTACAGCCTCTCCTCACTTAACGACGGAGTTCTGTTCCTAAGACCACGTCGGTAAACGAATTTGTTGCTAAGTGAGGAACATTCTATAATGATAGTGGGTTTGTGTCAACCATCTTTGATATTGTTTTAATGTCACCTTTGCACCATTTGTAACATTTGTGGTATATTTTTAAATGTTTATACAGTAGTGTACTGTATATATTGTAATAACAGAATAAGAGGAAATCAGCTCTAATATACATTATTTAGGTATGCATACTGGTCAGAGAGCCCGTTGTAAGTCCAAGTCGTCGGTAAACGAGTACATCACTAAGTGAGGAGAGGCTGTATTACATAATGTTTTCACTCCGCAAGGCAACCACACCTCCATAGGATATAAACATAGCATGTTTATATGCTATGTAACGTGTTTCTTATATAACTTTGAAGAAAATATCATAGATGGATTAATGAAAATGTCTATATTAATGTAAAATAAGACATTTAACGTGCCAAGAGTGATTATTATTACATACTATTAGTATTACTATGGAGTTAAGACTAGAGGGACACACTTAGTGATTTAATGTGCACCTGCACGCCAGCACAGTGTGTAAGTATATTTAGGTACAGGTACACATAAGTATTATTATTAGAGTACATTTAAAATAAGTAATAACTTTAAAATACTTGAAATTTTGGAAAGTTTCCAAACATAATAAGATGTGCTCACGGAGAATGTGAACAAACCGGGTAGGGCGCGCCATATTAGAAAGACCGCTGCCACATAGTTTTTGTCATAATTTTAAATCGCCGTATTAGCAGAACACAGTAAAGCGAGGCCCTACTGTACTGATAAAAAAAAAAGCTTACCAACAATAGCATTCTGACACTTCATTAAACTCTGGTTTTTGAGTGTAAGAACACAGAAGACTGTTGGTGTAGACAGTGTTGAAGGCAGAGTCAAGAGAGCAGACTGAACATATGAGAACTTCTCAGGAGTTGTCTCACAGTCCAACAATATGAGCCAAGTTCTTCTCCTTGCTGCCATAACCACACGACGACGAACTTCCTACCAAACGCACAAAAAAAATTCTTCACACTATTTCTACAAAAATTTGTAGCACTCATAAATTAAACTACATTCCAAAGAAAAACACTATATAAATCCTGGAACTAATAACTTATTGTATTGGCATCATTGGAAAAATTATTTATTGAAAAAGATGCATGCATGCACTCATGCATGCGTGCACACATGAGCTCAACATGAGATTCAAAGAAGTGTTCACAGAGGAAACAGAAGGGACTCCAGAAAGACAGAGAGGTGGGGTACACCATCAACTGTTGGACACAATACATACAACCGAGGAAGAAGTGAAGAGGCTACTAAGCGAGCTAGATACCTCAGAGGCAATGAGGCCAGATAACATCTCTCCATGGGTCCTGAGAGAGGGAGCAGAGGCGCTATGTGTACCACTAACAACAATCTTCAACACATCGATCGAAACAGGGCGACTACCTAAGGTATGGAAGGAAGACAGCAAATGTAGTCCCAATTTTTAAAAAAAGGAGACAGACACGAAGCATTAAACTACAGACCAGTGTCACTGACATGTATAGTATGCAAAGTCATGGAGAAGATTATAAGAAGAGTGGTGCAGCACCTAGAAAGGAATGAACTTATCAGCGATAGCCAGCACAGTTTCAGGAACAGGAAATCCTGTGTCACAAACCTACTGGAGTTCTATGACAGGGTGACAGCAGTAAGACAAGAGAGAGAGGGGTGGGTAGACTGCATTTTCTTGGACTGTAAGAAGGCATTTGACACAGTTCCACACAAGAGATTAGTGCAAAAGCTGGAGGACCAGGCAGGGATAACAGGGAAGGCACTACAATGGATCAGGGAATACCTGTCAGGAAAACAACATCGAATCATGGAATGTGGCGAGGTGTCAGAGTGGGTGCCTGTGATGATTGGGGTTCCACAGGGGTTAATCCTAGGTAAGTAAGTAAGTTTATTCAGGTATACACAAATACAGTTACATAGATTATCATACATAGCAGCATATGTGTAGAAAACCTAGGATAACCCAAAAAGTCAGACAGAGTGACTTATTTCCATTGGGGTCCATTTAATACCTTAATATTAGACACTAGTAGATACTAGTTATTATACTAAAATTAAAAGGAATAAGGTAAAAAGAGTTATTTACACGTACATGTATGTTATCTAAAAAAAATAAAAATCATTCTCCTCCCTTTCTGTCGCTACATTCATTAGGTACCTTTTGGCTCTCTTCTTGAACTGGCTGATGCTATGACTGGCTTTGACATGTGCAGGCAGTCTGTTCCATTCCTTTATTGCTGTACAATAAAAGGTGTTTGAAGCCTGGCCACTGACTGTGGGTACTACAAAGTTGTGCTCTCTCCCCCTTGTACTATGACTGCTTTGGTTCCCAGCCTTGACAAAGTTGGCAGCAAGATATTCTGGACACTGTTTGTGAGCAATTTTATAAACTTGATTCAACTTAAGTTGTTTTACTCTGTCTTCAATATTCAGCATATCTAATTGTTGTAATTCATCCTGGCCTACATGTTCTCTTGGTCCCAGGTCCAGGATGAATCTTATCATTTTGTTCTGTGTGATTTGCAGTTTATCTTTCAGTTTTTTTGTCAAGGCAGAGTACCATGAAGAGCAAGCATAGTCACTATGACATTGTATAAGGGCAAGACATAGGGTCCTGCAAGCCTCAGTAGGTCAAAGGGAATTCCCAGATATTTTACTGAGGAAACTGAGGTGATAGATTCCCCATTACATCGGACATTAAAATTATTTACCCTGCTCAGTTTATATTTCGTGCCAAAGAGTATGGCTTCTGTTTTCCCGAGGTGTAACGATAACTTGTTGTCTACTAACCATTTGCTGCAGGACTCTAGTTCCAGTGTTAATACATTAGCTATATCTTGTGGGTCTTTACCTGATACTAACAGAGCACTGTCATTCGCATACAGTAGGAGTTTGCACTTGACACTGATGGACATGTCATTTACATAACACAGGAATAATAAGGGACCCAGAATACTACCTTGGGGAACTCCACATGCTATCGGCAGTGGTTCTGATTCTGTTTTGTTGATTTTGACAATTTGTTTCCTATTGCTAAGATAGGACTTAAACCAGTCTGTGGAACCTATGCCGATAGCTTGAAGTTTAAGACGGATGCTCTTTCTAGTATTTATGAATAACATTACAGAAGGAACAGATTCAGAAGTGTCCCTGTTTGCAGATGATACCTGGAGTTTACCTGGAGAGAGTTCCAGGGGTCAACGCCCCTGCGGCCCAGTCTGTGACCAGGCCTCATGTTGGATCAGAGCCTGATCAAACAGGCTGTTACTGATGGCCGCACGCAGTCCAACGTACGAACCACAGCATGGCTGGTCAGGCACCGACTTTAGGTGCCTGCTTGAAGAAAACCAGGGGTCTATTGGTAATACCCCTTATGTATGCTGGGAGGCAGTTGAACAGTCTTGGGCCCCTGACACTTATTGTGTTGTCTCTCAACGTGCTAGTGGCACCCCTGCTTTTCATTGGGGGGATGTTACATCGTCTGCCGAGTCTTTTGCTTTCGTAGGGAGTGACACTCATGTGCAAGTTTGGTACTAATCCCTCTAGGATTTTCCAAGTGTATATAATAATGTATCTCTCCCGCCTGCATTCCAGGGAGTACAGGTTTAGGAACTTCAAGCATTCCCAGTAATTGAGGTGGTTTATTTCAGTTATGCGTGCCGTGAAGGTTCTCTGTACATTTTCTAGTTCAGCAATTTCACCTGCCTTGAAAGGTGCAGTTAGTGTGCAGCAATATTCCAGTCTAGAGAGAACAAGCGACCTGAAAAGTGTCAACATGGGCTTGGCATCCCTGGTTTTGAAGGTTTTCATTATACATAATGACATTTTTCTGGCAGATGTGATTGCTACAGTGTTATGGTCCTTGAAGGTGAGATCCTCTGTCATGATTATTCCCAGGTCTTTGACATTAGTTTTTCGCTCTATTGTGTGGTTGGAATTTGTTTTATACTCTGATGAGATTTTAATTTCCTCACGTTTTCCATATCGGAGTAATTGAAATTTCTCATCATTGAACTTCATATTGTTTTCTGCAGCCCATTTAAAGATTTGGTTGATGTCTGTTTGGAGTCTTGCAGTGTCTTCAATGGTGGACACTGTCATGCAGATTCGGGTGTCATCTGCAAAGGAAGACACGGCACTGTGGCTGATATCCCTGTCTATGTCTGATCTCCTATGTCACATCTCCTGAGGCACAGTTGATGATGTGAAGTTGATGAGAAGATTTCAATCGGACGAGGACCAAGCAGAACTACAAAGGGTTCTGGACAGGCTGCAGGCCTGGTCCAGCAACTGGCTCCTGGAGTTCAACCCTACCAAGTGCAAAGTCATAAAGATTGGGGAAGGTCAAAGAAGACTGCAGACAGAGTATAGTCTAGGGGGCCAGAGACTACAAACCTCACTCAAGGAAAAGGATCTTGGGGTGAGTATAACACCGTGCACATCTCCTGAGGCGCACATCAACCAAGTAACTGCTTCAGCATACGGGCACCTAGCAAACCTAAGAACAGCATTCTGACATCTCAATAAGGAATCATTCAGGACCCTGTACACCATGTACGTTAGGCCTATATTAGAGTATGCAGCAGTAGCTTGGAATCCATACCTAGCTAAGCATGTAAAGAAACTATAGAAAGTTAAAAAATTTGCAACAAGACTAGTCCCGGAGCTAACGGGTATGTCCTACTAGGAGAGGTTAAGGGAATTTGACCTGACGACACTGGAAGACAGTAGAGAGAGAGGGGATATGATAACGACATATAAAATACTGAGAGGAATCGATAAGGTGGACAGAGACAGGATGTTCAAGAGATGGGACACAGCAACAAGGGGTCACAGTTGGAAGTTGAAGACTCAGATGAATCACATGGATGTTAGGAAGTATTTCTTCAGTCACAGAGTTGTCAGGAAGTGGAATAGTCTGGGAAGTGATGTAGTGGAGGTAGGATCCATACATAGCTCTAAGAAGAGGTATGATAAAGCTTATGGTGCAGGAAGAGTGACCTAGTATCGGCCAGTGAAGAGGCAGGGCCAGTAGCTGTGATTCGACCCCTGCAACCACAAATAGGTGAGTACAAATAGAATAGGTGAGTACACACACTATAGGTTCCTGACATCACACTATGTTCCTGGCATCACAATCTAGGCTCTTGGCATCACACACTAGCCTCCTGCATCACACACATGAAGGAGAGGTTAAGAAACTCAAACTGACAACACTGGAGGACAGGAGGAATAGGAGGGGGGTGGAACATGACAACATCTATCTGGAGAGTGATGTAGTAAAGGCAGGATCCATACACAGCATTAAGAAGAGGTATGATAAAGCACATGGAGCAGGGAGAGAGTGGACCTAGTAGCAGCCAGTGAAGAGGCAGGGCCAGGAGCTATGAATCAACCCCTGCAATCACAATTAGGTGAGTGTGTACACACACGCACTGAGCTAAGGGGAATGTCCTACGAAGAAAGGTTAAGGGAAATCGGCCTGACGACACTGGAGGACAGGAGAGTCAGGGAAGACATGATAACGACATACAAAATACTGCGTGGAATAGATAAGGTGGACAGAGACCGGATGTTCCAGAGATGGGACACGGAAACAAGGGGTCACAATTGGAAGTTGAAGACTCAGATGAGTCAAAGGGATGTTAGGAAGTATTTCTTCAGCCACAGAGTTGTTAGGAAGTGGAATAGTCTGGCAAGTGATGTAATGGAAGCAGGAACCATACATAGTTTTAAGACGAGGTATGATAAAACTCATGGAGCAGGGAGAGGGAGGACCCAGTAGTGGTCAGTGAAGAGCCAGGGCCAGGAGCTGAGTCTCGACCCCTTCAACCACAAATAGGTGAGTACACATACACTTACACGTACACACACACACACACACAAAATGATAAAGTAACAGAAGTAAGACATGAGAGAGAGGGGTGGGTCGATTGCATTTTCTTGGACTACAAGAAGGCCTTCGACACAGTTCCTCACAACAGATTAGTGCAAAAGCTAGAGGATCAGGTATGTATAACAGGAAGGGCAATCCAATGGATCAGAGAATATCTGACAGGGAGGCAACACTGGGTCATGGTACGTTATGAGGTATCACAGTGGGCACTTGTGATGAGTGGGGTCCCACAGATGTCAGTCCTAGGACCAGTGCTATTCTTGGTATATGTGAATGACATGACGGAAGGGATAGACTCAGAA
Source organism: Cherax destructor (assembly GCA_009830355.1). Taxonomy (NCBI): domain Eukaryota; kingdom Metazoa; phylum Arthropoda; class Malacostraca; order Decapoda; family Parastacidae; genus Cherax; species Cherax destructor. The sequence goes on from WNWK01000464.1 coordinate 408,640, forward strand.
GTGTCCCTGTTCACAGATGATGTGAAGTTAATGAGGAGAATTAAATCAGATGAGGATCAGGCAAGACTTCAAAGAGACCTGGACAGGCTGGACACCTGGTCCAGTAACTGGCTTCTCGAATTTAACCCTGCCAAATGCAAAGTCATGAAGATCGGGGAAGGGCAAATAAGACCGCAGACAGAGTATAGGCTAGGTGGCCAAACCTCGCTCAAGGAGAAAGATCTTGGGGTGAGTATAACACCAAGCACGTCTCTGGAAGCACACATCAACCAGATAACTGGTGCAGCATATGGGTGCCTGGCAAACCTGAGAATAGCGTTCCGATACCTTAGTAAGGAATTGTTCAAGACACTGTACACTGTGTACGTCAGGCCCATATTGGAGTATGCAGCACCAGTTTGGAACCCACACCGGTCAAGCACGTCAAGAAATTAGAGAAAGTGTAAAGGTTTGCAACAAGGTTAGTTCCAGAGCTAAGGGGAATGTCCTATGAAGAAAGGTTAAGGGAAATCGGCCTGACGACACTGGAGAACAGGAGGGTTAGGGGAGACATTATAACAACATATAAAATACTGTGTGGAATAGATAAGGTGGACAGAGACAGGATGTTCCAGAGACAGGACACAGAAACAAGGGGTCACAATTGAAACTGAAGACTCAGACGAGTCAAAGGGATGTTAGGAAGTATTTCTTCAGTCACAGAGTTGTCAGGAAGTGGAATAGTCTAGCAAGTGATGGAGGCAGGAACCATACATAGCTTTAAGACAAGGTATGATAAAGCTCATGGAGCAGGGAGAGAGAGGACCTAGTAGCGGTCAGTGAAGAGGCGGGGGCCAGGAGCTAAGTCTCGACCCCTGCAACCATAATTAGGTGAATACAATTAGGTGAGTACACACACACACACACAGAGGATTCTTCCTTCATAAGCCATGAGTGTTGTAATAGGCGACTAAAATGCTGGGAGCAAGAGGCTAGTAACCCCTTTTATATAAATTACTAAATTTAAATATAAATTACTAAATTTAAACATAAATTACTAAATTTAAAAAGAAAAACAAATTTTTTTTGTTTTAGGTCACCCTGCCTTGGTGGGATACGGCTGGTTTGTTGAAACAAAAAAACAAATACACTAAGAAGACTAACCTGCTGTGATGCAGTAACAAGGGAGAGGAAGATAAGCTTATAATAAGGAAGACCAGCATCTTTCGCAGCTTCCATCAGTACACGAGGGGTATTAGAACCCTTGCTTACATTTACCTGTTAATAATAATGAATGTTATTGATCATATGGTAATAGTTTTGAAACAGGGCACAGTAATTTCCCCATTATTTGCAGAGGCTGCATTTTTAAAAATAATTTCACCTATATAGGGGATCCCATTTTTTAAAACAAAAAACAAACACACTTAATAAAATTTAGGTGGGATGCCCACCCCTCAAAAAAAAGCAGAGTAATTTGTGAATAATTCTGAGAATAATGTGTTATCACCCACACACACTGGTAGTCATATACAGTGTTAGTTAGTTTAATATCTTTATTATGCACCCCATACCCATCCTGTGGGCGGTAGTCAAAAGATTACAGAGGTACATAATTGGTCCATTGACTGGACTTCAAAGTTTTGATAGCTGAACAAGTTACAGCGGTAATGAACTAGATCTGGTCACAATTATGACAAGTTACAAAGGTAATGAGCTCCAGGTAGAGCTGGTCACACTCATGACAAGTTACAAAGGTAATGAACTAGAGCTGGTCACAATCATGACAAGTTACAAAGGTAATGAGCTCCAGGTAGAGCTGGTTACAATCATGACAAGTTACAAAGGTAATGAATCATAATCACATCATATATAGTTACAATCATGAACATATTACACATACACACATATATACATACACACACACACGCACATACAACAGGCCCAGTTTTCAATCGACATGTGCATAGGACAAAATAGTAATCAATACACATACATACACACACACACACGTGGCAATGCTTTATTTACAGGGAACAAAGTCAGGGTATTTTTCCAGAATGGTCTGTAATACCCGAGTTTCGAACAGCTCCCAACTTGAAAAATTATGTGTGTACGTATTATTGTAAGTGTATTTTTGGGGGTCTGAAAGACTAATCTAATTTACATTATTCCTTATGGGAACAAATTCATTTGGTAATGGCACTCGAACAGCCTTCTCGAACGAATTATGGCCAAAACTTGGGGTACCACTATATTGGACTTGGTTTTATCTGCTGATGATTCACAGAAAATTAATAATTTTGAAGTAATAACTTTTGATAGTGTTGCATCTGAGTAAAGTGCTGTTACTTTCAGCTTTGATATTTCAGTGCAGCCTTCTTGTGAGTGCATGTTGTCTTTTCGTAATTATACAAACCTTGCACTGGATCATATGAACATAAGAACATAAGAAAGAAGGAACACAGCAGCAGGCCTACTGGCCCATGCGAGGCAAGTCCAATTCTCCCACCGACTTAAGCCAATGCCTTGACCTGGTCAGGTCAGTCACATTCACTTAACGGAGGAGCATGGCATCTGACCTAGTAGCACAAGCTAGTCAGGTCCAACTCACACCCACCCACACCCACTTATGTATTTATCCAACCTATTTTTAAAACTACACAACGTCTTAGCTTCTATGACGGTACTCGAGAGTTTGTTCCACTCATCCACAACTCTATTACCAAACCAGTGCTTTCCTACATCCTTCCTGAATCTGAGTTTTTCCAATTTAAAACCATTGCTGTGAGTCCTGTCAATACTAGATATTTTTAGCACGCTATTTACATCCCCTTTATTAATTCCTGTTTTCCAATTATACACCTCAATCATATCCCCCCTAATTCTATGCCTTTCTAGAGAGTGCAGATTCAGGGCCCTCAGTCTATCCTCATAGGGAAGATTTCTGATACATGGGATCAACTTTGTCATCCTCCTTTGTATGTTTTCCAGTACATTTATATCCATTCTGTAATATGGTGACCAAAACTGTGCAGCATAATCTAAATGAGGCCTAACCAAAGATATATAGAGTTAAACCAAAGATCAGGCTGGTGTGATGGTGAGAGATACCCTGGACAAGTTGGATGCCTCTGAACTGTGTTAACCTGTTTTCAAATATTCATGATGAGGAATTTGTGGCTGTAAGCAGCAAATTCTATCTTTGATCACTAAAATTATCTTGATTCGTGATTTTGCCCCTTGGTATGATTCCTCTGGTGACCAATTATGTAGGTTTTGTAAGAGTGTGGAGAGTCGATGGCATAGATTTCATTCTCCAGAATTATAGTTTGATTATATAGAAGCCATTAGAGTGGATGTGAGTAGAATATTGGCTTGTAAGGTGTAACATTATGGAAAAAACGAATCCTGTTGTAGTAATCACAATCTCTTGTTCTCCTTCTTAGTAGAGCATCTGAATCTGCTTTGACTACCTCCGAGTCAACTTTTCAGCCGGCTTCACTTCTTCTCAGTTTGCTTTAGATGGCAAAGTCAGAGTTCTTGGGTACATCAAAGGTTCAAATAAGATATATGAGTACTGTGAAGTAGATCTAATTGATGAACTGTATAAACCCAGGTTTCAACTGATAAAAGGATGTAAAAATTGTACATTGTATAATAAAGCTAGCGGAAGAGAACCCAGTTAGTGAACTAGAGAAAGTCATGGTTTGTGCTTAATTAAATATTAGTTAAGTGCTAATTTTGGATAGGATTCCTTTTAGAAATGAAGTGTTTTTTTTTTTCTGAAAGTACAAATATGGATTTATATATGAATAATCATTAATCCAAGGTTGAAAATATAAACTATATGGATTTATATATGAATAATCATTAATCCAAGGTTGAAAATATAAACTAACTTATGTACACTAGGCCTGTTACCATTATCACTCTACTATAAAGGCTGAAACTCTTCCCAACCAGATCCTTTACTCCACAATGAATTGTGAAAACAACAGCTGGTGCATATATCAGTTTTTACCTGAACCCCAGTACAGAACCTGGCTTACTAGGCAAAGATCATTTTGCCATATCTTATTTACTGCATTTCATCATCCATATATCATTCCCTTTTCTCAGCTTATCAAAGTCATCTTGTATTGATTTACAGTAATCTTTATTAATTATTTTGACAAAAGTCTTTGTATCATCCAAGAAAACATACATATCCTGTACTGAAGTGAATGCCAGAGTCCAGGAGTCTAACACTACTGTACTTTCTCTAAAAGTTATTCAATTCATGAAACACATTTTCTTACCCACCAGTAGTTACCAAGGATGTATATACTCCATTATATAAGAGGAGTACTTTACAGCATATGGAAAAAATTAATTGTTAATTTAAAGACCCTATTTCCTGCCCAGATTTTTTTTATTAAGATCATTTAATGTAGGGAGATTGTGAGAGTGGTAAATCAGCATCAGTTTACAGATGCTGGAGATAAACAAACCATGATGTGCTGTGTAGGTGAAGTGGGGAAGGTATTCTGAAACAAACCTAATGGACCCTGGTGCAGAGAACAGTAGACACAACCAAAATACAGTGGTACCAGACTTACGATATTTTAATTCCAGAATGCTGTTCAAGTGCCATTACCAAACAATTTATCCCTTAAGAAATGTTGTAAATAGACTAAGTCCTTTTAGACCCCAAAATTACACTTACAAAGCATTTAAAAAGTAAACTTACATAAAAGGGTGGTTTGGGACCATCAAGTCAGTACCACTGTATGCAAGCTGAAATGTATCGCCTTCTGACTGAAGGAAAAACTTAACACCACAATTACCAAGACTATGAAGAATGCTGTGGTTTAAAGTAGAGATAAGTGACACCTCAAAAACAAAAATGCCATGGATAGCAGAGGCTACTTTAATATACTAATTTTGTATATCAAGCTCAACTCACTTGTATGATATTATTAATCCCGCTCCATCTTGCTTTTTGCTTTCTTGAATGAAGAAGTATTGCTTTTGAGAGCCTGCATGGAAGTTAGTGTATTAGTATGTGTGATGGATTGGTGTGCCTGGGGAAATATGTGCAATCAGTAAATCATTAAAAGAATAAGATGCAATGCTGAAATCCCCATATATATATATATATATATATATAAAACAGACATACTAGGATGAGGGCTGATTTATACACTAAGTTGAGTATACTAAAAAGTAATCCATGTTCATACTGTATTTACAGACTTACATGCCAGGGTTCATTTTCAAAGCAGCATTTCCAAAAATTGTCTTAACTAATTCCATCATGGCCTCCACAAGTAGATCCTCTCGTAGATGACGTGATAATATGACTCGCTGGGCTGCCTTCAACATCAACAACATTCAATTATATTAAACGAGATAATAGCTTTATAAGTGAATCATACATATTAAAACCATGTATAAAAAATAGCAATCTAGCTTTCCTGTAATGACATATTTTATATAAAATTGAAGACTAAAAAAGGCAGAGTATCTACTACTGTGCATAATACAAGGTGTCCATAACTTTGTAACATCTTTTCTTTTTTTCAGGTGAAAATTGTTCTCATAAAGGATAATGACAGACTTATGTTTGAACAATGGAAAATTGTACTGAAGTGTTACTGGAAATGTGAAAATGTAAATGGGGTCCAGACACAGTAGAATGCCTTGATGAGAATGAAGTACGTGTATACATTTTTTTGGGACACCCTGTACAGTGGACCCCCAAGTAACGAACAAAATTCATTCCAGAAGCCTGCTCAAGTGCCATTTCAGACCCCCAAAAATACACTTACAAAAGCACTTACAATATTATACTTACATGATTGTATAATTTCCGGGGTGTTCATAACTTGGGGGTCCACTGTATATATATACAGGGTGTCCAAAACCTCAAATGACATACTATTATTAGTATTTGCAGCCTTTGCAAACTTGGTGTTGAACAAATTTTTAAAACTTATAATTTCTGTTTTATATTACTATTAAAAAAACTACAGTAGACCCCTGGATTATGATGGCGTTGGATTATGCTAAATTCGGTTAGCGATACATTTTTCCATAAAAATATTGGCTCAGTATTCGATGATCTGCTCAGAATACGCTATTCATCTTGGACACGTACACATGCCCTGGAATGGCACAACGCGCAATCCAGAGTATGTGTGCCATTGTTTACCAGCGAGTGAGTGCCACCCACACATTCATACCATACATTTTGTCATTATTCCATTGTTTTTAGTGCAGCAACCACCCAGGGAGGTACTACCATCCTGCCAGGTGACTGTGAAACAGAAACCTGAAACTGTTTTACATGATGGTAGGATTGCTGGTCTCTTTTTTCTGTCTCATAAACATGCAAGATTTCAGGTACGTCTTGCTACTTCTACTTACACTTAGGTCACGCTATGCAAACATGTACACGTTTATGTATACACACTCATCTGAGTTTTCTTTGATTTTATCTTAATAGTTCTTGTTCTTATTACTTTTCCTTTCATATCCATGGGGAAGTGGAATAAGAATCTTTCCTCCGTAAGCCATGCGTGTTGTAAAAGTCAACTAAAATGCCGAGAACAATGGGCTAGTAACCCCTTTTCCTGTATAGCTTAGTAAAAAGAAAAAGAAGAAAACCGTCAAAGTGGGATATTTGAATGTGCGTGGATGTTGTGCGAATGATAAGAAAGAGATGATTGTAGATGTTATGAATGAAAAGAAGCTGAATGTCCTGGCTTTAAGTGAGACAAAGCTGAAGGGGGTAGGAGAGTTTCAGTGGGGAGAAATAAATGAGATTAGGTCAGGGGTTTCAAATAGAGTTAGAGCTAAAGAAGGAGTGACAATAATGTTGAATAATCAGTTATGGCAGGTAAAGAAGGAACATAAATGTTTAAATTCAAGGATTATGTGGAGTAAAATAAAGGTTGGATGTGAAAAGTGGGTTATAGTAAGTGTTTATGCACCTGGAGAAGAGAGAAGTGTAGAGGAGAGAGAGAGATTTTGGGAAATGTTGAGTGAGTGTGTGGGGAGTTTTGAACCAAGTGAGAGAGTAATTGTGGTTGGGGATCTTAATGCTAAAGTGGGTAAAAATGTTGTGGATGGAGTAGTAGGTAAATTTGGGGTGCCAGGGGTAAATGTAAATGGGGAGCCATTAATTGAGCTATGTGTAGAAAGAGGTTTGGTAATAAGTAATACATATTTTATGAAAAAGAGGATAAATAAATATACAAGGTATGATATAGCACGTAAGGAAAGTAGTTTGTTGGATTATGTATTGGTTGATAAAAGGTTGATGGGTAGGCTTCAGGATGTACATGTTTATAGAGGGGCAATGGATATATCAGATCATTATTTGGTTGTAGCTACAGTTAGAGTAAAAGGTAGATGGGACAAAAAGAAAATGGCAACAGCAAGTAAGAGAGAGGTAAAAGTGTATAAATTAAGGGAGGAGGAAGTTAGGGTGAGATATAAGCAACTATTGGCAGAAAGGTGGGCTAGTGCAAGTATGAGTAGTGGGGGGGTTGAAGAGAGTTGGGATAGTTTTAAAAATGCAGTATTAGAATGTGGGGCAGAAGTTTGTGGCTATAGGAGGGTGGGTGCAGGAGGAAAGACTAGTGAGTGGTGGAATGAAGAAGTAAAGGGTGTGATAAAAGAGAAAAAGGTAGCTTATGAGAGGTTTTTACAAAACAGAAGTGTTAATAGAAGAGCAGAGTATATGGAGAGTAAAAGAAAGGTGAAGAGAATGGTGAGAGAGTGCAAAAGAAGAGCAGATGAAAGAATGGGAGAGGCTCTGTCAAGAAATTTTGCTGAAAACAAGAAAAATTTTTGGAGTGAGATAAACAAGGTAAGAAAGCCTAGGGAACGAATGGATTTGTCAGTTAAAAACAGAGTACGGGAGTTAGTAGATGGGGAGCTGGAAGTATTGGGTAGATGGCGGGAATATTTTGAGGAACTTTTAAATGTCGATGAAAAAAGGGAGGCGGTAATTTCATGTACTGGCCATGGAGGTACAACATCGTTTAGGAGTGAAGAAGAGCAGGATGTGAGTGTGGGGGAGGTGCGTGAGGCATTACGTAGAATGAAAGGGGGTAAAGCAGCTGGAATTGACGGAATCATGACAGAAATGTTAAAAGCAGGGGGGGATATAGTGTTGGAATGGTTGGTATTTTTGTTTAATAAATGTATGAAAGAGGGGGAGGTACCTAGGGATTGGCAGAGAGCATGTATAGTTCCTTTATATAAAGGGAAGGGGGATAAAAGAGAGTGTAAAAATTATAGGGGAAGAAGTTTACTGAGTATACCAGGTAAAGTGTATGGCAGGGTTATTATTGAAAGAATTAGAGGTAAGACAGAGAGTAGGATTGCAGATGAGCAAGGAGGCTTTAGAGTGGGTAGGGGATGTGTAGATCAAGTGTTTACAGTGAAGCATATATGTGAACAGTATTTAGATAAAGGTAGAGAAGTTTTTATTGCATTTATGGATTTAGAAAAGGCATATGATAGAGTGGATAGGGAGCAATGTGGCAAATGTTGCAAGTGTATGGAATAAGTAGTAAGTTACTGAAGGCTGTAAAGAGTTTTTATGAGGATAGTGAGGCTCAGGTTAGGGTGTGTAGGAGAGAGGAGATTACTTCCCAGTAAAAGTAGGTCTTAGACAGGGATGTGTAATGTCACCATGGTTGTTTAATATATTTATAGATGGGGTTGTAAAAGAAGTAAATGCTAGGGTGTTGGGGAGAGGGTGGGATTAAATTATGGAGAATTAAATGCAAAATGGGAGTTGACACAGTTACTTTTTGCTGATGATACTGTGCTTATGGGAGATTCTAAAGAAAAGTTGCAAAGGTTAGTGGACGAGTTTGGGAGAGTGTGTAAAGGTAGAAAGTTAAAAGTGAACATAGATAAGAGTAAGGTGATGAGGGTATCAAACGATTTAAATAAAGAAAAATTGGATATCACATTGGAGAGAGGGATTATGGAAGAAGTAAATGTTTTCAGATATTTGGGAGTTGACGTGTCAGCGGATGGGTTTATGAAGGATGAGGTTAACCATAGAATTGATGAAGGAAAAAAGGTGAGTGGTGCATTGAGGTATCTGTGGAGACAAAAAACGTTATCCATGAAGGCAAAGAAGGGAATATACGAAAGTATAGTGGTACCAACACTCTTATATGGGTGTGAAGCATGGGTTGCAAATGCTGCAGCGAGGAGGAGGCTGGAGGCAGTGGAGATGTCCTATCTAAGGGCAATGTGTGGTGTAAATACAGTGGTACCTCGAGTTACGATGGTCCCCAAAATCGCCCTTTTATGTAAGTTTATTTTTTTAAATGCTTTTGTAGGTATATTTTTGGGGGTGTAAAAGGACTAGTCTATTTTACATTATTCCTTATGGGGATAAATTCGTTTGGTAATGGCACTTGAACAGCATTCTCGAACGAAAAATATCGTAACTCGAGGTACCACTGTATTATGCAGAAAATTCGGAATGTGGAAATTAGGAGAAGGTGTGGAGTTACTAAAAGTATTTGTCAGAGGGCTGAAGAGGGGTTGTTGAGGTGGTTTGGTCATTTAGAGAGAATGGATCAAAGTAGAATGACTTGGAGAGCGTATAAATCTGTAGAGGAAGGAAGGCGTGGTAGGGGTCGTCCTAGAAAAGGCTGGAGGGAAGGGGTAAAGGAGGTATTGTGGGCGAGGGGCTTGGACTTCCAGCAAGCATGTGTGAGCGTGTTAGATAGGAGTGAATGGAGACGAATAGTTTTTGGGACATGACGATCTGTTGGAGTTTGAGCAGGGTAACATTTTGTGAAGGGATTCAGGAAAACCAGTTAATTGATTTAGTTGGACTTGAGTCCTGGAAATGGGAAGTACAATGCCTGCACTTTAAAGGAGGGGTCTGGGATAGTGACAGCTGGGAGGGACAATTCTCAGCTGTCGTATCTGAGCTCCTCTGCAAAGACAGTGATTATGTATGAGTGTGGTGAAAGTGTTGAATGATGATGAAAGTATTTTCTTTTTGGGGATTTTCTTTCTTTTTGGGTCACCCTGAATCGGTGGGAGATGGCCTACTTGTTGAAAAAAAAAAAAAAACTGCTAAATAAGCCACCATGGGTTCAAAGAAAGCTTCTAGTGCCAGCCCTGTGGTAAAGAGGCTGAGAAATATGGTAGAACTGAAGAAGGAGATAATAGCAAAATATGAAAGTGGAGTGCGTATTGCTGAGCTGGCCAGGCTGTATGGAAAAGCCTATTCAACCATCGCTACCATTGTGGCCAAGGGAAATAAAATCAAGGAAGCTGTTGTTGCAAAAGGTGCAAATATGATCACAAAACAGAGATCGCAAGTGCTGGAAGATGTGGAAAATTTGTTGTTGGTGTGGATTGACGAGAAACAATTAGCAGGAGATAGTGTTACGCAGGCAACAATATCTGAAAAAGCAAGGCAGTTGCATGATGATCTTGTCAAGAAAATGCCTGCAACGAGTGCTGAAGTGAACGAATTTAAAGCCAGCAAAGGCTGGTTTGACAGATTTAAGAAGCATAGTGGCATACACAGTGCAATAAGGCATGGTGAGGCAGCCAGTTCTGACAAAAGTGCGGCTGAAAAATATGTTCATGAATTCAAAAGCTATGTAGAGGCTGAAGAATTGAAACCCAAACAAGTGTTTAATTGTGACGAAACAGGCACTGCCAGGACACAAGCCTATGAAAGACAGGCTAACTCTCATGTTGTGTGCTAATGCTAGTGGGGATTTCAAAATCAAGCCTTTAGTGGTGTATCACTCTGAAAATCTCCGAGCGTTTAACCCTTTCAGGGTCTGTGCCGTAGTTCTACGGCTTTGAGTTCTGGGTCCAAACCGTAGTTCTACGTCATGAGCTCAGCTCACTCAGATAAGCTTTGAGCGATAAATTTGGGCCTAGATATGAGAGAATACATCTATGTGGTAAGTGTGCACCACATAAAACAAATCCTGCAGCACACAGTGCATAATGAGAGAAAAAAACTGAAACCCGTAATTTTCGATTAAAACAGCGACTTTGCAGTGTTGTTTCGTATATTTTTTATAGTTGTATTTGCGATTTCTTGGTCTCATTTGATAGAATGGAAGATATGTTACAGATATAGAGATGATTTTGACTGGTTTTAGTACTGGAAATGGCTTGAAACTGAGCTCAAAGTAGCGGAAATGTTAAATTTTTGCCGATAATCAAGAGTAAACAAATGACCTCACACGTCTAATATACGTTCACAAATGTGGTGATATTATTTGTATAATTATTACAATATTGCATAACATTAAATCTTCCATTTTTTGGTTTGAATAAAAATTCATTATGTGAATAAAAAATCAAAATGGAATTCATTTGTGAAGACTGAAAAAATAACTAATGAACAGAAGAAATGTTAGTTTAGTGCCAGGAATGCCTGCATTGTTTATTTTGCACCCTATTTTGAAATTGGAATATTTTGAACTTTGAGTTAAATTGGCTAAATTACCAATTTCCAATCACTTTATTTTGTAGTTGAAACAGTTGACTAGGCAATTTCTTGTGCTCAATCGATAGAATAGAAGTAATACTAGTGAAATGGCTAAGAATTTGGTCGACTGGAATAATGTAATTGGCCTAAAATGGTAGTCAAAGTCGGCAAAATCGCCGATGCGTAAATATCGCTGACACATCAAAATTCGCGAGAGCATAATTTCGTCAATTTTCAATCAAATTTCGTACTTTTTGTTTTATTACCTTCAGAAAACGATTCTCTACCATTTCATAAGAAAAAATAAGAATTTTTTTTTTTTTAAATTCTTGGACACTGGCACACCCCTTCCAAAAATGGCCTTGGACCCTGAAAGTGTTAAGAGATGCAGTGTCGCCAAGGCTAATTTGTGTGTGATGTGGAAGTCTAACAATAAGGCATGGGTCACTAGGGAAATTTTCTTAGATTGGTTCCATGAAGTGTTTGGCCCCAGTGTGAAGAAATATCTCGAGGAAAATAATTTGGGCCTCAAGTGCCTCCTGATAATGGACAATGCTCCTTGTCATCCTCCAGACTTGGAAGAGCAAATTGTGAAGGACTTTAAGTTCATCAAAGTGAAGTTCTTACCCCCTAATACCACTCCTCTCCTCCAGCCCATGAACCAGTAGGTCATTTGTAACTTCAAAAACTCTACACCAAAGCAATGTTTCAAAAGTGCTTTGAAGTGACCACAGACATTAATTTGACCTTAAAAGAGTTTTGGAAAGATCATTTCAATATCCTGCATTGTGTAAACCTTATAGGTAAGGCTTGAGAGGGAGTGACTACCAGGACTTTGAACTCTGCCTGGAGAAAATTGTGGCCAGACTGTGTCGAAGAGAGGGATTTCGAAGGTTTTGGGGATGAGCATCAGAACCCTGAGCCTGAGCCTGTTGTGGAAGACATTGTGGCACTGGGCAAGTCCATGGGGTTGGATGTTAGTACCGAGGATGTGGAAGAGTTGGTGGAGGAGGACAATGAAGAGATAACCACTGAAGATCTGCAAGAGCTTCAACAGCAACAGCAACAACAGACCACAGTTCAGGAAAATGGTTCAGAGGAGGAAGAGGAACAGAGATGGAGGAAGGTGCCTTCTTCAGTGATTAAGGAGATTTGTGGAATGTGGAGCAGGGTGCAAGGCTTTATGGATGAATATCACCCTAACAAAGCTGTTGCAGGCCGTGCTGGCAACATGTACAATGACAATGTGGTGTCCCATTTCAGGGAAGTTTTAAAGAAACGCCAGACACAGAGCTCCCTGGACAGATTTTTTGGTGAGAGAGAGTTCCAGTGACTCTCAAGCTGGTCCTAGTGGCATTAAAAGAAAAAGGCCAGTAACCCCAGAAAAGAACTTGGTACCTGCAGTGTTAATGGAAGGAGATTCCCCTTCCAAACACTACCAACTCCTCCATCCTCCCCCCTCCTCCCATCGTCCATACATCAACAACTCTTCAATAAAGGTAAGTGACATGTTATTGTAGTACAGTATTAAATTATGTATATTTCTCATTGTTTTCTGTGTAATTTAATGTCTATATGTTGTACAAATTAAAATTATTTTAATACTTTTGGGTGTCTGGAACGATTTATTTTATTTCCATTACGTATTTCTTATGGGGAAAATAGATTCGGATTAAGTTATTTTCGGTTTAAGTTAAGCCCTCTGGAATGGATTAATAGTGTAATCCGGGGGTCCATTGTATTAAAATATCAGTGTTCCAGTTTTATAAATGGTTGCTTAACGTACCTACTGGCATCCGAACATCCTCTATCTATAAGATAGCTAGTACAATAAGCACATAATCATGAAATATATTTAATATTTACCTGAACATTTAAAAATCATTTTAACAAATATTACAATTATTTTTGAACTGGTGTAGATGTATTTACTCAGTAGAACTTACTTGTTGTAGAGCATCAGTGGTGGGAAAGATGGCAGGCCAAGAGCAAGTGTCCTGAGATAACCACAGCAGCAGCTGTGATACTGCTGACTCCTCCATAGTTGCAAGTGTTCCAAACAAACTACTGCATTTTTCACTCAAACGAATCAGCATGTGAGCACTCTTAAACAAACAAACAAACAAACAAATTTGATTTCATTGCAGATTACATGGGTATCGGTAGTTACAATGTAAATTGAGTGCAAGAAGAGCCACTGACATGCCATGGCATTAGGGGCAGCTTATTCTAGTCCTTAAAAACTATGTACTTAATATTAGAGAAAATTATTGAGTTTATTCTAGTTAAAATTATTTTCAAATTACAATATGATGAAATTTATTCTAGTTATAAAATTATTATTCAAAATATACTTAATATTGAGAAATTTGTACGGTGTTTAAATTATTATATAATGATATTAGATATTAGATTGTACAGGTGTTAAGATTTTGAATGATAATATGGAATTGAGATTATCTTAAGGAAAATAACATTGAGCATTTTGACATTAACTTATAATATGAGTAGGGGTAACATAATAGTAACATATTATTAAAATTGAGATTATCGTATAGGAAAGTAACAATGAGCATTTTTCAAAGTAGTTTATAGTATGATCATTTAGTTTTGGGTGAGTAGGTGGTTTTTGAGTTGAGTCTTAAATTGATTTTCAGACAAGATTATCTTAATATTTACTGGTAATGAATTCCAGATTCTGGGGCCCTTTATGTGCATAGAATTTTTACATAGGTTGATATGAACACGGGGTATATCAAAAAGTGATCTGTGTCTTGTGTTGTGGTCATGGGTCCTATTAAAGTTGGTGAGGAGAGTTTTGAGCAGAGGGTTTATATTAGAGTGTAAAGTTTTATATATGTAGTAGGCACAAGAGTAAGTATGAATGTTCTTTACAGTGAATAGTTTGAGACTTTTGAATATTGGTGGAGTATGCTGTCTAGAGTGGGAATTTGTTATCATTCTGACTGCGGCCTTTTGTTGTGTTATGAGTGGTCTAAGGTGATTTAACGTTGTTGATCCCCATGCACAGATTCCATAGGTGAGATACGGGTAGATAAGTGAATGATATAGTGCAAGGAGAGCTGATTGAGGTACATAATAGCGTATCTTTGATAATATGCCTACTGTCTTTGAGATTTTCTTGGAAATTTGTTGTATATGTGTTTGGAATTTAAGGCTACTGTCAAGGTGGATTCCTAGGAATTTTCCCTGTGGAAAATGATGTGTAACTGGATTATTTTATACATTCAAAGCATTAGTACAGAACAGCATGAGATAAAAATTATGGAGAAATTTTCTTTGAAAAATAAAAAAATAAAAATAAAAGCACAATGTATTAGGTATGATCAAAAGTGCCATTTAGAATATAGTACAGTGGACCCCCGGTGTTCGTCCTGCTCCAAACTCGCCCTTTTATGTAAGTGTATTTTTTTAAATGCTTTTGTAAGTGTATTTTTGAGGGTCTAAAAGGACTAGTCTACTTTACATTATTCCTTATGGGAATAAATTCGTTTGGTAATGGCACTTGAAAAGCATTCTGGAATGAAAAAATAACGAAAACCGGGGGTCCACTGTATATGGATCAATACGAGTAATGTTCACCACAGTAGCATCATCAAAATGAAGAAGCCTTTCAAGTTTAAACTTTCTATAACTCAGAACATGTTTCTAACAACAGCTGAGAGGCCAATATGCACACTACATTAAAACACTAAAATGAATAATTATTTCAGTAATCTTCTACAGCATGCAAGAAAACCTAGTACGTAAGTACAGTACAGTGGACTCCCGGTTTACGTAATTAATTCGTTCCAGAATGCTGTTCGTGACGTTACCAAATGAATTTGTTCCCATAAGGAATAATGTAAATTAGATTAGTCCTTTTAGACCCCCAAAAATACACTTACAAAAGCACTTACAAAAATACACTTACATAATTGTTCGAGTTTGGAGCAGTACGAAAACCAGGGGTCCACTGTATATTCTTTGTTATATTCTTATAAACATAACAGTTCTCTAACATTACCCTTTTATCACAATGTTTATGGATCCAGTCTGGGAGGAAGTTTTCTTTCTCGTCTTGTTCATCTGTTTCTTCTTCATTTGGAAGGTCATCTTTGGAGTCACCACATTCTTGCTTTTTGGCAAAATGCTCCTTACTTAAATTTCCCCATACCATTTCATCTACTTGCATAGGGACTAAAAACGTTTGAATGTAGTCGTCGCTCTCGTGTTTTATGTTTAATTTGGCTAAAGCAAAGCAGGTAGTTACAATCAGTCTATGTTGCAACTGAAGTCGCATGTCCAGTAGCTCAAAAACTATATTTGTAACTATAGTCATAATTTCTTCATTTTGATTTAGCAGATCATCTATAAAACAAAAAAGGTGGTGAGTAAGTTATTTATTTTTTATCCATTATTGTTTAAGTTACTTCAGCAAGGAGAAATTTTTTTAATTTAACATACAAGAAAAATATTTTCCAATCATATATTAAATACAAATCTGATAACACAAATAAATACCCCCTCACCTGTTTTCTCCTGAATCATTACTTTACCTTGGTTATTCTTTTGGTTTCCATCAAGTGGCTCTGGAGTGACTTTTGCTAACTTAAAAGCAAGGCTCTCTTGTATAAGGGTGAGAGGCAGAGCATAGCTAGAGTTGAGGGCAGATAACGTGCAAGTTATGTGGTGAAGGCGGGCAGTATAACAGGCTATATGTAGGTACCGATCAGCCACCATAGAGGTTAAAGAATTCATTTTACTTTTGTGCTTATTAGCCAAAGTTATAGCCTGTGGAAAAAAAAATTAGTACGTTCATTTTTTTATAATACTGATAGCAAAATAAGATGCATACATATGAAACAGTAGAAGAGATTTTAACAAATTACATTATTTTTTTATTATTATTATTAACACATCGCCCGATTCCCACCAAGGCAGGGTGGCCCGAGAAAGAAAAACTTTCATCATCATTCACTCCATCACTGTCTTGCCAGAGGGTGCTTTACACTACAGTTATAAAACTGCAACATTAACACCCCTCCTTCAGAGTGCAGACACTGTACTTCCCATCTCCAGGACTCAAGTCCAGTCTGCCAGTTTCCCTGAATCCCTTCATAAATATTACTTTGCTCACACTCCAACAGCACGTCAAGTATTAAAAACCATTTGTCTCCATTCACTCCTATCAAATATGCTCACGCATGCTTGCTGGAAATCCAAGCCCCTCGCACACAAAACCTCTTTTACCCCCTCCCTCTAACCTTTCCTAGGCCGACCCCTACCCCGCCTTCCCTCCACTACAGATTTATACACTCTTGAAGTCATTCTGTTTCGTTCCATTCTCTCTACATGTCCGAACCACCTCAACAACCCCTCCTCAGCCCTCTGGATAATAGTTTTGGTAATCCCGCACCTCCTCCTAATTCCAAACTCCGAATTCTCTGCATTATAGTCACACCACACATTGACCTCAGACATGACATCTCCACTGCCTCCAGCCTTCTCCTTGTTGCAACATTCATCACCCATGCTTCACACCCATATAAGTGTGTTGGTATAACTATACTCTTATACATTCCCCTCTTTACTTCCATGGACAAAGTTCTTTGTCTCCACAGACTCCGAAGTGCACTACTCACCCTTTTCCCCTCATCAATTCTATGATTCACCTCATCCTTCATAGACCCATCTGCTGACATGTCCACTCCTAAATATCTGAATACATTCAACCTCCTCCATACTCTTCTCTCCAATCTGATATCCAATCTTTCGTCACCTAATCTTTTTGTTATCCTCATCACCTTACTCTTTCCTATACTATTCACTTTCAATTTTCTTCTTTTACATACCCTACCAAATTCATAAACCAACCTCTGCAACTTCTCTTCAGAATCTCCAAAAGCACAGTGTCATCAGCAAAAAGCAACTGTGACAACTCCCACTTTGTATTTGATTCTTTGTCTTTTAACCTCACACCTCTTGCCAAGACCCTCACTTTCACTTCTCTTACAACCCCATCTATAAATATATTGAACAACCACAGTGACATCACACATCCTTGTCTAAGGCCTACTTTTACTGGGAAATAATCTCCCTCTCTCCTACACACTCTAACCTGAGCCTCACTATCCTCATAAAAGCTCTTCACTGCTTTCAATAACCTACCTCCTATTCCATACACCTGCAACATCTGCCACATTGCCCCCTATCCACCCTATCATATGCCTTTTCCAAATCCATAACTGCCACAAAAACCTCTTTACCCTTTTCTAAATACTGTTCACCTATATGTTTCACTGTAAACACTTGGTCTACACACCCCTACCTTTCCTAAAGCCCTCTTATTCATCTGCTATCCTGCTCTCCGTCTTACTCTTAATTCTTCCAATAATAACTCTACCATACACTTTACTAGGTATACTCAACAGACTTCTTCTTTCTTTCTTTCAACACGTCGGCCGTTTCCCACCGAAGCGGGGTGGCCCAAAAGGAAAAACAAAAGTTTCTCCTTTTACATTTAGTAATATATACAGAAGGGGTTACTAGCCCCTTGCTCCCGGCATTTTAGTCGCCTCTTACGACAAGCATGGCTTACGGAGAAAGAATTCTGTTCCACTTCCCCATGGAGATAAGAGGAAATAAGAACAAGAACTAGTAAGAAAATAGAAGAAAACCCAGAGGAGAGTGTATATATATGCTTGTACATGAATGTGTAGCGTGACCTAAGTGTAAGTAGAAGTAACAAAACACCTGAAATCTTGCATGTTTATGAGACAGAAAAAAGACACCAGCAATCCTACCATCATGTAAAACAATTACAGGTTTTCGTTTTACACTCACTGGGCAGGACGGTAGTACCTCCCTGGGCGGTTGCTGTCTACCAACCTACTACCTAGAACTCAACAGACTTATTCCCTTATAATTTTTGCACTCTCTTTTGTCCCCTTTGCTTTTATACAAAGGAACAATACACGCTCTCTGCCAATCCCTAGGTACCTTACCCTCTTCCATACATTTATTAAATAATAGCACCAACCACTCCAAAACTATATCCCCGCCTGCCTTTAACATTTCTATCATTATCCTATCAATCCCAGCTGCCTTACCCTCTTTCATTCTACCCACTGCCTCACGAACTTCCCCCACACTCACAACTGGCTCTTCCACACTCCTACAAGATGTTATTCCTCCTTGCCCTATACACGAAATCACAGCTTCCCTGTCTTCATCAACATTTAACAACTTCTCAAAATATTCCCTCCATCTTCCCGATACCTCTAACTCTCCATTTAAGTTAGTTAGTTAGTTCAGACTCTCAGGTAAGGACCCACTAGGGGCGAGGGGGAAGTGGGGACAGAAGAAGAATAGCCGGTGAGAGGAAGAGCTGAAGTAGAAGAGAAAGAGTCAGGACTAAACCCAACAGTCTAACTACTTGGATTGTTACTCCATTTAATAACTCTCCTCTCCTATTTTTAACAAATTACATATAGATAATTTTTTTAACACAACAGCTACTTCCCACCAAGGAAAGGTGACCCATAGAAGGAAACACTTTCAATATCATTCATTCAATAGCTATGGTGCCAGAAGTGTGCAGATGTCACAATACACATATACATCTTCTCTCAGTCCACAGAAGGATTCAAACCTGCACACTCTGCATCAAAGTACGTAGTACTTTATCCATACAGCCAGAATGTAAAGCATGTAGGTTCAAATCCTGATGTGGACTGAGAGAATTGTTTTTGCCCATTTGCAAATTGTCTGCACTCTGAAGGAGGGGTAAGGATGCTGGAGTTTGGAGGGTCACTGAAACTGTGATGTGGCACCCATCTGGCAGGACAGTAACTGAATGAGTGACAGTGAAAGTGTTTTTTTCTTTGTTGGGTCACCTTACCTCGGTGGGAGATGGCCGGAGTATTAAGAAACAATATAGTATACACAAAAAAGTACAAATATACATACATCATTTAGTTTTTTTATATGGTGCATGAACCCAACTAGTTCATCATTTGAGGTTAGATTACTGGCATGGCCAAAGGCCTGTATTAAGATTGCTTCTTTCCCTTTCTTTTCAGTGTAGGCCTCAAACACTGCCTGCACAACTTGATGCACTTCCTCTTCAAATCTGGGATCATGCCACTTTATCAATGTTTGAATTAACTGATGAACAATGCCCTGCAATAATTAGACAATCCATTTAGCATTATCTGATAGTTAAAATATGCACTACAGGTATAAGATTGAAGCCATCAAGGTAACAAACATATAGGCAGGAGTAAATATCTTTGCAATAAGCTTAAAAAAGAATGCTTTATGCTAATTGATTATCCTATAAAAGATTAAATTTGAGAGTTTCAAAATCAAGAAGAAAAGGTGATTTGAAAGCTTTCAAAGTAAATACCTGAAAAAAGACAACGATGGTTCGGTGAGAAATATGGAATTATGGAAATATGGAATTATGATTGACAAACACTCTTATTGCTAAACATAATGAGGACAAATTCTTTGACAGCAACCTGAAATTCAGCACCCATATCCAACACATAACAAAAAAAAAAAAATCCAAAACGGTTAGGATCCTCTCTAAGATACGTTGCTATGTACCCCAATCAGCCCTACTCACACTATACTATTCACTCATCTATCACTACCTCACCTATGCTATTTGTGCCTGGAGATTAACAGCAGCAACCCCCTTAAAGCCAATAATAACCCAACAAAAAGCCGCAGTAAGAATTATCACTCATTCCAATACTAGGCAA
The DNA here is from genome assembly GCA_009830355.1 of Cherax destructor. Classification (NCBI taxonomy): domain Eukaryota; kingdom Metazoa; phylum Arthropoda; class Malacostraca; order Decapoda; family Parastacidae; genus Cherax; species Cherax destructor. The sequence continues at coordinate 428,878 of WNWK01000464.1, forward strand.
CCCCCCCCCCCCCCACTCTTCAAAGACCTAAACTTACTCACTGTACAGAACATCCCCACCTACTACTGTGCAACCTGCATTTACAGAACCATAAATTCCAATATTAACCCTGAACTAAAACACTTTCTTAATAGTTGTGACAGGACTAAGAAACTCTCCCAATATAGGAGCTTTAATAGAAACAGTGTATCATGCAAAGACTTATCATTCTCATCACTAAATTTATTAATTGTAATATTGTTATATGTTTTATACTACGTACCTCATTACTATAAATCTACCTCCTATGCAAATAGATATACAGTGGACCCCCGAGTAACAAACACCCCGGAAATCGTACAATTATGTAAGTATAATATTGTGAGTGCTTGTGGAAGTGTATTTTTGGGGGTCTGAAATAGACTAACCTACGTGACATTATTCCTGAACCCTTTCGAGGTCGGTACCGTACTAGTACGTTTTACGAGCAGGGGTTGGTGCCGTATTAGTACGCCCAAATTCTAGCGGCCTCAATTTAAGCAGAAAACGTCTGGTAGGCATACATATGAAAGAATGGGTCTGTGTGGTCAGTGTGCGCAGTATAAAAAAAATCCTGCAGTACACACTGCATAATGAGAGAAAAAAAACTGACCGTTTTTTCGATTAAAACAGCGATTTTGCAGTCGATTTTTATATGGTATTTATTGATGTATTCTCGTTTTCTTGGTCTCATTTGATAGAATGGAAAATATATTACAGAAATAGAGATGATTTTGATTGGTATGACAATGACAAGTACCTTGAAATTGAGCTCAAAGTAGCGAAAATGTTCGATTTTTGACGATGTTCAAGAGTAAACAAATCACACCATGCGTCCAATACACATCAACTGGCGAGTCTTATATTCATGCACAAGTGCTCTGATATTATTTATACCATTTTTACAATGATGCAGTTGTATACATAACAGTAAATCTTCTATTTTTGTGAGAATAAAAATTCAAAATGGAAAGCAAAAGTAATGGAACAGGGGCCTGGAGACATGGCTAATGAACAGAGAACATGTTATTTTTGTGCCAGGAATGTCTGCCTTGTTTACTCTGGACCCTATTTTGAAATTGGCATCGTTTGAAATTTGTGTGAAATTGGACAATTGCCATTTTCTGACCACTATTTTGGGTAGATGAAATTAGTAAATAGGCAGTTTCTTCTACTCATTCGATATAAGAAATGGAGTTCTAGCGAAATAGCTATACGTAATTTTAGGAGACTGACACATTGGAATTTGTCGAAAATAGGGCTCGAAGTGGGTGAAATCGCCGATGCGTCAGTGTCATAGATACCGATAACTTTGTGAAAGCATAATTTCGTTAGTTTTCGATCAAATTTCATAATTTTGGTGGCGTTATGATTGGAAAAAGATTCTCTATCATTTCATAAGAATTTTTTTTTTTTTTTTTTTCCAAAAATTTTTCGACCCCAGGAACACTTTCCTGAGAAGGCCTGTCGACCCCCAAAGGGTTAAGGGAGTAAATTTGTTCAGTAATGGCACTTGAGCAGGCTTCTTGAGCAGGCTTCTGGGGTCCACTGTATTAAAATGTACTGCTCCATAACCTGTGTCAATTAAGAGTAAGAATTAGGATCAGTCTGCCTGAAATGCCTAGGCATGCTAGAGGCCATCCTTGTAATTAACATTTTAAAATATGTAAACAACACATTGTAAGCTTTGCAAGGAAATAAACATTTATTATTTATTTATTTATTTATGGAAAGTTATACACCCCATACCCATCATATGGATGGTTGTCAAAAGGTAACGGAGGCACCTAATGGGTCAAGGCACTGTGTCTCAACATTTTTTAATTTTTAAAATTGAGTGAAATATGTAGCATGGTGATTTGTATAACTGGCTGGCAGTCTCAAGACTGTCAAGTTGCTGGTTCAAATACTGAACTGCTTACTTCTTAAGGATTCTTCACATTCATTTACAGTGAATTTCTCTGTAAATGTCTTAAGTTATTGTAACATGTTGTTTTGATGGAAGTTAGCTATGGTTATGAGGGAAAGAAATGAAGAATTCTAGTAAAAGTGCAGACTCCATTCTTTGAATTTTGTCAGCGACTGCTCTGTTACATCAACTTTGATTATATTTTCCCTTTAGTACTTCCCACTACCCTTATTGATTCTACTCTCGCAGACTCCTAACCCTCGCTGGTCTCTATCTTTGCATATTACAGTACATCTTTAGCACATCCTGCCTACACAAGAATTTACTGGTTTTTATTTTATTTACATATGAGGTTGTAAGAGAAGCAAGTGCAGGTGTGCTTGGGAGAAGTGTGCTTTTAAAAGATAAAGCAAACTTATTTTGAGGTTGAGCAGGCAAAAATAAATTATTGCACATAATTACTGTTGCATACAGTATAAATGTATCTGCATTATAATCCTCATTATGTACATATTTCTTTTAATTTTAATGTGGTAGGCAGACATTTGCCCAGAGATGACAGACGAGTAGATATCCAGGTTTAAATAACTAAGGGTCCACGGCAAGTCACAGAAATATTCCCTAGCTCAATGTAAAATAAACAAGCAAATCAGCAAGACACCCTATTTTTCCTAAACATTCTTCACTTTACATATTGCTAATTTCCATAGGCATCAATTTTCATGAATGTATTCTCTGCATGTTAGAGAGCTTACTGTACAAATGTTTGTATTATATAAATAGTAGCACTGACTAGTAAATGTTTTTTTTTTTCAACAAGTCGGCCGTCTCCCATAGAGGCAGGGTGACCCAAAAAGAAAGAAAATCCCCAAAAAGAAAATACTTTCATCATCATTCAACACTTTCACCACACTCATACATAATCACTGTCTTTGCAGAGGCGCTCAGATACGACAGCTGAGAATAGTACCTCCCAGCTGTCACTATCCCAGACCCCTCCTTTAAAGTGCAGGCATTGTACTTCCCATTTCCAGGACTCAAGTCCAACTAAATCAATTAACTGGTTTCCCTGAATCCCTTCACAAAATGTTACCCTGCTCACACTCCAACAGCTCGTCATGTCCCAAAAACCATTTGTCTCCATTCACTCCTATCTAACACGCTCACACATGCTTGCTGGAAGTCCAAGCCCCTCGCCCACAAAACCTCCTTTAACCCCTCCCTCCAACCTTTTCTAGGACGACCCATACCCCGCCTTCCCTCCCCTACAGATTTATACGCTCTCCAAGTCATTCTACTTTGATCCATTCTCTCTAAATGACCAAACCACCTCAACAACCCCTCTTCAACCCTCTGACAAATACTTTTAGTAACTCCACACCTTCTCCTAATTTCCACATTCCGAATTTTCTGCATAATATTTACACAACACATTGCCCTTAGACATGACATCTCCACTGCCTCCAGCCTCCTCCTCGCTGCAGCATTTGCAACTCATGCTTCACACCCATATAAGAGTGTTGGTACCACTATACTTTCGTACATTCCCTTCTTTGCCTCCATGAATAACGTTTTTTGTTTCCACAGATACCTCAATGCACCACTCACCTTTTTTCCTTCATCAATTCTATGGTTAACCTCATCCTTCATAAACCCATCCGCTGACACGTCAACTCCCAAATATCTGAAAACATTTACTTCTTCCATAATCCCTCTCTCCAATGTGATATCCAATTTTTCTTTATTTAAATCGTTTGATACCCTCATCACCTTACTCTTATCTATGTTCACTTTCAACTTTCTACCTTTACACACCGTCCCAAACTCGTCCACTAACCTTTGCAACTTTTCTTTAGAATCTCCCATAAGCACAGTATCATCAGCAAAAAGTAACTGTGTCAACTCCCATTTTGCATTTAATTCCCCATAATTTAATCCCACCCCTCTCTCCCCAACACCTTAGCATTTACTTCTTTTACAACCCCATCTATAAATATATTAAACAACCATGGTGACATTACACATCCCTGTGTAAGGCCTACTTTTACCGGGAAGTAATCTCCTCTCTCCTACACACCCTAACCCGAGCTTCACTATCCTCATAAAAACTCTTTACAGCCTTCAGTAACTTACTACCTATTCCATACACTTGCAACATTTGCCACATTGCTCCCTATCCACTCTATCATATGCCTTTTCTAAATCCATAAATGCAATGAAAACTTCTACCTTTATCTAAATACTGTTCACATACAGTGGTACCGGTTCTATGGTCCCCAAACTCACCCTTTATGTAAGTTTATTTTTTAAATGCCTCTGTAAGTGTAATTTTGGGGTCTAAAAGGACTAGTCTATTTTACAACATTCCTTAAGGAGATAAATTCGTTTGGTAATGGCACTTGAACAGCATTCTGGAATGAAAAATATCAAACCGGGTACCACTGTATATGCTTCACTGTAAACACTTGATCTACACATCACCTACCCACTCTAAAGCCTCCTTGCTCATCTGCAATCCTACTCTCTGTCTTACCTCTAATTCTTTCAATAATAACCCTGCCATACACTTTACCTGGTATACTCAGTAAACTTATTCCCCTATAATTCTTACAATCTCTTTTATCCCCCTTCCCTTTATATAAAGGAACTATACATGCTCTCTGCCAATCCCTAGGTACCTTCCCCTCTTTCATATATTCATTACCAGAATATATTAAGATAAACTTCTCTGAAAATAAATTTAAGACTCTTCTCAAAAACCACCTCCTCACCCTAAACTAAATATTCAAACAAACAAACAAACAAACAAACAAATTTTATTTCATTGCAGATTACATGGGTATCGGAAGTTACAATGTAAATTGAGTGCAAGGAGAGCCACTGACATGCCATGGCATTAGGGGCAGCTTATTCTAGTCCTTAAAAACTATGTATTTAATATTAGATAAATTTATTGAGTTTATTCTAGTTAAAAATTATTTTCAAAATTACAATATGATGAAATTTTACTGTTTAAATTATTATATAATGATATTAGATCTTAGATTGTTACAGGTGTTAAGATTCTTGAATGATAATATGGAATTGAGATTATCTTAAGGAAAATAACATTGAGCATTTTTGACATTAACTTATAATATGAGTAGGGGTAACATAATAGTAACATATTATTAAAAATTGAGATTATCGTATAGGAAAGTAACAATGAGCATTTTTCAAAGTAGTTTATAGTATGATCATTTAGGTTTGGGTGAGTAGGTGGTTTTGAGTTGAGTCTTAAATTGATTTTCAGACAAGATTATCTTAATATTTACTGGTAATGAATTCTAGATTCTGGGGCCCTTTATGTGCATAGAATTTTTACATAGGTTGATATGAACACGGGGTATATCAAAAAGTGATCTGTGTCGTGTGTTGTGGTCATGGGTCCTATTAAAGTTGGTGAGGAGAGTTTTGAGCAGAGGGTTTATATTAGAGTGTAAAGTTTTATATATGTAGTAGGCACAAGAGTAAGTATGAATGTTCTTTACGGTGAGTAGTTTGAGACTTTTGAATATTGGTGGAGTATGCTGTCTAGAGTGGGAATTTGTTATCATTCTGACTGCGGCCTTTTGTTGTGTTATGAGTGGTCTAAGGTGATTTAACGTTGTTGATCCCCATGCACAGATTCCATAGGTGAGATACGGGTAGATAAGTGAATGATATAGTGCAAGGAGAGCTGATTGAGGTACATAATAGCGTATCTTTGATAATATGCCTACTGTCTTCGAGATTTTCTTGGAAATTTGTTGTAAAAAATGCTCAATATTATTATCCCATAATACAATTTCAATTTTTACTAATATGATAATATTATGTTACCCCCTACTCACCCAAAACTAAATCCTCATACTATAAATTACTTTAAAAAATGCTTAATGTTTTTTCCTTAAGATACTCTCAATTTTATATTACCATCCTCCTAAACACTTGCTACAATTTAATATCTTCATATTGTAATTATAACATTATAATATCATCATATTGTAACTTGAAATCAAATTTATAACTAGAATAAACTCAATCAATTTCCCTAATAATATATACATAGTCTACAAGTCATTAGATTAAGCTGCCCCTAATGCCATGGCATGTCAGTGGCTCTCCTTGCACTTCAGTTTATAATTGTAACTACCAATATCGATGTAAAAATGCAATGAAATAAAATTTACTTTACTTTACTAAACAAAAATACCAACCACTCCAACACTATATTCCCCCCGGCTTTTAACATTTCTGTCATGATGCCGTCAGTTCCAGCTGCTTTACCCCCTTTCATTCTACGTAATGCCTCACGCACCTCCCCCACACTCACATCCTGCTCTTCTTCACTCCTAAACGATGTTGTACCTCCCTGGCCAGTACATGAAATTACCGCCTCCCTTTTTTCATCATTTAAAAGTTCCTCAAAATATTCCCGCCATCTACCCAATACCTCCAGCTCCCCATCTACTAACTCCCCTACTCTGTTTTTAACTGACAAATCAATTCGTTCCCTAGGCTTTCTTACCTTGTTTATCTCACTCCAAAATTTTTTCTTGTTTTCAGCAAAATTTATTGACAAGAGCCTCTCCCATTCTTTCATCTGCTCTTTTTTTGCACTCTCTCACCACTCTCTTCACCTTTCTTTTACTCTCCATATACTCTGCTCTTCTATTAACACTTCTGTTTTGTAAAAACCTCTCATAAGCTACCTTTTTCTCTTTTATCACACCCTTTACTTCTTCATTCCACCACTCACTCCTCTTTCCTCCTGCACCCACCCTCCTATAGCCACAAACTTCTGCCCCACATTCTAATACTGCATTTTTAAAACTATCCCAACTCTCTTCAACCCCCCACTACTCATACTTGCACTAGCCCACCTTTCTGCCAATAGTTGCTTATATCTCACCCTAACTTCCTCCTCCCTTAGTTTATACACTTTTACCTCTCTGTTACTTGCTGTTGCCATTTTTTTTTTTGTCCCATCTATCTTTTACTCTAACTGTAGCTACAACCAAATAATGATCTGATATATCTGTTGCCCCTCTATAAACATGTACATCCTGAAGCCTACCCATCAACCTTTTATCCACCAATACATAATCCAACAAACTACTTTCCTTACTTGCTATATCATACCTTGTATATTTATTTATCCTCTTTTTCATAAAATATGTATTACTTATTACCAAACCTCTTTCTACACATAGCTCAATTAATGGTTCCCCATTTACATTTACCCCTGGCACCCCAAATTTACCTACTACTCCCTCCACAACATTTTTACCCACTTTAGCTTAAAGATCCCCAACCACAATTACTCTCTCCCTTGGTTCAAAACACCCACACACTCACTCAACATTTCCCAAAATCTCTCTCTCTCCTCTACACTTCTCTCTTCTCCAGGTACATAAACACTTACTATAACCCACTTTTCACATCCAACCTTTATTTTACTCCACATAATCCTTGAATTTATACATTTATACTCCTTCTTTACCTGCCATAACTGATTATTCAACATTATTGCCACTCCTTCTTTAGCTCTAACTCTATTTGAAACCCCTGACCTAATCCCATTTATTTCTCCCCACTGAAATTCTCCTACTCCCTTCAGCTTTGTCTCACTTAAAGCCAGGACATCCAGCTTCTTTTCATTCATAACATCTACAATCATCTTTCTTATCATTCGCACAACATCCACGCACATTAAAACATCCCACTTTGACGGTTTATAATTATATATATTATATTATAATTATAATTAAAGGGATAAACAAAATGATGACTGCACACGATTGTGTTGGGAGCTGTGCTTCTGTTGACATAACGGTGCTCAGTCGTGTTTCACTGGCTGTTTTGTCAACATCTCAAGTTAAGTTTTCACAGCTGGCCAAGTGGCTTATGCACTGGCCTGGAGTTTTAGGACTCACTTGCCATGGGTTCAATCCCTGCCCATTTTATGTTTTTTTTATAGGAACTCATGAGATTAGTGAATTAATATTTTAAGTTATAATTACTGGAAAATTTCTTTAATACATTTTATTAAATTTTTATTAAACTCTTTTTCTTATTTGCTTATAAATATTCCTATTAATGTAGACAACAGGTTTTATGTAACAGACTCAGCAGTTTCATAAGCATTTTAAGTAAGTGTATATGTATGCTTTGTTAAAATGTTGCACATTAGGAAATGAGGTGTTAGTATATTACCTTATGGTCAAGCATCATGTTGATGAATGTATGTTGGGAACAGAGTGGGCAGGGGGCTGAGATGCAGTCATCTTCAATTATAATTAATACTCTCCACTGATTGTACTCTAATTCTGTAAAACCAAAAAAAACAAATATTATAAACACACTGAATCTTATAAACTCCTGCTTCATTTAAACAAACAAAAACAAATAACTAGTATTTCTATACAGTAGAGTACAGTATACAATTGACACTAGAGTAATTGACATGTTTCAACTACAGTGGTACCTCTACTTACGAGCAAAATTCGTTCCAGTCTGCTGTTCAAGTGCCGATACTGAAGGAATTGTTTCCCATAAGAAATAATGAAAATTAGGTTAATCCATTTCAGACCCCCAAAAATACACTTACAAAAGCACCTACAAAAATACACTTACATAATTGTTCGAGTTTTGAGCTGCTCGTAAGTAGAGGTACCACTGTAATTTATTATTAATGTCATTCAAGCATATTTATCCAGTTTTAAAATCGACCCTTAAATCACTTCACTTTAAAGCAGCATTACTCAAACCTCGAAGGATGTAACAGAATTACAGAAGTATTAAACTTAATGAGAAACTCAATAATTAAGGTGGTCTGACAGTCCTAGAACCAATACCCAGAAAATTCTACTCTCAGACACAAATGCAATCCTTGATGATAGATGTGCAGAAAGCAAAGCTATGAAGGCAGAAAAATAAATCTAATCTCCAAATCCCTCCTAAATTCCTCCACCATCCTTAGCAACTCCTCTTCAGAGTTTTCCCTAAAGAACTGTTTTATTGGCAATGAGCAACTGTGAACACTCACACTTTGTATCAAATTCATTACAGTATCTTTTAATCACACACCTCAACACTATAGCTTTCGCTTCTTTTACAACCCCCATCTGTACTTTTATTTAAGACAACGGCCATCTCCAACCAAGACAGCTTGAACCAAAGAAAAGAACACATTCACCCAATTGATGTCTTTCCAGAAATGTGCTGACAACTCAATACTGGTTCATCCATATATTTTTTTAACACACCAGCCATTTCTGGCAGGGTAGCGTGACCCAAAGAAGAAAACACATTTACCAACATTAACTCAATACGTTAATTTGTTTTTTTTAACCTAATAGCCGTCTCCCACAAAATAATGCTAAGCTGAAAAAAATTATTTCTGATATAAATGTCATGTGTTTATCAAAGAATTTAGCCAGTTTGGAAGAAATAATTACTGCAACACCTATTACATTTTTGTGTTCATTACCTTTTAAGAGGTTATTAACACACTTGACAAGCTCTTGAGCTGGAGAATGTTGTGTCCGTAAGTATATCACACACTCTTGGGCTACTCTTAGTCGTTCTTTTAATTCTTGTTGCCATGTGCTTTTATCCAGTTTTAGCCAAATGCCTCCACTTTTATATTCTTCAACCTGAACATAGTGAGGAAATTAGAAATTCTCTGAACACATTGAAGTAGTTCAGAAAACTTTATAATGAGGGCCATCAATATAACAAATTATATAGTAACAAATTATACAATAAATTAACTCTCAGACTCCACATGCCAGATTTAAAGGAGCTTCCCTAATCTTCTCTTGATATACATGTACACAGAAATAATGGAGGTAACAAGTGGAAAAATAACATTAAAAATGTTCTCACAAGGTAGTGGGGATCATGTATCAGCAGGAGTGTGTTGTGGTTAATATGGTAATCAACTGCTTGTTTAACACCCACTTGTAAATCTATAATCTGTGATACCAATCTGAAAGGAAAATAAAAATATATCATCAATATGTAAAACTATGACAGTGAAAATAAGAAATAAAACCTGAATGCTTTCATGTACTTACACACATCTTCCTCTGAAGATGTGTGCAAGCACATGAAAGCACTTAAGTATTTTTTTTTTTTTTTTTAACACATCGGCGATTCCCACCAAGGCAGGGTGGCCGAAAAGAAAAACTTTCATCATCATTCACTCCATCACTGTCTTGCCAGAAGGGTGCTTTACACTACAGTTATAAAACTGCAACATTAACACCCCTCCTTCAGAGTGCCGGCACTGTACTTCCCATCTCCAGAACTCAAGTCCGGCCTGCCGGTTTCCCCTGAATCCCTTCATAAATGTTACTTTGCTCACACTCCAACAGCACGTCAAGTATTAAAAACCATATGCCTCCATTCACTCCTATCAAATACGCTCACACATGCTTGCTGAAGTCCAACCCCCTTGCACAAAACTTCCTTTACCCCCTCCCTCCAACCTTTCCTAGGCCGACCCCTACCCCGCCTTCCCTCCACTACAGATTTATACACTCTCGAAGTCACTCTGTCTCGTTCCATTCTCTCTACATGTCCAAACCACCTCAACAACCCCTCCTCAGCTCTCTGGACAATCGTTTTGGTGATCCCGCACCTCCTCCTAATTTCCAAACTCCGAATTCTCTGCATTATATTCACACCACACATTGACCTCAGACATGACATCTCCACTGCCTCCAGCCTTCTCCTCGTTGCAACATTCATCACCCATGCTTCACACCCATATAAGAGCGTTGGTATAACTATACTCTCATACATTCCCTCTTTACTTCCATGGACAAGGTTCTTTGTCTCCACAGACTCGAAGTGCTCCACTCACCCTTTTCCCTCATCAATTCTATGATTCACCTCATCCTTCATAGACCCATCCGCCGACATGTCCACTCCCAAATATCTGAATACATTCACCTCCTCCATACTCTCCCTCCAATCTGATATCCAATCTTTCGTCACCTATTTTTTTTGTTATCCTCATCACCTTACTCTTTCCTATATTCACTTTCAATTTTCTTCTTTACACACCCTACCAAATTCATCCACCAACCTCTGCAGCTTCTCTTCAGAATCTCCCAAAAGCACAGTGTCATCAGCAAAACCAACTGTGACAACTCCCACTTTGTATTTGCTTCTTTATCTTTTAGCCCAACACCTCTTGCCAAGACCCTCGCATTCACTTCTCTTACAACCCCATCTATAAATATATTGAACAACCACGGTGACATCACACATCCTTGTCTAAGGCCCACTTTTACTGGGAAATAGTCCCCTTCCCTCCTACACACTCTAACCTGAGCCTCACTATCCTCATAAAAACTCTTCACTGCTTCAGTAACCTTCCTCCTATTCCATACACCTGCAACATCTGCCACATTGCCCCCTATCTACCCTATCATACGCCTTTTCCAAATCCATAAATGCCACAAAACATCTTTACCCTTATCCAAATACTGTTCACCTATATGTTTCACTGTAAACACTTGGTCTACACACCCCTACCTTTCCTAAAGCCCCTTGTTCATCTGCTATCCTGCTTTCTGTTTTACTCTTAATTCTTTCAATAATAACTCTACCATACACTTTACCAGGTACACTCAACAGACTTATTCCCCTATAATTTTTGCACTCTCTTTTGTCCCTTTGCCTTTATACAAAGGAACAATACACGCTCTCTGCCAATCCCTAGGTACCTTACCCTCTTCCATACATTTATTAAATAATAGCACCAACCACTCCAAAATTATATCCCCACCTGCTTTAACATTTCTATCTTTATCCCATCAATCCCAGCTGCCTTACCCCTTTCATTCTACCCACTGCCTCACGAACTTTCCCTACACCCACAACTGGCTCTTCCACACTCCTACAAGATGTTATTCCTCCTTGCCCTACACACAAAATCACAGCTTCCTGTCTTCATCAACATTTAACAAATCCTCAAAATATTCTCTCCATCTTCCCGATACCTCTAACTCTCCATTTAATAACTCTCCTCTCCTATTTTTAACTGTCAAATCCATTTGTTCTCTAGGCTTCCTCAACTTATTAATCTCATTCCAAAACTTTTTCTTATTTTCAACAAAATTTGCTGATAACATCTCACCCACTCTCTCATCTGCTCTCTTTTTACATTGCTTCACCACTCTTTTAACCTCTCTTTTTCTCTCCATATACTCTTCCTCCTTGCATCACTTCTACTTTGTAAAACCTCTCATATGCTAACTTTTCTCCCTTACTACTCTCTTTACATCATCATTCCACCAATCGCTCCTCTTCCCTCCGCACCCACTCGCCTGTAACCACAAACTTCTGCTGAACACTCTAACACTACATTTTAAATCTACCCCATACATTTTCGACCCCATTGCCTACACTCTCACTAGCCCATCTATCCTCCAATAGTTGTTTATATCTTACCCTAACTGCCTCCTCTTTTAGTTTATAAACCTTCACCTCTCTTTACTTACTGATTCTATTTTCCTTGTATCCCATCTACCTTTTACTCCCACTGTAGCTATAACAAAAGTGATCTGATATATCTGTAGCCCCTCTATAAACATGTACATCCTGAAGTCTACTCAACAGTCTTTTATCTACCAATACATAGTCCAACAAACTACTGTCATTACGCCCTACATCATATCTTGTATACTTATTTATCACTTAGGTTATATTTCCTATTTTCATCGTGGTATTTTTATATACTTTCAGTCATACATTTTATTGTGATTTCTTACATACTTCAATATAGTATGTGTATTTGAAAAGTAACTTTCTTACATTATGTTCGCAAAAATATGAAAAAATAATAAAATCTTACCTGAATCGTTCATGTTGATTAGGATCTTGTAAAGGGTGCAAGAATCCACGACTGACAAGGTCATTTTGCCATGTCTGAGTGAGGGTGTCACGCAGCTCAGGTAGAAGGTGTGTTAGGTAGGTCAGACTGGCAGCTGCCAACAAACACTCACCCATCAGTTGCTTCAGAACCATTTGTTGATCCTCTATTTCCTTTCGCCACCTGCAAAAAGAACATTATGAATGCTACAAAGAATAAGGTGATGCAGAGTAGAGTTACAAAGAATAAGGTGATGCAGAGTAAGTTACAAAAAATAAGGAGATGCAAAGTAGAGTCAATCATAAAAATAATTAATGAATGAAAAAAGTGTTAGCCCCTTATAAGTCTTAGATATTGTGATGTAAGCAGCAGCATCTGGCTGTGAATATGGGTATAGCATTTATTAATTGCACTTTCATCTGTAGCAACTTGCCTCTGGCAAGACAGTGACAGTATGAATGATGATGAAAGTGTTTCATTTGGGGTCACCCTGACTTGATGGGAGATGGCCAGTGTGTTAAAAATAATAATAATAATAATAATAATAATAATCTGCACTTTAAAGGAGGTCTGAGATAGTGACAGCTGGGAGGGACTTTCTCAGCTGTAGTATCTGAGCTCCTCTGCAAAGACAGTGATTATGATGAGTGTGGTGAAAGTGTTGAATGATGATGAAAGTTTTTCTTTTGGGATTTTCTTTTGGGTCACCCTGCTCGGTGGAGACGGCCGACTTGTTGAAAAAAAAAAAAAAATCTGTAGTGGAGGAGGAGGGTAGGGTCATCCTAGGAAAGGATGGAGGGAGGGGGTAAAAGACATTTTGTGTTAGATAGCAGTGAATGGAAGCAAATGGTTTTTGGGACATGACAAGCTGTTGGAGTGTGAGCAGGGTAAAATTTTGTGAAGGGATTCAGGGAAACCAGTTAGCTGGATTTGAGTCCTGGAGGTGGGAGGTACAATGCCTGTACTTTAAAGGAGCGGTTTGTGATATTTTCTGTTTGGAGTGACATATGAACTGTTGTACCTTAGCGCCTCTGCAAAGACAGTGATTATGTGTGAAAGATGGTGAAAGCGTTTCTTTCTTTTTTAGGTCACCCTGCTTCAGTGGGAGATGGCCGGTATGTTAAAAAAAAAATTTACACATGGTTAGCAAAGCCATTGTTAAGATATAGCACAGCTAGGCTACATCTCTTTTTATCCATTATATCGACAGTGTGAGCACAAGTGACCAATAACCCCCTTTTCTGAGTGCTAGTACATGTGACCACTGACCCACCTTTCTGAGTGTGGATTCAGTTCACCGATAATGGTCAGGATTCTTTCCAGCTCCTCTGCTACAGAAATATTCTGTTTCTTCAGTGATGTCAGTCGTTCTTCTTCTTTTTTCAGGCGAGACTTCAAATCTGCAACCTCTTCTTTGTGCACTCTCACTAACCGCTCCTTGGTTGCCATTTCAACTTGCAGCTAATAAATGCAAAATATTTGTTTTAATAGTAGTGTTCTATGATTTATTTTCAACTACTATGAACTTATCAAGATGTATAAGCAAATGAAATATATTATACGTACAGTGGTACCTCAAGTTACAAGCTTAATTCATTCCAGACGGCTATTCAAGTGCCGATACCGAAGGAATTTTTTCCCATAAGAAATAATGAAAATTAGATTAATCCATTTCAGACCCCCAAAAATACACTTACAAAAGCACCTACAAAAATACACTTACATAATTGTTCGAGTTGGGAGCTGCTCGTAAGTAGAGGTACCACTGTATAACCAAACCAATTACAGTGAAGGCTATAAATTCATGCAATGTGGATTACATAAATAGATTGTTTACAAATTACTAGTAGTTACAGATTGAAAGTTGGCTGAGAATGCTGCTAATGTGTGTAAAGCAAATAGTATCAGCAAATTACATCAAAATTAAGCTGGAAACCAATTCAGATCAAAATATGTGCACTACCTCTTTCTTCTGGTCAGTGAGTGCCTGGACTCGTGCCTGGCGTGGTTGTACATCTTCATGATAGCGGTGCCAGAAGAAAATAACAGTACGTAGGTACTGCAACAACACTCCGCCTATGTCACTCACACGAGACATGTGCTCACTTGTCATCTTGATTTGCTGCATAATAAAAATTTTTTATTTTGTCTTAGTTGAAATGCAGTCTACAGAATTCATATTCATGTTAATACAAATATTTTCCAATGCTCATTAAAGAATATCCTATAAAGAAATTTACTAGCATATCAATTATCACCTTTGTAGCATAACTTAATTCTATTACATCAAACTTACAAACCTCTAGCTTTTCAGATAATGTGGCAATAACATTTTGTTTGAGTCCAGGAACACAGACAGCAGCCAGTTTATTGCAGAAGTTATCATCTTGAATTGCATGACGCACTGCCCGCCATGACATGTCAGCTGAACCCAATAAGACCACAGCACATTCAAATACTATTTGGATAGCAGAAATGGGAGATCGCGACCTGTCCGGCAAAAGGAACACATATCAGTATATGTAACTCTGCTAAGTTTACAATATTATTATAGACTTTTGTTAGTAAGGAAAGTTTGAAATATTTAGTCTCGTGGAAAGTGTACGTCACAGCAGTAGACTGTACAGCGGAGAACATTACTGAACTACAAGTTGCTTAACTCATAATAATTAGCAAGTAAATATTGTATGTACAATTTATAATGCATGAAGATAAATCAGACTAAATTATAATAGCTACAGTCAAAATGCAGCTTTTAGTTTTGTAATATAATAGTTTTAATTATCAGAGTACAGTAAAATGATATTGTAACAGTAACAATGACTCATCACATATAAGCTTTAATTTAGACAAATAATTTTTCTTTTGTTTGCATTTTCTGTTTTGAAGGAATTAATAATTGGCACAATGTTTCCATCTTACTGTACATTATTAATTTAAAAAGTGAATTTAAGACCTACTGTTACTAAATTATTACTAAAATTTTAAAACATTAGTTTACTAATAAGCTAACTTCATTATTTATTACTAATACAATTTCAGCATACGTGGATAGTACATGTTCAGAATGCTGTTCTAAAAGAGATTGAAATACTAGTCCTTACCCATTTAAGTTAAATAACTTAGCATGACCATCGTAACGGTATGATCAGAGTCCAGAGCTCCAGTGTGCTGGATCAGCTATAACTGTGTGCACATGCAACATTCATAGTGAAATATAGTACTGTATTAGCAAATCTCCAATATAATGGACTAATACACAAATAACCCACACTTGGGAATAATAC